>CM060956.1:137597379-137970434 GCA_030765055.1 Mantis religiosa | reverse complement strand
AATCTGAATCAATTATGTATATTATATATTCATGTGTATTACTTGTATTTTGGAAATAAATAGAAAATTTGAATATATGCCGTGGTATATTTTACAAGGTGCCGGGGTGGTCTATTCAGATTTTATTTTATTTTTATTTTGTCCGTGAGTGCGAGTTGATATCTCCCGCAGACTTGCGCGATCGTCCAGTTAAATACATATGAATTTTTCTGTTTAGCTTTGACAAATATATACCAAGATATTTGGGGTAAATTATATTCATGTCTTAAAGTTACTACATAATGCAAAAAAAATAATTAGAATTTGGAAATGAGTTAAGAAATAATTTACAGGCAATTTAAATTTTCAGGAAAAACAATTAGTTTTTCTAAAGATATCTAATTGCTACATAAATTGCATAAAGCATAATTTCATTAAAAGTTGTAAGAAAAACATAAATAATTATTAGCAATTCACAGATATGTATACCTGTAATTGTAGAAAAATACGCTATTTTATCTTCATGAAACCCTACCTACTTATGAATATTTTTATCACTTAAGAGTTCCCTTCTCTTTCTAATTTTCAGAACTGTCCTATGTATATTTTGTTTCTAACCATTGTATTTCAAATACCCTTAACTAACTTTTTGTCCTTGAATGAGTTCAACACAACACCTACCTGCCTTAGGTACACACTGAACTAAGTAATTGGTTTTCCATATGTGTTTTGGATATTTAATGATTATAAACTTATAAATATTCACATATGATTTTCTTTTGTTTTACTGCAATTGAAGTTATTTGTCACCCTCACATTTCTTAATAGAATGATTAACTTTAGCAATCAGTGATTAACTATCAAGTGTCAGTTTGATCCGATGCTTGCACAGTGAATATTCTATTCGGCACTGCCTACTTTGATATTCCTGTAGTGGTTGGGATTCTCCGCGATTACACCAGTGGAAAGCCTTTTCTGAACAGCCCGACAGTATCATTGTGATTTAGAGCTTGGAGTCGTGACTGACCTCTTTGCATCTCTGTGCAATATTTTACTGTGTCCTGTAGTCTATTGTGGTTCAATCACTTCATCGTTTATCGTACGGAGGTAATACAGAAGTTCCTTTGGAACGCCTTATTGATGGATCTGATTTACTCCTAAATTTTTAAATTTATTATAAAAATGAAAACGCTGATTATACGGGACGGGATCAGTAATGGGTCAGCACGTCTTCATACCGCATCCCATTAGCACTTCAGAAATCAGCACCCAGAGGGCGGGCCCATTACCTCCAATGATAGGATGTCGGAGAGGCGAGAGGACCTACAGCTTATACCGTGGACTCCAAACTACGTTGGACGAAGGAGACACCTCACATGTGTTATAAAATGTCTATAATTAGTTTCATTCTTAGCGGGTATTTACCGTGGAATGTTATTACTTTTAATTTAGGTATGCAAATATTAAAATGATGTACCAGGGCTCTTCAATAAACAATGATCAAATTTTGTTTGGCAACGTACCTTTACTCATCCTCATAATTTTGATGGTTCTTCTCAAAATGGTCTTCCCTGAATGCGATACACTTGTCCCAGCGTTTCTGCCAGTCTTCAGACATGCTGGAAACCATCTTTTGAGAGATCCTTCAAAATCACCTCCGTAGCCTTCACCACTGCTTCTGATTATGGATAATGCATCCCACGAAGGCGTTTCTTCAAGCTAGGGAATACAAAAAAGTCACATAGGCTGAATGCGTGAGGGATGCACTTAAAGTTCATTTTTGCAAGATATTGTGCAACAACTTTGGCAATATGCGGCCGCGCATTATCGTGGTGCAGCATCCAGCCTGTTTCACGGAAATGTCGTCTTTTGCGCCTGATATGGACTTGCAATGTTTGCAGGACATCCCTGTAGTATTGTTCAGTTACTGATGTGTGTGAAGGTACAACATGCTGATGAACCATTCCATGAATATCAAAGACTGAGATGACCAAAACTTTCACAGCAGAAACAACCACTTTTGTTTTTTGGGGGGTTGGTGATGAACGATATTTCCACACTCAGCTTTGCTGTTTGCTCTCAGGATGAAAATGATGTAGCCAAGTTTCATCAGCAGTGATCACGTTTGAAAGAAACTTCGGACCTTCCTCTAACATCGACTTTAACTGCATGCAGACCTGCATGCGAATGTCCTTTTGTTTGGGAATCAACAGTCTTGGAACCCATCGCGCACAAACACGTCTCATGTGTAATGTTTCTGTCACCAACGTGTGGGTGGCACCCAATGAAATATTCAGTATTTCAGAAAGTGATCTTAACGTAATTCGTCCATCCTCTCTCACAATGGCAACAGCAGTGTTGATGTTTTCTTAGGTAAGAGCAGTAACTGGACCACCGGGTCCATCTTCTTTTGAAATTGTCTCCCTTCTTTAAACATTTTAAACCACTTTCGAGCTGTGCTGTAGGGAAGAACAGACTCTCCATGGGCCTCCTGTAACATTGTATAGGCCTCAACTGAAGATTTGTTGAGACGAAAGCCGAATTTCCAAGCAGCATATTGTTCCTCGCGTTCTACCTCCATTGCAGCTGTAGGCGGTACTGAACATGTCTGAACTTTCCTAGTTCTCACAGGGGGAACCAGGAGTACCAACAATGAAACTACTACAGCGTGTTTGTTCAACATTAAGCCTAACAGAATATAATAAAAATTGAATTATAGTGCAAAAAATATGACCGTAAAAATTATGATCATTCCTTATTGAACTGCCCGCGTACTTTACATAGTTCATATAACACGAAAGTTGCTCTCCCTTTGTAAACGACATAACATTTTGAAGGCCATGACCTGATGCAAACTTTTAAAAATTTATTTGCATTGATTCCTCATTATCTCCCAAATCTTTTGTCAGTCCGCTCTTAGTTATTCCTCTGAGAAATTTGGAAGGACACTGTCGTATCCGAGAGCCTAGAAGCGAGCCTGACAGTAGCAACACAGCAGCAGCCCTATGGCCCAGATATAATCCTTTGGAGTCTTGTCACGTAAATTAGACCATCTTGCTGTTTGTCTGCTAATAGCCTGCACCGGATCTCGACTCTCCTCTCTAAGGAGTGAGAAGAAGTCATTAATTATGAACCTTACTGGTTATCCGTCAGTAGAGCAAAGTTCAAAGTTCACTTCGCCCTGCTAAATGGAGGGGAAATAGAAAGAGGGTAATAGAACTAAATTACTGTATTTCCAAACTCGTCACTCTATATTTACAGTCGCGAAAAGCAAGTTACCAAACCATGGAAAGAATTCCTAAGTAGTAACTGCTGAAGGGCATGGATGGGAACAGGCTTAATGTGCTTAACGGGTAGACGAGGATAGGAAAAACGGATATGTGTAAGGAGCAGGATAAATGGAGACAAAGTCTGACAAGCAAAAAGGGGTAATATTTTTATGAAACCAATAGCAAATGTACTGTCAGGGAATAAACAAAAGTGGTATAAGTAATCGAGCACAAAACTAATAAAGGAGCCAAGAGGACAAAGGAGGAAAGTTAGGAGATAAACAGGAAACGAAGGAACCAGCCAGGAGGGTTCAAAAACAGATAACAAAGTCCGTCATTTCTGCTTAGGTTTAGACAGACAGATATCTAAAATGTATAAATTATGTGGTTGAAAAAGGAGTCTAAAAGTAAATCTATAAACCTAATGGCACTCGCGTTCAGGAGGTATCGAGTTCGTTCCTCAGTGACTGCTCTCTGATCCACGGGTTTCTGTGGTTTTCCAGGTCGATACCAGGGCATTTAGGAGCTGGAGGGTAGAGTCAGAATGGCATAACACACGTTGGAGTTGTAAACGTCCATGCTTGCCCCGGATCTACACAATTTAAGATGTAGTGGTCTAACACGAAGTTCAGGTTTCTAAATGGAGGGCCACTATGTGATAAATTTGAATTCCATTTGCTCTGTAAGACCATATAGAGTGACTTAACATTTCCATCAAAAATACAAGTACAGTAGAACCACTCTTACCCGTATCAACAGGCACTAGGGCTGATATGAGTTAAAGCAAATCCGGATTATCCAGAGAATGATGGGAAAGTGTTAATACAATAATGTATAAAAAAGAAATAAAAGGAAAAAGTAAGCTGGCACTACAGTACATTGTGGACCAGGGCCTGCCAACCCGACTGCCAGCCTCACGCTCACATACGCAAGATAGAGGTGGACAATCATCCATCCAATTCGGTGAAAATCACCGAAATATTTTAATAGAGTTTACAAAATGCTTTCACTTTAAAGCACATACACCGTATTACTGTGGTAGCGTATATATTGTCACCTAATTATAGGACGGCACGGCCAGCTAACAGCTGGGTGGGCGACAAGAGGCATTTAGCCCACGCCTATCCATTTATCTTGTGGCGTTCACTGAAGGGGAAAGTGTCACTGGTCGCTGGCCACCTCTTTCCCCTCCCCCTGACGTCTGGAACAGTCGGGATATTTCATCTAACCCGGAACCTTCTAGATAGGTCAGTTGGTCTTATATAAGCGACGCGCCGGGCTGGAGGTGAGTTCAGTTCTTGGCAAGCAGCCGTGAGGAGCGCTGTGCTGGCGAACGGACTGGAAGACTGTGTACGTGTATCAGAGGAGTTGTACGTAATTGTGAGTGTGGAGTGGACCTGTGACAGACGAACTGGTGGATTGTAATTGTGTGCGCTACGTAATTTTATGTAATCGGTAAGTGTTCCAACTGTAATTCGGTGGAAATAAAGGACCTTTTGAGTTTGTGCAATTGGACTTTTAATTTAATGAACCCACAAAGTCGCAATATTTACATTAGTACCAAGAAACTAGTGGGTAGTAAAAAAGAAGACGAGTTTCTGCTGTCTCAGATTAGTGAATTCCTTACGAGCAGCGCGATCTCATATCCGCTTTAACATGACACGTTCATTGAGCAATTTTTGGACTTGACTCTTGAAATAAGGCACCAAGTTCTCTGTTACTGCTTGTGTGAAGGTCATAACCACAGCTGATTTATCAACACTGTTAGGAACCTGAAAATTCTTATTTCAGTTTTACTAACAGTGCATGATAATGCAACTAAGCCTTCCTCTGCAATTTTTCTATGACGTTCACCATTGTAAGTGTCTTCAACATCGGAACAGTCATTGAGATTTATAAAAATGTCTGTAAAATCACTTTGCATGCTTACCGCTTTCTTTTTCTTCAATCTCGTCTTCTGGAAAGTCACACCAACCAGGCCACAACTTTTCCTATGCCTTTATCAAAGTTTGTGTTCAAACCTGGTCCCAAGCAATGAATTCGCTCCTATCAGAATATTTCAAGTAATGTACCTAATGATAACAGCAATTTGTCGAATGTAGAACAGGTCTTTACTTACTATGCTAAACATATATACAGTTTTTTTTTTAAACCATACCGAACGGTTATAGCCGTTTCGTAGTTTATAACTAGTCCGAATTTCGATGTCGCAGCTTCGAAGTTCTTTTGGGTATAATTTTATGCAGCATTACATATTACATTATTTTGTGATTAGGCAGTGCAGGAATCACTGGTGTGAGAACCTCCAAAGTTGTTATTGGGACGCACCGACCACGAAAACAAAAACACTACTCCTTGCACTTTATCAGTGACCCTAGCCTACCTTTCAGGTAATGAGACAAAAGACAGTTATTTTTGAGACATTCGACTAATAACTCGGACAGTTGCAAGGTTGCTCTTCAGTGTAAAACTACACATTCCGTCGTAACAGGGAGGACTTTACGTGTACTTAGATAGAAAATCCAAGCAATATAGAGCGCTATACGAACGCCGATGGATGGAACAGCTGAAGCGAGTTCAACAAACGCACGATTTAGTTTCATTAAAAATATGTATTGTAAATGTAGTTACATCAATGATAATATTTATTTGTTTAACTTCAGAGCATTTTATTATGATCTTCATTGTCACATACTTCCAACCACTTACTATAAATACCAACAGTTTGAATTTTGGTTACAAATGCTTTATTTAGTGTTATCAAGCACGTGAAATAATATACTCGTCTCATTGTATAAGCCATTTAGTTTCGATTAATTTATCTACTATACTTTGATGTTTTCTGTTCTGTTTATCATCTAATGCTTCCATCCTGAACCTCACTAACATTAACTTCCCTGTAAAAGGTATAAGTTGCATAAGTCCACCAGCTTATTTGCCATCATGAGCTGCTAAATCGGAATTTTGGAACACGTTATACACTCATAAGCAATAATTAAGCAATAGATTTTTTATTGCGGTTTCATAAGACAAATAAATTCTTAATAGTATCAAGCTACTGCGGAGTATACCGGTATGACTACAAACAGCTACAGCACACGGCACGGCGTGTACCTATACCTGCGGAATCCGACAGCGTGAGGCACGCATCGTTGTTCCTGTCACCGCCAAATCCACACTCACTCTGGAACATATATATGCTTCTCTATTGGCGGTAAGAACTATCGATATGTATCTTATAAGAACTGAGTAACTACGTCTATAAGTTCGTTTGAAACACCCTGTATATGTCTGTATATGTACGTATTTCAAGAAGGCTAGGGTTAACTAGGTTTTACTATATTTAAATATTCGCATTACGAGGGTGGGTCAAAAAATAAGCCGCCTATTTTTTCCCATAAATAAATTATGTGAAAACTTTGAATTTGGCGCAATTCCTCCAACCATCTTCTCCAATCCCCTGTAATAGTAACTTCCTAGGTCAAAAGGTGGCAGTACTGCATCCTCTTGCAAAATGGCTAACATCGAAATTCGTATTAGACAGCGTTCTGTGATTGAATTTTTGACTGCGGAAGGTGAAACGCGAATTCGCATTCACGAAAGGCTAAAAATGTGTATGGTAATGCAAGGGTGGATGTCAGCACTGTTAGACGATGGGTTCGTCGCTGTAACGAAGCTGAAGGGCAAACACCATTGACAGATGAAAAGCGAAGCGGCAGGCCGGTGACTGCAGTCACTCCATGCAACATTCAGCGAGTCGAAGACATCATTCGTGGTGATCGCCGGGTAACAAAAGATGAATTGTGTCGAATTACCTCCCTCAGTAAAGGCAGTGTGATGACTATTATTCAACAACTGGGTTACTTAAAAGTTTGTTCAAGTTGGGAAGCAGGAATGTTGACCGCCAAAAACAAAGACATAAGGAAAACAATAGCCTCCGAACACTTGCGACGCTTCAATTCGGAGGTAGAGGAGCTTCTGGGAAAATATAGTTACTGGAGACAAAACGTGGGTCCATTTTTTTGAACCTGAATCAAAGAGGCCGTCAATGGAAAGGCATCACACATCACCGAAGAAAAAAAAAAATTCAAAACTCAGCGATCGGCAGGGAAAGTTATGACGACAGTGTTTTGGGATACAGAGTGTGTGCTTATGATTGTCTTTTGGAGCAGGGATGCACAATAAATTCTGTCAATACGTCAGAACTCTCAAAAAGCTGAAAGCACATCTTCGCCGACTTCGCCCAACAAAATCTATGGCGGATGTTCTTTTGCATGACAATGCAAGACCACACACCAGCCGTTACACTACTGCAGAAATTGAGAAATTTGGATGACGAGTCTTACCTCAACCCCCATACAGCCCTGATCTGGCACCATCAGACTTCCATTTGTTCGGGCCACTAAAGGAAGCTCATCGTGGGATTCATTTTGAAGATGAGGAGGCTGTGAAAACGTCCGTGCGTCAATGACTTAGGAAGCAAGACTGTGTGTTCTACCACACTGGAATACATGCCCTAGTTAAAAGGTGGACCAAAACTGTGGAAGAGGACGGAGATTATATTGAATGGTAATACATTAGTATTTAATGTTGTAGTTTTCAAGCTATGTAAATTGGATTCAATTTTCTTGGCAATTAAAAAAGAAAAACATAGGAGGCATTACTCTTTGACCCACCCTGGTAAATACAACTTGGGAGACACCCTGTATCGTCCAAAATAGAAGAAACAGTTTGTGTGTGTCTGTATGTGTGCGTCTGTGTGTGTGTGTGTGTGTGTGTGTGGGGGGGGGGGTTGAAAAGGACTCTTGGAGAGTGGCCAATTATCTCAGGGAATGAACCTAGACCATTCGACCAGCACCAAAGACTACTACCCCCGGAAAAGACATTTTTCTTCCTTCAACTTGGAAAACAATTTGCAGTAACGTTCTTAGTCTGATAAAGAATTCATTTCATCGAAATTCATTTACTATCTCTTTAGAGATTATTTGCTAGAGCTCACGATGCCATTATGTAATTTAAATGCAAATGAGCTCATACTAGATAAAGACACCGTTATCTTACAGTTCTCTGTTTCACGTCTCTCCTGACCTATTTAGTACACACTGGCATACGTTTTGTACTTGGAAATTCACGTACAAACTGTAGGCAAGTACACTCCGGACGGTTTCTAACAAGAACACCACGATCTTGCAGCAGGAAAAGCTGTTTCTTAGTTATACAGGCACCCCACTAAAGAAAGATATGGAATGGCTACTGCAAATCTTTTGCAATTCTCTGCCGATTATTTGAGAAACTATTGTTGCAAAAGCATATTACAGAATTGTAAAAAGCAGTGCACAAATACACTTAAATTGCATTGACGACTGCCAGGGCAGGGTGTAATACTTGACACTATAAGTACACAACAGTTCGATGCTAAGGCTTCCTGTCAGCTGGAACTGTAGACGAGAGACAACTGCACAGTTTAGTACCTCCTAGTTAAGAGTGCTGTCAACTGTTGAGGTGTTACGAAGGTGGAGTCATTACTTTTCATTCGGCCGTCGTATAACAAGACATGTTCTAAACATTTTTCTGGAAATACGTGTTTAAGACCAAATCCAAAAGAAAGAAGGCATTAGGAAAATGACTGTGTCAAATAAATTAAAAAAGAAAAAGAAAACCGCTCACAGTAACTAAATGAAATTAATTCCAAGGATGTTGCATGTAAATTTTCAAAAAGTAATTCATCACTCAATGAATCAACCCTATCTTTAAATGTAAAATATTTTCTTTTAAAAACAAGAATTAAATCTTATAGTTAAACTATAATTTTTAACATATTTTTTATATAAAATAAATGCTCTAAGGCTTTCACGGCCGGTGTCAATACTAGTTGAAGTATATTCCGGGCTTGTAGGCCGTGGTCTACTGGGCTCTTTCATCTTCTTCTTCTCCTTCTCCCCAGACGTTTCGTCTGCGACTGCGACAGACATCATCAGTGGCAGTGGCGAGGTCGAAGTACTCTAGTGGGTATTTCAACAGCAACTGTGCCGTTTGCACCGTGGACCGCGGTATTTAGACAAGTGGCTGGGGGGGGGGGGTCTGCTGTGATTGGTCCGGGTGGACGGTGGGCTTGATTAGTGTGGGAGGAGTGTTGCGCTCTGGCAAGGTATACATTGGAACCACCCAACGCAGCATAAGAACTCGTATTGACGAACACAAAAGAAACTGCCGTCTGGGTCAAACGGAAAAATCAGTGACTGCGAATCATGCCATACTCGAACAGGGAGAACATATCATCCAGTATGAAGATACAGATATTCTGGCATCAACATCACATTACCATTCACGCCTATTCCGCGAAGCCATCGAAATACATAAACACAATAACAACATAAACCGCAAAGAAGAAGGCCTTAAACTTAACAGAATATGGCAAACAGCTCTAGCAAAAGTGAAAACGAAGAACCTCACCCGAACCAATCAGACGCCAACAGAGCGCAACACACCTCCCACGCCAATCCAGCCCAGCGTCCACCCGGACCAATCACACAAGACCTCTAGCCACTTGTATAAATACGGCGGTCCACGGTGCAAACAGCACAGTTGCTGTTGAAATACCCACTAGAGGACTTCGAACTCGTCACTGCCACTGATGATGTCTGCCGTAGTCGCAGACGAAACGCCTGGGAAGAAGAAAAAGAAGAAAGATCCCAGTAGACCACGGCCTACAAGCCCGGAATATACTTCAACTAGTATAAAATATATGTCTTGAATTTTCTAGCAATAAGCTTTAAAGCATTATTATCAACGTTATCATTACTATATCACCATTATTATAATTATTTTTATAATTGTCCTTATTACCACTTCTTGTGCTCCATATCGGACGTTGAATGAAATCTGTCAAGTGATGGCCAAAAGATTCCAGGATCCAGCGAGCTTAGTTGCCTGACATTTCCATGTTCACGATAAGGGAAAACCACGGAACATACAGCGTGTCAATGAATAACACTGAAATAATTTCAGCGATGGTAGACATACCTAATATAAGCAAGTGGAGATAGGTAATCCATGGTCTGTGACTAAACACAACGCAGTTATGTGTTAAACTTAGCTGACGTCAGATGCTGGTAAGTGGGGCAAGTCGGGGTGTCGGGTGAGTCGTGCCGCGCAGTTCGGCTCAATTATTTGGCAGGGGCGTGACTCCTAGGGTTGTCAGCATCGCTAATAGAATTTGAAGAATATCGCTGTCCTCGGCTGCTCTCGGAGTTGTCCTAATATTTATAAATATTGGATTTTTGGCAAGGATCTCTTGATACAGGGCGTTCTGGGTGGATCAATTAGGGTACTTGGAAAGAAACACAAGTTAATTCTCTTATGACGATCGGTTGTATTTCAATTACTCTCGAAATACATGTTAATTAGACGAACTCTGAATGGTAGGCTTCGCGCTCGCGTGGTTGCACTCCCGTGTCTATAACACGAGTCGTCGGGTTAGCACCCAGCTACTAACTACCTTTAATCGAACGCGATTTCTTTAGCTTGTTCGTCCGTTCCTTAAAGAACGCGATATCTGCCTTCGTGCTGCTGCACGACGATCTAGCCCGACCCCCAGCTAGCGACTGAACTTTAGATATCTATTTGTTCCCGGCTAGGCCATATGACACTTCGCTTCCCCCTTCAGCTTCTTATTTTTAATTAGTTGGTCAGTAGAACACATATGGAGTCCCAGTTACGAGAATCTCACTTTAGACCACCTAAGATGTCCCATTCCTGTCAAACTATGTTTGAAACTAAACGCGTGGTGCAAGACTAAGGTTTATGGTTGAGGTCAGCTGTCCTAGGGGAGGAAGAATTCATACCGTTCAGAGCTCGTAACAATCTCGACACTGCACTCACAAGATATTTGCTCTAATACAGGATACATTCCTTTAATATACAATTAATCTTCCATACATTCCTTAATAGCCAATCAATCAACTCGAGGAAGAGAGTACCGTTTCATAAGTTGGTATCTAAACAAGGCGAGTGAAATTATTCAATTAGTATGTCTTTCAAACTGCTTCTCGAGTATGAAAACATTGATTCTTAACTCGTTATTAGCGTTCTCGAGATTTAATGCCTCAAATCTCAAACTAATCATCTGCCAGTGCGACACTGAGCAGCGATTTTCAGTTTAGAAACTTACAGTCGTAACTTCCACATTTGAACCAACAGGTCTTAAGTCTCCTGTCTCGAATTACTTGTTTAAGATATCCTAACTTGCTCTGAAAGTATTTTGGTGTAGTTCATAACCCTGTATGTACCTTATCCAGATAACTCTCCCTGGCGGAGATTTGAACTCGGGAACATCTTGAATGCGAGGCAGACACACCAACACGCTACAGAGGACGGTAAGCTTGGATGTGCTCATCATTGGGAATGACTTCAAAATTACCAATAAAATGTGAGAGCCAAACTCTGACTACATAAGCAGGGTATATTTCAAAGCAGAGGGTTTAAGACAAATTATTTTGCTCGTGTTAATTATTTCTGATATAATCTGAGCAGGGCCAAAAATACAAAGTTAAAACAATGTGAAATGTCACCTTAATAATGTAACATGTATCAGTACTTTTTCTTTTGTTTCGGTTTAAGAAAACCATATATTATTCTAGATGCATACATTTTCTCTATAATGTAGATGGTAGGGTATCTGCCTCAGTTCAAGAAATAAAGAGTTTGAAACTCGGTAAGGGTGATCTACTTAGATAAGATTTCCTCCGGAGTTTTCCTTTATCCTGAAAGATTAACATATGGTAACCCTACCCTGGAATTATTTGAGCAACGTTTAATTCATCGTCCGATATGACCTAACGTTGAAGGTTTCCCTTTGTCCTGAAAGTTGAATGTCTGGTAACTCTAAGCTCTATGAATCCTGGATTAATTTGAACATTTCATGCATCATCAGATATTAAAAGTTGGACAGTTTCCCTAATCCTGAGGGAATAATGTTAAGTAGATAAGCTCTATGGAACCTGGCCTCATTTGAGCATCACTTCATTCATCGTCAGATATGACTTAACGAAGGAAATGAAATGTGTAGTGTTTAACGCCCGCTTTTACTACATACGGCACCGCAGGCGATGACACTGATTATACATGAGATGAAGATGGAGCACCGGTGAAATGAGATGGCGGGGAAGCCGGAGATCCCGGAGAAAACCCGCCCCAGCGCCGTGTTGTTCACCACAAATCTCACTTTGAGGTTGCCTGATCGAACACGGGCCGCCTTGGTGAGAGCCAAGCGGTCTTACCACTGAGCCACGGTGCGGCCCTTAACGAAGGAGATTTTCCTTTGTCCTGAAAGATAAATGTCGCACAACTCTAAGCTCTATGTACATCGGACTAATTTGAGCATCATTTCATTCATCGTCCGATATGACTTACCGTTGGATGTTTTATCTTAACCTGGGGGATGGATGTCAGATAACTAAGCTCTATTGTACCTGGGCTTATTAAAGTACAATTTTATTCATCGTCTGTTATGACAACGTTGGAAATTTTCCCTAATCCTGTGATATTAATTTTAACCAAACTCTATGGACCCTGAGCTCACTTTAACATTTCATTTAGTGTACGATATGACGTCGTTGGAGATTTGCCCTAATCCTGTAATATGAATGTTAAGTAACTAAACTCTATGGAGCCTAGGCTCATTTTAACATTATTTCATTTATCGTCTGATATGACAAGTTTGGAGGTTTTCCCTTATCCTGAAAGACGAATGTCGGATAACTCAGCTCTATGGAACCTAGACTCATTTGAGTATCATTCCATTCATCGTCTGGTTTGACTTAACGTTGTAGGTTTAACTTTATCCTTAAAGAAGAATGTGAGATGACTAAGCTCTATGGAACCTGGGCTCATTTGAGTATCATTTCATTCATCGTCTGATATCACTTGACGTTGGAGGTTTTCCCTTATACTGGAAGATGAGTGTCGCATAACACTTAGCTCTGTGTACCCTAGCAGCATTTGTGAATCATTTCGCCCATCGTCAGATAGGACTTAACGTTGGTTTTCCCTTATCTAAAAGATGAATGTCAGATAAATAAGCTCAAGAAGTCTGTTCATTTGAGTATCATTTCATTCATCGTCCGATATGACTTAATATTTTGAGAACGTAAATAAAGATTTTTATTTAAGATAAGGAAAGTTCTGCAATACAAGCGTTATTTATAACCTCCTTTCGAAAACAGTTCCACTGAAACTTCCAATAAATACTTATATTTTATTGTTTTATAATAACTTTGATCATTTTTCAGTAGTTAATGGCACCTTGTTGGCGAAATGTGATATGAACGTTCATATATTTATACACCAGGTGTCAAGAGTCGAAAGAACAAGGTAAATAACTGTTACTACAGTGCTCTTAACCTGGGAAAACAAAAGGTAATAATGGATAGAGTCAACATGAAAAATTCAATGCCATGGCCGGGATTTGAACCACTGATCTCCTGGTTTCCGTCCAGTCGCTCTTAATCTTTGAGCTACCATGGCCACCGTGCCGTCCTAACATTAAATTCTCCATTTGACTCGTATATTTCCCCGGTACACCACTAGGGGCTCTCGCATTCGAGATACACCGTTCATGTCGACTTACTGTCATAAGTACTTAAGTCCCAGGCTTCATCATTTAACTTTTATTATTTTAGTTAATTGATGGAAATTAATCATATCTCCACATTAGCCGTACATAGGCTAAGATTTTTGATGGATAGAGTCAACATGAAAAATTCAATGCCATGTCCGGGATTTGAACCATGGATCTCTTGGTTTCCGTACGCTCTTAACCTTGAGCTAGTGGTCTACCGGGGAAATATACGAGTCAAATGGAGAATTTAATGTCAGGACGGCACGTTGGCCATGGTAGCTCAAAGGTTAAGAGCAACTGGACGGAAACCAGGAGATCCGTGGTTCAAATCCCGGCCATTGCATTGAATTTTTCATGTTGACTCTATCCATCAAAAATCTTAGCCTATGTACGGCTAATGTGCGGAGATGATTAATTTCCATCAATTAATTAAAATAATAAAAGGTAATAAAATTAAAAGAAGCCATTTTTTGTAGTTTACGTCCTCCAACGTCAAGTCATATCGGACGATGAATGGAATCTGTGAACTGCTGCTCAGATGAGCCCAGAGTCCGAAGAGCTTAGAGTTACCCGACATTCGTCTTTCAGGATAAAGGAAAACCCGGAGAAAACGTTATCCAGGTAACTCAACCTGACCGAGATTCGAACTCGGGACCCCTTGGACGTGAGGCAGACACGCTACCACCACGCTACCGAGGCGGGCAAAGAAGCATTAAAACATTACATATGAGTCCAGTAATTGTGTATTTATTTTCTCTAAAGCAGACCAAAGTTTGTGCTAGATGCATTCTGACAATCATAAAGGGAGAAGAAACGCAAATGGAGGTTTTTAACTTGTTTATTTAAAAGAAGTGAAGTACATTTCTAAAAAAAATATATTAATTGTGTTCATTTCTTTTCAATATTGACGTTTTGGAAAATCATTACGTTTTGTTCGTGAAATTATCCTGACTCCAATATCTCGAAATGACTAGAGAGGCTATCAATGGTTTGGAAACAGCTCATGGCATGGCTACAGCCAATCAGCTTGCATTCAGGTGTCGCATCTAACAGCATCAGAAGCGCCGCTGGAAAATAATTGCAATGTGCGGACGCGTAGACTATGTAAGTACCATAGAATCCAATTTGCCTTTTGATGTTGTACGTACTACTTCACATTGGTACGTCTGTTGTTTTATAAGCAGATAGCTGTGACGTCACTGCCAGCTAATAGTTCATTAACAGAGTCACGTCATTAACTTCTGCCATCGTTTCTTCTCAATAATACTATTTTCTGTGAAAAGCGCAAATGAGTGCAGTCTCGTAGGTGTGCAAAACGATCGATGTGTTATAAACAGGGGTGTCCAGCGAATACCGAACTCAACACGCATTTAGCATACATTTTTCAGACTTTCTCAGTTCTTGCACAACCTCTTCTTAGGAATTTTTATCCTCCATTTGATTCTTATTAACGGAGCAAATCAGTTCGTAGTGGATGTAATGAGAATAACTCTATAAAATAGCCAAGGGCTTTAAAGTGTATTTAATCTTATTCAACTTATGTTCTCTTTGTATTGTCACAAGATAAAATAAGGATGACTTCCAAGTTCAGAAAACCTGAAGTATTTGAAAAATAAAAGCAATACAAAGTACATCAGAAATAGCCAATTACATAGAAAATTTACATATATTGTGTGAATATTATGTGATGTCATTTTCTGTATAGTAAGAATTCAACTAGTTAGTGGGCATGTCAAAAAATTTCATTATGTTAAAGGCTGCTGGCAGGTAATTCCGAACATTCCTTTCATTTCTAATGAAAATAACTCAAACATATACAAGGGGCGTCACAAAAAGTTGGTTCTGTTTCAATTTATCTCCGATGCAGCGCCGCGATCGCAGTTCCGCCGCTATCGCAGTTCCGCACATGGGCGGTAGACGCTCTGTATCAACGAGATTGATGCCTGAGGTTCTATTCCCATTAGTCCTGCACTCGTAGGATCAGAACCCGGGCCTCTCGGTTTTTTTACCATATGGCAGTACCTATTTTATAAACAACCCCCCCCCCCCGCTGCACACGGCAGACAGGACGGAAGTGGATACGCCACTTACGCGCCAATCCAAAAAGGACCGGCTACCAAATAACCTTGGTAGGGCCGCCGGTGATTTAGCACACCAGCTACTAGCTCTGCAGACTAGTAAAGTCTGTTTAGTTAACTCATGTGCAGTCGGCCGTTGCCTTTGACGAACCCTTATAATCGTTTTACAACCCTGGCTCTCCTCCTCGCAGACCTTTCTGCAAGGTTGCCACCTTTCTCGATACGTCATGGGTATCGTACGAGGTTTCGTCTAAATAAATTATCTTATGTCTATTACTGCAAAACTTTCTTAGTATTGATGATATATATCGCCAAGCTACAATTCTACTGGATTCCATAATAACCCTTATCTTATTAAAAGTGCAGTATTTGAAATCCAGCTCCTTTAGGAGACCGCGCAAAGTACAGTGCTCATAAGGAAAATCAAAAATTTCTTGCAAATGTGCAACCAATTCGTCTAAGGTGGGCGATCTCCCTTTTGCATAGAATCTATAAATTTCTCAACGAATTAAATTGCATATGAAATTATCTACCTTGGAGAAAAGTTTCCTTTTGTTTTCACACTTAAACGGTGTCTTTGGTATTCCTTTCATCACAATATTTCTTACTGTATTTTTGTGAATACCCAGAATTTATCATCAGGATCATTGCATGACCCCTTACCATGATTATTTGTCAGCACATATTTATATGTGTTCAAAACAAACGCTTGAATTTGCTTAGAAACAGTTCCCTTTGAAACTTTGTCTTTTGAAGCTTTTGCAGTAATATAAGTCGGCCCAGTTGTTCACACTATTGTCTTCACTGATTATTTTCACTTGACTGAAATTTATCTACTACTTCATTTGCATTTACCACTGCATTTCCCTCCCATGGTCTCCACATCGTGACACAACGAATTTCTGCACGTAATGTAACAGATCAACTGCAAGTTGAAACTTTGGCAGTAGACATGCGGCTGTCACTTCGAGAAGAACAGGGTTGCTATTGGTCCTCAACGACAGTGTTCCATTTCTGAAGTGTGGAGATAGATTTATGATGGTCATTAGTGGGCGGGAGGCTCAGGTTCCTTTGACTCTGAACTACACACGCGTTAACTAAACAGACTTTACCCGGGACTTATTAGGCAACCCTCTCTCCCGTCCGGGCGGCCGTAGCCTGGCCGGAGGTACCCAATTCCCCGTGGGTGTCGGGAACACACTGCACCCTCGAGACCAACACAATCCGAACAACTCCCATTCAGGGAGGGGCTCGAATGTTTGGCGCGAGGTTCCTCTAGTAACAACAGAGGTACCACGAGTGCTAAGGGTCTGCAGCGCTCGCACCACAGCAGCTGTAGGGGACGGATGCCCTCCCTTACGGTAGTATCAAGGAGAAGAAACGTACGCCATTGTGAGGTCACTGTCAGCCACGTACGCTTTGTTTGTGCTTGTTTAAAATGTCTGTGTTTATTGGAAATCACGCCGTTTGTGAAATGAGATCTGTGATTCGTTTTCTGTATGCTAGAAAAGTGAAACTAATTGAAATTTATCGGCAAATTTGCGATGTTTACGGAGAAAATCCGATGAGTGATACAATGGTGAGTTCAATGAACGACGTAGTGAAGTGCACAATGAAGAACGAACTGGTTACAGAAGAGCTGGTTCACGCGAATGATGACACGATCCAGGAAAACCGTCTACAATTAGTGCTCTCACTATGGAATTTCCCCAAATCTCACGATCACTAGTTCATGAAACTGTTACAGAAAAACTGAAATTTCGTAAACTTTGTTCACGTTGGGTGCCAAAGATTTTTACTGAGCAACTCACAACAAATCGGATGGGTAATGCACTTCAGTTTTTGACTCTACAGGGATTTGGCAGGAACGTGTTTGACCACACCCCGTACAGCGTTGACGTCGCTCATAGTGACTTTCATCTGTTTTTGCATCTCAAATCTTTCCTTGGCGGTCAACATTTCAACAATGACGAAGAGCTGAAAAAAAATGGTTCCAACTGTTGAAGACACAGGCGGCAAACTGCTATCAAGAAGCTATACAAAAACTTGTGCCTCGCTATGACAAATTACTGCAAAATTTCGGCAGTTATGTGGAAATGTAGTTTAAGGGTTGTAAAATTTTGTGCAATAAATAATTTTTCTATATCTGCACACATAGTAATTTTATTACGAAACAGAACTTAATTGTTGGACGTACTCGTAATATCTTAATCAAGGTCGTTAAAGCCGCTTTTTTGGGAGGGGGGTGGTCGTGAAATATTTTCCATGTGAAATGTAGCTTGTGGTGGAGGTATATTCTTGAAAACCTTTCTGTGACATCTTTAGCAGATGTTACATAATTACTTTAGGCTGGAGGTGAGTGAGGTGTTCCATAGTTATATCTCACATGGCTTGTACCGTTATCCCTCGCGCACATAACAACCGAAATGTCACGCCGTATTTGCTTTTGGAAAGGTGTTAGCAAACGTGGAACCCACCGTGCAGACACCTTAGACATGTGCAGTTCGTCATGAATAATTTTTCACTCACTACCATAGCTAAGGTTTGTCTCATTCATAATCATTTGGATGGTTGCTCGTGTGTCTTCCAGTAACAAGCACTCCACTTTCTTCATTGTGACAGCTGACGGTCTACAGCTCTTGGCTCATCTGTCAGGGACATGTGACCAGTTTGAAAATTCGTTTGCGACCCCACAATACTATCATACGTTGGACTATAATTTCCATAAACAGCCGTCATCTCATCATGGATTTCTCGTACAGTTTTGCCTAACAAATGCAGGAACTTGATCACATTACGAGCCTCATTTTTTCCACCTTACACCTCAGTCACTTCTGGCAATCACTGTGAAAAAACAAGAGAACTCAAATCACTGAAACTACAAGCATTATGTTCCGAGGGATGACTGATGACACTGAAACATTTTCATCACTGTACCATAGAAAGCACCGAGTGATTTCTTTTTGCAACTTACGTCCTCCAACGTTAAGCCCTATCGGAAGATGAATGGAATGGGCAAAATGATGCTCACATAAGCCCAGGGTCCATAGAGCTTAGTCACCCGACATTCGTCTTTTAGGATGAGGGAAACCCCGGAAAAAACGTTATCCAGGTATCTCCACCTGACCAAGATTCGAACTCGGGACTTCCTGAACGTGAGGCAGACACGCTGCCACCACGCTACCGAGGCGGGCAGCCGAGGGATAATTAAAACTGCACAACCCTTCGTATTGGTGATCTACGCTCTAAAATCTAACATTTATCTTTATTTTTATTATTATTTCAACTAATATATTATTTACTCTAATTAAGATTGATATAAATATCCAAAATACCAAAAAGTTACACTTCTAGTAAGCACATATCGAAGTCTGAAGATTTAAAACCCTTGGCACAAGTGCCTGTTGCCACTTTTATTTAACTTTCGTCGTTCCGTGTAAAGTCCTTACCACATTAATATTGCAATATACTCCTCTTAGCTATCCTCTTGTATTTTCACTTTATGATTCCTAAATATTTTTCACATTGTTTCAATCCTTTGTCTATGTACAGGTTCCTTGAGGCGCTTGGACTCATAAGGACCTAATGAACAACATCGTCGATTTTCAGATTTTAGCATGTATGCAATCCCCTAATCCTTGCCAACCTTGTGGTCAACAAACAGTATCTGTGCTTTAGGCCCTCCTTTGATTCATGAAACATTCATAAGGAGCTGTCTTGTCAGTTTTCCCTGATATTCAGTTACATAAGGGCCCAAAGCTTTTTATGTGTTTCAAATGGGAACGGTTCTGGAGTCCAGATAATCAGATGCCGTATCTCGCTCAGTGTTGCCAGCTTGTTACCCCAATTCTTTTATATTTCCCTCTCTCTCGCACACTCATACAACATGCCTGTGTCCTTGGCGCTGACGTATGGGTAAGCAAATTATAATTTACAGAGCTTTACAACTATGCAGCTGCCAAAATCAAAATTGGAAAAAGCATTTTCGCAAGTTATGTATATGTTAAAATAGTATATTACTTCAGTTTATGAATTCCCTGTCTTTCTAATGCAATGGAACTGCCAGTGGCTTATCCATATCGCGGTCAATGTCACTTTCGTTAACGCACAATTCGTCATTGTCACTGTCTTCATCGTTTGGGTCTTGCAAATTTATGATTACGGGTTCCAAAATCATGTCACGCGCGATTTCTTTCTTAAAGTCATCTTCTTGAAGGTTTTCTGCATGCCTCACGCAGTTTTCCCAGTCCTGTTGTGTTACCTTGTCAATTTCTTCGTGAACAAGTCGTTTAACGTCCGTCAATTTAAAAGTATTATTTAATTTTGCAGACCCCCTTTTTATTTGAGCCCACACCAGTTCAATTGGGTTATATTTGCAGTGGTAAGGTGGGAGGCGTATTACCACGTGTCCCGTTTCAATTGCAAGTTTTTAAACGGTAGTACTCTTTGCAATAATTCATTTTTAGTTTCTGTTTCCGAAAAAATTTTGAAGAACGTGTACACCTTAAAAATAGTACTTCGAGCCTGACTTCGCAATACCTGCTTTTTGACTCGCCACTAAATTCGCCGCAAGAAGCCATTGCACTATTTAACTCTTACTCTACTGTTATGTAAAGAACTGGATGATATTTATCTGATCTCTCCAGAATAAATAAACACTTCTTATCCAGCATTCATTCATAAACATAAGCATACAGCATTCCACAGGCTAACAGGAAAGGAAGTGTTTGCTCTTTCTCGAATTTAACACCTTGACTTATTCACAGTAATTCTTTTATCACGCATGTCAGTTGTTTAAATTTCAGTTCTGAGTAATTAAAAGTATATGTAGATACATACGCACCAACCACTTAGAACTCTCTAGAGTAAATAGAGATTACGAACCATTCATAAACAAAGATGTAATCTGACGAGACACGTTCTGCCAGGGCAGCAGGAATTTTATTGTTCCCTCTTGCTCGAATTGGCTTATTTAAAGTAATTCTTTTATCACGTCATGTCAAACATTTACGTTTTAGTTCTGAGTAATTACAAATATACGTACACGCATACATGTCAACCAATAATGATGTTCATACCGTGTTTACGTCGCGATTCATTGTTATATTACATATTATTTATTTGTATTAGAAAAACTATTTGAGATAAAAATATGGAGTTTTCATGGTTATGTTAGATACATTACTCTCTACTTTCCACATGTATAAGTTTCGGCAAAATCTGAATTTTTGTCTTAGCGAGAATAGTTCATATAGATTGATTAGGTTGCCGCTACTCACACACCACTTAGTGGAAATGCAATACAACAAAACCGCAGGACTCCGATTGGTTGCTCACCTAGTAGCGTTCAAGGACAAACACCTTCCCATTTGAAACACACAATAGTTTTTTGCCGGTATAATTCACACTTTACATCACATTCGGAAGTAATAATTCGTAACGGAAATTTTGATTTTAAGAAACCTCTGTATTACTCAAAACTATGTTTCTGTAATTTCGGTCCTTATGGTTCTCAGCGCTGCCATTGTATTCTTTCCTTTCCTAGTGCAATATGTTTTATTTAATTTCCTACGCACTGTGTTTTCTATCTTTACCCTCTCGCATTCCAGTCAACAATGGAAGATTCCCTTCAATTGTTTACATCTAGCGTGTCTTTCTCTATGGTTTTCTCTGAAACCCTCTAAAAACAATACTCCGGAACGCATCTAAGCTTTCACTTTCCTCTGAAGTTTACCACAACAATCCACTCTGTGGACTCTCCCTATGCAAATATCTTATATATACTCTTATCTCAAAAGCTAGGCCAATTCCCTTCATCTCTGTATATTCAGCTCTTTTCTGGACTTCTTTACAGAATCCTACGCTATTTTGAAACCTAGATTTCCAGACCTGCTTATCTGAAATTCTAGTAGCATTGCTTTCCTTCAAGCATCCACCTATTTGATTTCAATACTTTTTTCTGACATCTTACACGATCTTTCATAACCACGTGACCTCATATCTTTAAACTCATGAGCAATATTTTAAATTTTGTCCATCAGGTATGGAATTTTATTAGAGGACTCTTTAATAATCCTCAGTGTAGTGTAGCCTTTGACAATCACGTTCTTTGTATTGAACCAGACTGGAAATTATGTTAGAAGTGAAAACGTAAGCATTTATTGTATTTATTAAATTATATCAGCGAATCAAGTCTATAGCAGAAACGATAACTTGCATTCCAGTTGGGCAAGATATTATTCATTTGTCTATACATCCTTAGCAGCATTTTATAGCTAAAGGCAGTTGAGTTACCTCCAACAAAATACTATGAGTCTTTATTGGCAGCTGTGCTTACTGTGGGTGTTAGCCATAGTTGTGCACGAAATGCTTTTCTGTCTCATGGATTACACGTAAACCTATATCCTTATCCAATTGCTTGAAGCTATCTTTTCTGGGGACGTCGTATAACCTTCGTCCTCTAGATATATAATTAGCAACTTGTTTTGGCATTCTTCCTTCTGTCATTCGATGGAAATGTTCAATCTGTTGTGACTTTGTGGGCACCTAAATTAAAAAGTGTAGTTTGCAGAAATTCAAAATGCTTTTGATTTTCATAGAAAGACTCTTTGTACAGCCATTTGCAGCAGCAGAATTACGTAACATATACAACCGAAACATTCAAGGTCATCTGCCACACATCCACACTCAATTCACAAGTCCAATTACTACTCACTCGACTGTTTTTTTTTCTTTTTTTCGCTAAAGGACTCCCGTTAGTGAAGGTAAAGTTGAAGAGCTGGCCGTCAATAACGGCGAGCGGATGAAGAATGCTTGCCAGGCGTCGAACATGACCAAAAGGCCCTGAACGGGCCGCGTTGAGAGTAAAGGTGAAGAATGCAGGATGGTATTCAGGGTGAGGAGTAGAATTGGAAGTCTTTATTGTAAATATATATATCTTTCATTGGAGAGCATAGTATCCGGCAGTTATCGCCGGGGGTGGGGGGAGATGTTGAGGAGTCATCATGTGTGCGGTGGTGGGCGAGGTGGTTTCCAGCTGTTAGAGAAGTGAGCCTGGATCCTCCTAGTGGTTTGCGAGTTGTGGTCGGCGATGACTTTTTATGCGGATTTCAGGTCATTCAGTCGTGTGTTGAGGCTGGTGTACATTTATGTAAGTTGCGAGTGGAGCTGGTCAAGTCTGCTGTTGAGAGAGGAAGAGTCCGTCGGCTGGCAGGGAAGTGTGTCGGTGAGATGAGCCTCCACTAGATGCATCTTACGTTGTAGTGAGGCAAGTTCCATGGCTAACTGTTCTGTACGTTGAAGTTGGGAGTTGATGGTCTTTGTTTTCTGCGGTAGTTTTGGTTATTGCAGAAGAGAGTTTGTCCAGTGAAGTAAGTCCGTTGGTTATTAGTCCGTGCGTAGTTGTCAGTGTGTCTTGGAGGTCGATGAGGGCAGCGTGGTTGTCATTCTGTTGGGCAGCGGCGGTGACGGATTCCTCCACTTTGCCCAGGCGCGGGTTGAGGTTAAGGACCTCTGAGTGGAAGTCCTGAACGTCTTCCGCTGTAGTCCGGTGGTTGGTGGCGGTGACTGTTGCGAGGAGCTCTTAAAGGGACTGGAGTCTGCTATTGACTTGTTGCAGGTCATCCCGCAGGCAACCAAGTGCTTGCTGACAGGCCGCAGGTTCACTGGTGGCAGAAGTCCGGGGTGTCGGCCTCACTGGGTTTATGCGAGGGTATTCAGGGCACTGCATCTGCCCTGTGAAATGGCCGAGGCCGTCACAGGTAGAGCATTACTGGCGGCGTCGGCGGAGATCGTGGGCCCTGCATGCTGAAGTTGGAGCGGGAGAGCCACAGTAATGGCACCGTGGTGGCGCGGTGCATGTGTCGGCGCGGTGCCCATAGGCGCAGCAGTTCCAGCACGGGATGCGACGCTGCAGTCTGTTGGCCTCCAGCTTCAGGAACTGTCCCAAAATGTGCAGACCTGATGTAAAGGCGGCGTCGCGGTCACGAGGATCTGCAAACTGCAGGCGCACGCAGTTCGTTGGTCCTCGTCGCGACGAGATCCGTGTGGCGCTTGTGGCTGTGGGCTACTTCTGCGTAGCAGCGGTGAGGATATACCTCGCAGGAAAGTCCAGCGGTGCTCCGATAACTGCAGCAGCGTGAGTGGTGTTGATTCCTGTCGGCGGTTGAATGGTGGTCGCGGCAGTTGGGGATCGGCCGGCCTGTGGTGTCGGCGAATTTAGTTGTGTGGCTGCTCGGTAAAGCAGTGTTTCCGGTGGTGCTGTTGTGAAGGCTGGCCGTGTTGAGGTGGGGGACCCCGATGCCATTTGCGGCGACGGCTGACTGGTCTCCAGGCGGGCGTCCGGCGTGGTCGGAGAAGCAGGCCTAGTGGCCCAGAACTTCCCTGTTCTCTACGCGGGAGGCTCCCTCTCGTCTGCCGGTGCCGGCAGGCAGGAGATGGCGCCCGAGAGCTGGCTGGTGAGAACTGCGGTGATGGTGGCTTCACTGTCTGGTTCTGCTTGCATGTTGCGGCGTTTCTCTTCTTCTACATGTTGCTGTCGGCCAGTCGCGGCTCCTTTTATACCTCCACCATTCTGTCCAGAAACTCGTCGACGCTTCAGGGCTTTTCACGAGGCAGTGAGAGAAAGAGAGAACTATCCAGACATCTCTCTGTCTTTTTCTCTCCCCGCCCCCGTCCCTCTCTTGGCAAGCGCCAAGCGCTAGCAGGTGCGTGGGAGCGGCTTGGGGTAATTTGTCTTTTTCTGTCCCCTCTTCTCGCTCTCTCTCTCTCTCTCTCTCTCTCTCTCTCTCTCTCTCTCTCTCTCTCTCTCTCTCTCTCTCTCTCTCTCTCTCTCTCTCTCTCTCTCTCTCTTTCTCTGGGCGTTAGCCTACGCGTGGGCAACCGTCAGCAAGCAATGCCTGGTGACAGTATTTCTCCTATTATGGCTGCCTCCACAATTCTTCTCTAATTACTTCATTTCTAATATTGTCTTCTCACGTACATTCCTTAACAGATCTTAAGTATCTCATCCCGGACGCCTGTATCTTACTCTTCTCCTTGTTTCCATACAGTCCATGTCTCACTTCCATAAATCAGCACTGTATTTATATTTCTTTATAGAATATTAGTTTTTATTTTCTTACTTTACTCCTAAGAGTCTGTTAATTGTTCCATTTATTGCATGGAAAGTTTGTACTTCTTATATCCTCATCTGATTCGCAAATCACATTGCAGCCTAGATATTGAAAATGTGATACCTGTTCTATTATATTATCCTCTATTACAATTGGGTTTTCTTATTGAATATCTTCCCTGTTTATGCCATCAGTTTTGTTCTTGTTTTCGATATCACTGTATTACAGTTGTTACACATTTGGTTTAATTGGTATATTGGCTTCTATAATTTACCTTTCTTGTCGAAAATTAAAACTAAATCATCAGCAAATGAAAGGAAATTTAACGTTCTTCCGTGTCTTCATCCATTCTAACATAATCCATGCCGTAATGGCCCAATTGGCTAAACCTGCCAACAGTGTCTCAGGCGTACAGGTTACAGAGCCGCACGGAAGTTCCTAGAACTTTCCCGCAATGCCGCCTACCGCCGATGATGATGATGATGATGATGATGATGATGATGATGATGATGATGATGATGATGATGATGAAGTGTATAAGGGCGCTCAACTACGGTGGTCATCAGCACCCTTACAAAAACAAGTCATGGCAAAAGCCAGATATAACAATTTCCCAAAACTGTATAAGTATATGTAAAACTATTACAAATTGCATGTATATATTTAAAAGAAGAAGAAAACGAAATATCAATCAAAACCTACTAAAAATTCCCTTCACTAAATCCCAAAGTGTAATCTAGAAAAGAATCTAAATACCTTCTCCACTACTGCGTTATCGTCCGCTAACAGTTCTGCAAAGCTGGCCGGCAGCTGCAGAGACGTCCTAAGGTCTGCTAGGTGAAAACACTCTAGCAGCACGTGTCGTACAGATAACGCTTCATTGCAAAACGGACACAGTGGAGCAGGCTCCTTTTTAAAAGAAAACTATGAGTAAAAAAGCAGTGCCCAATACGCATCCGAGTCAAACTCAACTCCTCGCGACGAGATGAACGACAGGAGATAATCCAGGGAATCGGAAGTTCTTTGACAGATCTAAGTTTATTATTGTGGAGAGCGGACCACTCTTCCTGCCAGCAGGTTTGCACAGCTCTCCACAATACGGCAAAAAAATCTTCCGATGTCACAGATGGTACTTGAACTCTGGGCTTCATGGTACCCGCCTTGGGTGCCAAATCCGCCATTTCTTTCCCCCGCAAGCCTACGTGACCAGGGATCCATGCAAACACCACGTTTACGCCAGAAGCGTGTAAAACGTGGAGGGCATCCTGTATACGCTGCCGTAGGCTTTGAAGTGCACTGAGGGAATCACTCAGGATTAAGCAGTCCCCCAACTTTCGTCGACGTACGTGTAAAATGACCCGGTATATTGCATAAAGCCCTGCAGTAAAAATTGAAGTGCTAGTGTGGAATCCGATGGAATGCCCATTTCTGTTTCAATATCACACCTCAGTGGTGTGCAGCGTCTGATTTTAAACTTGTCTTGCGGTCGCAGCTTAGTCTCTTTTAAGCATACCAACAAGGGGTTATGCTTACTGAGCAAAAGTTCCAGTTCTGGTCGATGTGCTCTTAAACTCCATATGTTCCATTGGAGGATAGCCATTGGAACTATGGAGATAGCATGTAAAAGTTGGTCTACATTAAGGGGATTTTAACGGTGGCCGAATCAGTTTACCCTCTTTCTTCGGTGTAGGGCTAACACCTGTTTCTTCTTCGTCGGGTATATCCTGGCGCGTTTTCGTTGCTGTTCTTGCAGTGTGGTCCATGTCTTTCTGGTCCATTTCTTCGACGGATGAGGCACCTTTTCGTATAGAAAACTAAGGTTTGAGGACCCCAAAACGGCTGGACACAGAGATCGACGATGATGACAGTTGTCGATCTGAGTTTTCACCAGAACAACCCTCAGAAGGGGAACTTCTAGACAATCTATAACTTTCTTTCTTGCCGGTCCCTTTGTTTGTAACCTTAATGTATCCCAGAAAATTGGCTTATAGCCCAAACCATCTCTATCTTTAAGAGAGGGAAATGAAATGACTGTAGCAATTACAGAGGAATATGTTTACTGGATACGGCCTATAAAATATTTACTAAAACAATAGACCAAAGGTTGCAGAATATAGCTGAATATCTTCTCTCGGAAGAACGAAATGTATTTAGAAGAGGCAGATCATGTGTAGATAACAATTTTATTGTTAAACAACTAATTGAAAAAATAGGGAGTTTAATAAAGAAACGCTTATGGCGTTTACTGACTTTGAAAAAGCCTTCGATAGGGTAAACTGATGCAAAATGTAGCAAATATTGGAAGAACGAGGATACCCACAACAATTAGTAAAAATGATACAATGCTTCTAGTTCCAAACAAAAATAAATGTGAGAAACAATGGAAACATTTCTGAAAAGAAAATCTTACTAATCAGGGCGTCAGACAAGGGTGTACTTTATCACCTACACTGTTTAGTATTTATATTGACGACCTGGTGTGCAAATGGAAGCAGCTAGTGAATGTACGTTTTAAAATTTCAAATAAAAACTTTTAAAATATTTTATTGTTTGCTGACGACTTAGTTATTAAACAAAATAGCGAATCTGCCCTGCAAAAATCTATTCTTAAACTTAGTGAACTTTGTAAGCAATATAATATGAAAATTTCTTTTATAAAATCAAAGGTAATGACATTCATTGGGAAAGAGCCAATTAGAACAAAAATAGTTATAAATAATCGTTGCGTTGAACAGGTAAGCCATTTTAATTACTTGGGAACTGATGTTATTTATGACAAGGAATATGATGTCCACAATAAAATATGCAAATTTCAAAGAGTGTGTGGAACAATAAATAGAACATTTAGAAACAAAATACGTAAAGAATAAAATTAAAATTCTACAAAGTACTGGCATACGGAAGTGAGACTTGGACGTTAACTAAAAAGCAAGAGAGGAAAATACAGGCTTCAGAAATGAAATTCTTGAGAAGTGTGAAAGGATGCACGAAGAGGGACTTAATAAGAAATTAAAATATAAGAGAAGAGCTGGACATTTTTAGTATGAATGATAGGTTAAAAGATCTCAAACAAAAATGGAAGGAATATGTTGAAAGAATACCAGATAATAAACTTACAAGTCAAATATTACAGTATCATCCTAAAGGTAGGAGATCGGTGGGCAGACCCAGGAAACGATGGGTGGAGGACTTCGAAGGCGGAACAGGCACTTGATTGCCTATGCCATGAAGTGAAGAAGAAGAAGAAGAAGAAGAAGAAGAAGAAGAAGAAGAAGAAGAAGAAGAAGAAGAAGAAGAAGAAGAAGAAGAAGAAGAAGAAGAAGAAGTAAAAGGCTTATGCACCGCGAGGCGTTTTCCTAAGTCCCTCAAGCTAGGAATTGAAACGACGCGAGCAAAACGAGCAAAGTGAGCAAGGCTGTGCATCGAGGTAACTATGGTTTTGTGTAATACACCCTTCAGTATTTAATTTATGTTCGTCGATTTTTATATCTTCTATACTACTATGCATATCATTGGAAAGTGTTAAAAGGAAAAGCGGGTTTACAATCTCCCTCTTACAACTGCACTCTATAGGAAGTGATGCTTGTATGCACCGTACTGGGTAGTGGCTAGATATAAGTGTAATAGTATAGTAAAAACAACATAGGAGTGACGTAAAGGAATACTGTGGTGGAGAACCTGGCTCAGGAGAGTTAGAAGTAGCTGGATATGTGGTATACAGATAATTTACTATGTTACCAATTTTTATGATACTGGTTTACGGTTTCTGCACCAGGAGTGCAAGAAACACTAGGTTATTATTCGTTCCTACTTGAAGTTTCAGCTCGGTGTGGCTGTGATCCAGGTTTACGGTTCCCCTCTTGAAGTTTAAGACTTTGTTTTAAGTTAATTCCTCTAAAGTCCAAGAAAATAAGACCTTAAAACAGACATTGTAGAGACGTATCGAAGTGTTCTCTTTGTGTAAAAGGTGTCTGACTGTATTAGCATTGGGCTGAGAATTTAAGGGCACGCATCTGTGAAAAATGCAAAATCCAGAGCTTACATCATAACTGCTTGAAATTTTGTCATTAGGTGGGGTATAGGGAATCTAGTTAAGGTTTCAAAATTATTCTTTTTATCTTTAATAGTTTTTTTAAAAAAAATATTTAGTGCTTTTTATAGTATGATATTTGTAAGTTATATAAAAGTCCCAGGTCATACAGTTTTTCTTCTAGAAACTTCAAATTTTAGATTCAGGTTTCTGTGTACCTCAGTTACAAAAGTTGCTATACTTTTTAAGTGTGTGTCAAGTATTTTTGGACAAAAAAACTTTTTATATGTGAGTATACTAATTTTGTCTTATTTTTTGCAATTTGAGATTTAAAATTCAATAATAAATAAACAATGTAATTTAAATCAACAAAAATACCAACTTTTATTAAACATTTCTTTAGAAATATGTATGCCAAGTTTTATACAAATTCGCTGAGAATTGCAGAACCTAGAGCACTTTGGACATACAAAAACGTTCAAAAATTGAAAGTGGAGAAAAAATGAATTTAAAGGTTTAGTTAGAAGTTACACTACTTTCGTTACTTTGAAAACTCCATGCACTCTATGCAGGCACTACAGCTATCTTATTACCTTCTTTCTCTTTAATTTTGGTTACCTTTGGCTATTTTTATAATCATTCTTATCTACAATAGTTTTACCAAAAAAAAAAAAAAAAAAAAAAAAACGATAATTTAAATTTTTGCTGCAATTTCTTTACATTAGGAAACATATTGCATTATCTACAGTTTTTGCTATAAATGATTGGAACTTTGGATTCTGGGGCTTTAGATACTGGTTACAAAACTCAGTTGCCCATATCAAATGGTTCTGGAAGACAAAATTTAAGGAATATAATACAATTTTCTTGAATTTTTTCTCAATTTTCTGTTTTCAATAACAATCATTATTAACTTCTTGATATACAGTCATTATTATACCAATTTTTACTAGAAACTTATCTAGGAATATACGTATATGCAAAACTTAAAGAAATGTATGGAAAACTTTAGTGTCTGGACTATAAGGAGCATTAAAAATGCTAAAAGTTGTACATGAAGAAAAATCTAGTTATAAGCTCTAAATATGGACATTTTTTCTATATTTAAAAACCCTCCTGCACTATACGAAGACCAGTCAGCTAGTTTATTATCCTCTTCTTCTTTTAGTTTAGTCACTTTTAGCTGCTTCTTGGAAGATCTATATTTGCTCAAAAAACATTGAGCATTTAGTGTTAGCTTTCACCTATCCCTAATACTCCTACTACTGGAAATGCTTGTTTACTTTCAAGAGTAGTAAGTGGGCAATAATATTAAGAAAGAGGTTCAGTAGCTTCCACAAACATCCAGAAGATGTCTCTGTGCATTACCACAGTTACAGAATTAAACCGCTTAGTTTAAACGTGAGAATTCCATCAATTTCTTTGCAACACACTGGCAAAAGCAATATATATATATATATATATATATATGGCCACGCCCATCCACACATGGGCATTTAAATAATGACGTAGTGGTTCATATATAGCGCCAGTGCCTAACTGACGGAAGATTCTGAAACTGCAATGTTTAAACGTAATTTTAAGACAAAAACTGGAAAAAGTTTTTTTTTTTTTTTTTTTTTTTTTGTCATCTATGACGAAATTTCACAGATACCTCTCCTTAATGAGATGTAAACCATTTTTAGGCGATCTTTGCATCTTTGTTTTAACATCAAATATCGCATAGCAACGCTGAGCACCAATCTTAGCTAGTGTGAGAGATCGTAGAGTTAAGTTGAAGATTGGAGCTGTTAGTGAAGATGCTCTTGAGTACACGGATAAAAAGTGATTGATCTCTCGGTTCGTTGATGTGACAGCTGTCAAAATGCAGACGCCTTTATAAGGATGAGAGTTTATCACGAACAGCAGTAAGGAATTATTTTGAGGAGCGAAGCCAAGATCCAGGAACGCTAGAAGCACTTTGTATATATAAGAATAAGAGACTGGAAGAGCGGGAAGGGGCAGTTTAATTTAAATAGAACTTTCACAGTTTTCAGTGATTGTACAGAGGCCACGAGATTCATGTCAATGATTTTCATCGGCAAATATATTGCCAGGAATTCAAATGATCACTATCAGATCTTTTTATCTGGATTGTGAGGACAGACATCGTCATTTGGCTGATAAATATAATGAAGGATAGTGATTTTATTTGAAACATGCTGCCGACTATTATAAGATGCAGAATTAAATTGTTTTGGAAGCTCAAAGATGGAAGATATATTTAACGAAGAATTGTATTTAATGAATTCTACGTGACATCATTTGACGATACAAAATGACAGTGAGAAGTGCAAGTCGGTGTGAATTCTTACATTGCAACTGAAACACCTGGTTGCGACGGGCTCAAATAATAGCAAAATCGCGGTCCTTAGGCGCTATGGACTGACCATAATCTATCACGGTAAACTCGAAGACAAGAATGTTAAGAAGTTCAGAATCTTTTATCAGGTTAACATCCACTTTCTTCTCGGGCAGCCAGCCAGGTGAAAAGATGACTAGATATCAACGTTTCAGGAGTTTGCATCTCTCCCACCATCAGGATATTTATAAATTGTTATAACCACAAATGAAATAATTTCATACACAGATGAGTATTTCATTTGTGGTTATAACATTTTATAAATATCCTGATGAGGGGAGAAATGCACGCTTCCTAAACGTTGATATTTAATCATTCAGGAAAGCTTCAAGTCTTACTTTAGGTTAACACCCATTTATTACGTCAATCCTCAGCAAAGCTCCTGCTTAACTTTGTTAAAACCTTCTCATTCGTCTTTAAAACACAATGTTACTTGGCAACTTTATGGACCAAACATGGAGTGATGGAATGGTAAGGAAATGGGTGAGAGCAGTTAAAGATGGCCACACAAATGTGCATGATGAAGAACGGAGTGGGCCTCCTTCGGTCGTTACTGAAGATTTGGTGCAGAAAGTGGAGGAATAAGTGAGAGAAAACAGACGCTTTACAATTTCATCATTGTGCGACTATTTTCCTCAACATCCTCGTAGTGTTTTGTATCGCATTGTGACCGAGAACTTGAAGTACCAGAAATTGTGTTCACGTTGGGTTCCGAAAATTTTGACGGATTTGCACAAAACCCAACGTTTAGGCAGTGCTTTGACTTTCCTTGAGCGGTACTACAATTAAGGTGAAGAACTTTTAGACCAAATTGTTACTGGTGACGAATCATTGAGTGCCTACGTCACACCAGAATCGAAACAACAATCCATGGAATGGCGACATTCATCATCACCCACAAAAGTGAAGTTTAAGAAAACAATTTCTGCCCGGTAAATCATGTGCACAGTTTTCGGGACAGAAAAGTAGTATTGCTAGTGCAGTTTCTGCCTCTTAATGAGAAAATCAATGCAGCGTCTTATTGTGAGACATTGAACAATCTGCGACGTGCAATCCAGAACAAAAGACGTGGCAAGCTGAGTAAGGGTATCGTTTTGCTGCATTACAATGCCCGTCCACATGTGGTTAATCGGACCAAAGATCTCATCAAATCTTTTTAATGGGAAACTCTAGATCATCCTCCATGGCGCCCAGCGACTACCATTTGTTCCTGCACTTGAAGAAATATCTGGGCGGTCAGTATCTTCAAGACGATAACGAAGTCAAAACAGTTGTGATACAGCGGTTAACACGTCAGGCGGCAGCATTTTATGAGGAGGGTATTCAAAAACTGGTGCCACGTTATGACAAATACCTCAATTTTTAAGGAAATTATGTAGATAAGTAGATTAAGGTACAGGCTTTCATGTAAAAATAAAATTATTGCGATATATATGCACGTCTTTTTTAATTCCAAAACGGAACTGACTTAAAAAACATGCCTCGTTATACTTAAACATGCTTCTGAACTGAAATTTGTGGTTAGGACATTGTAACTCTTTTACGAAAAATTCAAATGTGTAACCAACTTAGTGTTATAATATAAAAATTAGACATAGGCATGTGAAAGTCTTTACCAGTGCTCATGTGGTTTTAATAAGGTCCTGTCACACCGCCATGTTTGAGAAAACATAAATTATGCACTGAGTGCACTTCAAACTTCTAACAATTGCTTTTTTCAGATTAAGAATGAAAGGACAATGTTTTATTTAATGACTTCAATTTGTTGCTTCGCACATGTCCACAACCAGCTGCTGGACTATAATTATTGATATATTTAACGGCAGTTCTAGTGCACTTGAAGGCTTATAGGCTGTTGCATGGGCTGTATTGAAATGTCTCCTTAGATTGAATTTCGTGTCTCCATTGTTAGGAAATATGAATTATTGCCCTTTACCACCGTTCTTCTAATCCATTTAAGCATTCATCGTTCATTCACGTTGCACATGCAAGCCACCACTGTAAGAAGACCGCCACACGACTAGAAACCAAATCAACTGTTTTAATTGACAGTTGAAAGCAGCGGATCTGAGAGAGATCGTAAATTCACACTTACAGTCCTTTCCGTCTCACCCATAATATATTGGAACGGCACCGACAGAATGGGATACAGTGACGTCTAAAAATGATGATTGGAAACAGAATTGATTACGTCATTTTAAATAAAGGAAACTACTAAGAAGCAATTTCCATATTTTTATAAACTGAAAAGTATAGAGTATTCGAGCTTTTAAAAATCGATAAATAGTTGTATTGTCAGTCCTACGCCGTGGCGTAGTGAGCCAAGGCAGCACGCCCTGATCCATGGCCACGGAAAGAGGCCCGGATTCGATACCAACCATGGGGTGGGGGTATTAAGCCCCGGGTATAAAATCGATGCCCACTCAGCATCGTGAGGAAAGTGAGGAGCTCACGCTAGGTAAGCGGCCCTGATCAATGTTGTCACGAGGTCTACCCGAAAGACTCCAACCTCTGTCAACCCGGGAGCGATGTACAATTCCCGGGGTCTTTCCTTGGGGCAATCCCTTGAGTCTAAAAAGCCCTTCCATCGACAACGTCAAGACGGGTGGAAGTGGATACCCTACTTACGCGCGTCAACCCCGCAGGGAAGAGCACGGAATAACCTCAGTGGGGCCGCCTGGTGATCTAGCACACCTTCTACTATCTCTGTAGGCTAGTACCCGGGACTTTCAGATAACCCTCTGCCCCCCGCCGTTTGGGAGGGGATCCGTCCCCTTCAGCTGCCGTGATGCGTGCGCTGCGGACCCTTAGCACTCGTGGTACCTCTGACGTTACTAGAGGAACCTCGGGCTGAATATCTGAGCCCCTCCTACGGGATTTGTTCGGACTGGGTTGGTCTCGAGGGGGCAGTGTGTTTCCGATACCCGTGGGAATCAGGTTCGTCTTCGGACGGGGTTGAGGGAAGACATTAATTCTCCCGGGTACTAGCCTGCAAAGTTAGTAGAAGGTGAGCTACATCGCCAGGTGGCCCCACAGAGGTCATATCGGTAGCTTTCACCTTTGGTGTTGGCGCGCGTAAGTGTCGTGTCCACTTACATCCCGTCTTGTGTCCTTGGACCAGATGGGGGGGGGCCTTGTTAGTAACCCAGGTCTTGTCCTATGGAAAGCCCCACGGAGGACGCCGAGCGCCTTTGGGATAGATCGGATAACTCCCTGATTGTAAGAGGCCCGGGTCTTGGTCCTACGGCTCCAGGACTAATTGGAGTAGAACCTCTGGACTCAAACATTCTGCCCCCTACGGATGGCCGAAACCGGAGGTACCTGATCTCCCACGGGTGACGGAAAATCACTGCCCTCTCTAGTCCAACCCAATCCGAACAACTCCATTTCAGGGAGGGGCTCGAATGTTCGGCCTGGGGTTCCTCTGGCTACGTCACAGGTACCATGAGTGCTAAGGATCCGCAGCACTTCCATCACAGCAGCTGAATGGGGTAGATACCCTCACATATGGGGAGCGGCCCTTGCCACGTCAACCAAAGTTCTGGCTGGGGGAGGAGAGGAAGGGGAGGCGAAATGCTGACCACATCTCCCCTTATCGGTTGGATGATCGCCCACCTCTGCCGTGCGTAAGTGGCGGTGAGGTCGGCAGTCGGGTATTGTCCGACATTTGTTTGTATTGTCTTACAATTATTACATACGATTAATAAGAATAGCTTTCAATTATTTCTGTATAATGCACACATGAAATCACTAAACAAAGCGGTGAACCCTAGTGCAGATGGTAGCCTGTCTGCCTCACGTTCAAGAGTTCCCCAGCTCAAATCCCGATCAGGTTGAGTTATCTGGAGATTTGTTTTCCAGGGTTTTCCCTAATGCTGAAAAATGAATGTCGGGCAACACTAGTGTTTATATTTGAGCATCATTACAGCCATTTTAATCATCGTGCGATATGACTTAACGTTGCAGGACGTAACCTAACTGGGCGGCGCCATAACTAGGTGTTTAGACCGCTCAACTCTCACTAAGGTGACCCGGGTCCGATCCCAGGCGATCTCAAAATGAGATTTGTAGTAGACAACACGGCTGGTGAGGGTTTTCTACGGGATTTCCGGCTTCTCCCGACATCTTATTCCACCGGTCTTACATTTCGGTAGTAAAAGGAGGCGTTATTCACTACAGATTTCCCGTAACTTGAAAAAAAGTACTAAAAAATAAAGCTCCGGAGTCCATCACAGAGAACAGAGGTAAGATATATGTAAATGTAAGCCCAGGTTTGTTTCTGCCTGTTGTGGATTCAACAATTCTGCCCATATATTATTTTCTCAAGGTAGCCATGGTTTACCGCTTCTAAAACAACGCGGCTGGTTAACTTCCTGATGAATTACTTCGCAATATTTTCCAAGCACAGATTATCTGTTTTCCCGCGCGAGTAATTTGTCATTTTTGCCCCAGTTGGCGACTGCATTCCTTTTTCTTGTTAAAGTGAAGAGGATTAATGGGCGGATCCCATTAACTTATCTTCGCTTTCAGTGTAACCTTCTACCATGCAGTCCCGTATTTGTCCCTTTCTCATTTTTTATAGTTTCTCTTTTTTCTAAATTACACACCACTTCCTCACATCCATCTCTCCATCTTCTGCCCTCCGAAATGTTCCTTTATTTCGCCTTCCGTTTCTCATTCGATTTATTTCTACTCTGTTTTTATAACCCTGGAATGCTGTTTTCGTGTAGTAATCCATACGACTATCAATTCAGGTGTTTTTCGCCACGTCCGTTCATAAAACATTAATCTTTTGATTATATATTTTTATTTTCTCTCTACTTATTCACATTAAATAAAGTGAGTTGTATTTTACCAAAAAGTTTCATTTCTGGATATCACAGGAAAATAATGTTTTGAGGTTCCGTGTAAATTTCGTTCTTAGAAAACTGTACACCTTTGTTGGCCTGTCAACACGATTAGTCAGGGATGCAACACAGTTATTCATGAAAATTCGCATTAGATCTTACAATTTACATGCCAAACATCTGTAAAAATATTTATGACTGGCATTTCATAAACATTTTCACAAATAACTTTTCCTCTTTTTAGTCTATAAAATACGAGGCGTGTTTTTTAAGTCAGTACCGTTTTGGAATTAAAAAAAGACGAGCAAGGATATCGCAATAATTTTATTTTTACATGAAAGCCTGTACCTTAATCTACTTTTCTACATAATTTCGGTGAATATTGAGGCACTTGTCATAACGTGGCACCAGTTTATGAATACCCTCCTCATAAAATTCTGCCGCCTGACGTGTTAACCACTGTATCACAACTGTTTTGACTCCGTTATCGTCTTGAAGACGCTGACCGCCCAGATGTTTCTTCAAGTGCAGGAACAAATGGTAGTCGCTGCGCGCCAGATCAGGGCTGTATGGAGGATGATTTCGAGTTTCCCATTGAAAAGATTTGATGAGATCTTTGGTCCGATTAGCCACAAGTGGACGGGCATTGTCATGCAGCAAAAGATACCCTTACTTAACTTGCCACTTTTGTTCTGGATTGCACGGCGTAGATTGTTCAATGTCTCACAATAAGACGCTGCATTGATTGTCTCATTACGAGGCAGAAACTCTACTAACAATACTCCTTTTCTGTCCCAAAAACCCCCCCGTAGGGGAAGGGATCCGTCCCTTTTAGCTGCCAAAGTGCGGGCGCTACGGACCCCTAGCACTCGTGGTACCTCTGACGTTACTAGAGGAACCTCGGGCCGAACAGCCGAGCCCCTCCTTCGGGAGTTGTTCGGATGGGTAGGTCTCGGGGTGGCAGTGTGTTCCCGTTAGCCCACGGGTAAATGGGTACCTTCGGTCAGGTCGTCAGGGCCTGCCGGAGGGGGTTGAGGGAAGCCATTAAGTTTCCGGCTGCTAGCCTGCAGAGCTAGTAGTGGGTGTGCTAGATCACCTGCGGCCTTACCGAGGTTATCGGTAGTCTTCCCTTCGGGGTTGGCGCACGTAAGTGGCGTATCCACTTCCATCCCGTCTTGAGTACAAGCGGGGGGGCTTTTTAGGAAACCAGGTATTGCCCTATGGAAAGACCCCCGGAGTATTTATTGCTCCCGGGTTGAAGGAGGCCCGGGTCCTTGGTCCTACGGGTCCAGGACTAATGGGAGTAGATCCTCTGCACTCTAATGTCCCAAAAACCTGGCACATGATTTTCCGGGCAGAAATTGTTTGCTTAAACTTCACTTTTGTGGGTGATGATGCATGTCGCCATTCCATGGATTGTTGTTTCGATTCTGGTGTGACGTAGGCCACCCATGTTTCGTCACCAGTAACAATTTGGTCTAAAAGATCTTCACCTTCATAGTGGTACCGCTCAAGCAAAGTCAATGCACTGCCTAAGCGTTGGATTTTGTGCAAATACGTCAACATTTTTGGAACCCAACGTGAACACAATTTCCGGTACTTCAAGTTCTCGGTCACAATGCGATACAAAACACCACGAGAATATTGAGGAAAATAGTCGCGCAATGATGAATTTGTAATGCGTCTGTTTTCTCTCACCTTTTCGTCCACTTTCTGCACCAAATCTTCAGTAACGACCGAAGGGCGCCCACTCCGTTCTTCAGCATGCACATTTGTGCGGCCATCTTTAAATGCTCTCACCCATATCCTTATCATTCCATCACTCATAATGTTTTGTCCGTAAACTTCACAGATCTCACGATGTATATCGATCGGTTTTACACCTTTAGCACTAAGAAATCGTATAACAGCCCGTACTTCTCAATCGGCGGGACTCATGGCTGTCGGAGGCATCTTAAACACTCTGTAACCAACGTATACAATGATGAATCAGGCTGTAATGGCGTTAGTGTGTAGACAAGAGATGTAGGTAACCAGCGGGCATGGGCGGAACGCCGATCGAAGCGCTGCGGCGGCGGAATCGCAAAACGATACTGACTTAAAAACATGCCTCGTATTTCAAGCCTTTCTCAATCCAAAGAATGTTTGATAGCCTACGCAAGCCATAGTTTGAAGGTTACGTGAATGCTAGTGTTAGATATGAATTCTAGTTGTTTATCCTTGTTTTCTCGACATTGAAGATTTCAACATTGTTCATTTAAAACACTCCATGAGTTTCAGTTTTAGTGTTACACTTATGAAACTTGCTACACACGTTCATAGAGACAGAGTGAATTTGAATTACCCTAGGTTTTATTGTGAGATTCATTTAAGCACATTTCCTTTACTTCAAAGCACAAAAAAGGTTCAAATTTTTGGGAAAAAGGCCTTATTCATAGCTTTAACAATTTCTGGAGGCTAAATTTATTGAGACACAGAGAAACCTTGGGAAAATGAAAAAACGGATGTATTAGGAAGTTGTTAAAGTATTAGACCAAAATTTAAGCTATTTTGTCTCAAGGAACTTTTTAGGAGACGTAACGGTAACGCATTTTGAGATAGGTAATCATTTTTCATGTTTGAGAACAGAAAACAAAAAATTATATCACAAAATAGGTTTATTTATAAATTAATTGCCTCATATAAACACATAGATATTGAAAACTTAGAAATGAGCTCGCTAAAAATTGCTAACCAAAATTATTTAAATGAAAAAGGCACATTTAATTAAAAAACATCGCAGTCAATTACAAGGTCCATTTGTAGGTATCGAAAAATCTATTTCCTTTCAAAATAAGCTTGATTCAAGAGAAGATTTATTCTATCCCAAAGGATGGGAGAGTTGCATAACAGAGGAATGAGATGTTGGACAAATAAATATTCGTGCTTTCGAATTCATTGTTTAAACGTCATTTACGACACATATATCTGAAAAGTTAAGAGATTTTCTCCAGTAAATTTGTGAATAAAGTTAATACTCAAATTATGTGAAATTCTGAGTATCGTCACCCAGTTATCGGAAGGCACGACAAACTGGAGCTGGGCAGGGAACAGGAGGCATTCAGGCCACGCCCACCCATTTATCTTGTAGCGGTAACATAGGGGATGGTTAGGAAACACTCACTAGGCACTGAACCGTCTCTGTCCTCTTCCCCTGACGTCTGGAAGAATCGGGATGTTGTTCCGAGGCGCGAAGCTTCCAGAAACAGCTTTCTTCCTGTATAAGGTCTGCAGTAGACGACTCAGGCAGTTCTTTGTAAGCAGCCGCGAAGGATGCAGTGCTAGCGAACGCAATGGAAGACTGTGTACGTGTAACAGAGGAGTTGTACGTAATTGTGAGTGTGGAGTGGACCTGTGACAGACTAACTGGTGAATTGTAATTGTGTTCGCTACGTAATTCTATGTAATCGCAAGTGTTCCAACTCTAATTCGGTGGAAATAAAGAACATTTTGAGTTTGTGCAATTGGACTTTTAATTTCAGGAACCCACAAAGTCACAGTATTTACAGAAGCCGTATGGTTTTAGAGAAGTAGTAAGAATAATAATCTTTCTGAATAACAAATTTTTACAGTAGTTCTTGCGTATTCCTCTGACAAATTATGTTAATATTTCTGAGTTGAGAGCAGCATTAGGGCAAATACCTGTGCTACCCTCCCACGGACCGAATCATCAACTAATTTCCTTGCTTTTCAAGTTCAGACTGCTGCCCCCGTAACCTAAACAGGTGAGTGGCGATGTAATCCCTGCAAATAAACGCGTTCTGTACGCACAAAATATTCTTTAAATTGAAAATCGTGCTTGCAGAAACTGAAAATGCTCTTTATTTCCGTAGGACAGTTTATGCACCTTTGGCAGTAGAATGACGTAACATATACCAACACAATCTCTCGTGGCTTCACTGCACATGTATATAAGCAAAAGAGTTTACTTTCAAATCACAGCTGCACGCACACAGTGATCGAGTCCAATTACGTCTGTTCATGATAACTAACCACGGCTTCCATTTATACCTCCAGGCATTGTGCTAGAAATCAATGGAATGTTCTGTAACAATCAAGAAAGCGAACCTTCCAGTCAACTGTCTCTTTCTCTGTTTCGGTAAGCTTAAATCTCCACGCCACATTATGTCTCTTTGAGCGCGCCAGCCGCAACAGTACTTAAAGTGGGCAGTGTTTATACGCCTTTTCTCCTCCAGGTGGTGTAAAGAGATGGTTAAATGCAGAGGATCCACCTGATTTCTTAAAAAGCCCCCCCCCCCCCGTTGACAACAACGTCCAGACGGGATGGAAATGGATACGCCAGTCACGCACGCGTCAACCCCGCAGGGAAGACTACTTAATGACCTCGGTGGGGTCACCTGGTGATCTAGCACACCTACCAGCTCTGCAGGCTAGTACCCGGGACTTATTAGGCAACCCTCTACCCCCTCCGGGCGGCTATAGCCTGGCCGGAGGTACCCAATTTCCTGTAGCTGTCGGGAACACAGTGCACCCTCGAGTCCAATCCAATCCTAACAACTCGCCGACGGGAGGGGCTCGGCTCTTCGACCCGAGGTTCCTCTAGTATCGTCAGAGGTAAATATGTATTATTTTATCTTGACAGGAATCCTGCTGTAGGGATGAGTGGCAACTGTGGTGGGGATAGTGCACCTATCGCCACAATGCGTCATACGCGTAAGATTGCGAGAGGGGAGGGCGGTGCATAAGGTGTCTAAAAACAAATTTAATTCTCGAAGCCAGTTTTGCAGCCCTTATAAACCAAGGTGTATTTCTTAGTATGGTAGTAATATCCACGCTTTTGTTGGATCTTTAATAGTACGTAGGCATTTGGAACAAAACCCTGTTCTCCTCCAGCAGGCATGATAACCAACTGGAGGCCTTTCAATATCGCTGCAGAGTTTGTGTAACGAATTTCACTCCAGGCATATGTTCCAGTATGTGCTGTATTTATATAAGTTTCATCCATATGAACTATATAAACTTCACTGTGATATCTCCGAATATTTTGTAAATACTTAAGCCTTTCTGCATGTATGGTGCGATGTTCGATTACTTTTTTTTTCAAATAATCCTAGCTTTAAAAGAACTCTTCCTAATGTTCAGATACTGCCTTGGAAGTCAGTAGAATTTTTGAGCTTCATAAGCACTTTCTTCAAAGTTGGTGTTTGGTTATCTGTGCTTTAAAAATTATTCATAGTTGGCCTAACTACTTTTGAATTAAAACATCCAAATTAGATTTTGCGCATGTTCTTAACCTTTGTTTACTGGGCATAGAGAAGGACGTTGTTGCACTAGCACCAATGACATTTCTTTCCTTAATAACTATCCTAAACTGCTTTCAGACACAACTGTTGCCTCAGATACCCTTCCCAAGATTTTTATTGTTTACGCAGACCATTACTCCTTTTTTATCAATCTATGGATATTGGTTATTACTTCTCGAGTTTTTAAATGTACAACTTTATTCCCTAATGTGCTCCTAGAGGGCGTCATTTATAAATGCTCTCTTGGAACCAGGAGACAAGCACATTTTGAAACAAGCTGTAGTGTTACCGAGTTGCCCTGCACGTGTTCACTTGCTCGCAACTGGGACGCAACTGACCTGCCCTCCCCTCCAGTTGTAACCGTTCTGAATTGGACTCGTCCAGATACCACTGCGCATCGCTCTGCACTTTTCAAAATGACAAAATACATCTGTACCACGAGAGCTAAGGGTTCGCAGCGCCCGCACCACGGAAGCTGAAGGTGTCCTTCCCCTACGGGAATGCAAAGAGATAAGAACATAGCGACCAGCACTTATAATATTTGTCTGCCTTAACCATTGTATTCACCTGTTTCCAATGCACCTTTATGGAAATATGCCATAGAAAAATTACTGCAAATATTTATCTGGATTAACTTGAAGTACTAAGTGCTGCTACAGAAGGTGGAGTGAGTTTAAGATGTTAGACTTGCCAATATATGAGCCCCATTGTTTATTATATGTTTACCTGCTATGGGTATAAAATGCTTGAGTATGTTGCCAGTGTACACACACTGAAGTCCTCAAACTGCTCGACATAAAAACAAACTCGAAAAAAAAGAAAGAACACCTATTAGAACCCAAGCCTTCCGAGCGACAGACACACCATTACCATTTTCACCGCGAAGTTGCACGGCGTCTTATGTCACTTTAACGACGTCATTTTTACTACTTTCTTGAAACTTCCATGTTTCTGAAGTTAAGCAATGTGATTTTTATGCAGCACTTTCAGACAGCAAATCTGCGAAACCTGCGACACTAATGACGCAATTTTGGTAAACTAAAAATATCATATACTTTACTCACACATGACTTTTTCTACTCCTGTATACAGTATTTATACAAGTGTTTATTCCTCTATGCACTTCATTATAATCAAGATAAACGTTCACTAATTTCTTGTGGATTTAAAAGGGAATGTAGGATTGCAGCGGACTTAAGCGATAGTCAACTTTTTAAAAAGTTGGTCGCTAAATGCTTTGTTCGACATTTTTTCCAAGAAATAAACGGATAACGACTTTCTAACTAACCTAGGAATAAAAGTTAGGCGTGATTCAATATTTTGCTACCAAACTATCACAATGAACAACAATTAAGGTAATGCAATATGTTACCAATGCGTGGTCTGGAATACAATAGGGTGAGAAATGACATACAATTTTGGCCTTCGAACACTTTTTTATACAAGCCAAAATCTGACCACTTCCACAACAATGATGGTGCTGAACGCTTATATGAACTGTGGTGACCCTTCATGACTACATACGCCTCACAACACAGTAGCATGTTCTTTATATTCAATAACCTTGCAGGTAGCAGTTCCCATTCCTAACGAAGAGCAAGTCGGAGGTCTGCAATGTCCCGTGGGGGCTGGTGGGCTGCAACTCGTCTTCCTAAAACATACAAGAGGTCATATCCGACGAATCCGCTGGCCAGTCCAAGCGCTGGATATCTTGCCTCTCAAGATAGTCGTCCACCAGTTGGACTCTATGTGGACGTGCATTATCGTCGATAAAGATGAAGGGTGGAAAAAACTGCACATATCAGAAGTTGCACAGGTGTCCCTAGTACCCCTGAGCATTCACAGTACCACTGTTTAAAATGTGCAGATTTGTGCACCCGTTTAACATTATGGCTGCACACACGATTACGCCACCACCACCAAGTGGGCTTGTTTCACCCATTGTTGGGTGACTGCCTTATCATTAGTGATTCCCTGAGCGCCCTTGAGAGCCTTCGTGAGCTGTACAACCACCATTCCCTTGTACAGCGTTTACAGGACGCCCTCCACGTTTTGCATGCCTCTGGCGTTAGCGTGGTGTTTGCATGAGTTGCTTGTCACGTGGGCTTGCAGCGGAATGCAATGGCGGATTTGACTGCTTAGGTGACAGCTGTAGCACCCGGTGTTACGATCCCTTTTATCACTACGGAAGACTTTCGGCTTGTGCGGAGAGCGGCGCCCTCGCGCTGGTGCGATGAGTGGTCTGTTCTTCGAGACAACAAGCTGAGATCGGTGAAGGAGCTTCCGATTCCTTGGGCAACCTCCTGTCGTTTATCCCGTCGGTAGGCTATAACTTTCGCTCGATTGCGCATTGGGTACTGTTAATTTACAGAACGTTTTATTAAACCGGACCCGTGCTCCAGTTTGCCCGCTGTGCGGTGCCGAACTGCCGGTGAGACACGTATTTTTCGATTGTTTTAGGCCAGGACGTCCCCGCAGGTTTCTCCAGCAGCCGGCCAGCTCGTCGGAGATACTCGCGGATGACGAGACGGCGGTGGGCAGAGTTTTTTTCATCTACCCAACTTTTCCTGGGTCTTCCTCTTCTCCTTATACCATCCAGTTTTTCCATGAATATCTTCTTAACTACCCTGGTTTCCCGGATTCGCTGCACATGGCCAATCCACCTTATTCTTCCTTTGTTAATTTTCAGTATCATATTTGGTTGTCCAAATGGGTTACTGTAATCCCAAGTTAGTCCGCATTCTCCATCCGTCCAAGTCCCATATCACTCCAAATATATTTTGTGAGGTTCTTCCTTTCCCACCGCAATAACCATTGTTCTTCTATGATTGTCAACACCCAGCTTTCTGGACCATACATTACTATTGGTCTCAGTACAGTTGTATATATTTCAATTTTAGTACTCCTACTGACGTTCCTTGATTTAAATATTCCGCAAGGCATGAAAACATCAGTTACCACTTGCTATTCTTTCTTGAATTTCCACTGATGTTTTATTATCTACTGTTACTATAGATCCCAGGAATTTACTTTCGCAAATGCTTAATTGAAATACGAAGTTTCGTATATATATTTGATTACTTGTTCCAAATATGCATTTGCTACGGCCTGACCATTGCCTCTGACACTTCGGCACCATTAGCAATCCGGTACTTGGTTCCTCAAGAGTTCTTTTGCATACTAATTAATCTACTGGCATAGGCCATCGTTTTTAGCACTGTTCTGAAACTCAACACCTAACCACAATAAATGTTCGTTTTTTATTTTTCCTTTCAATTTTAATTGTTATATGCCCTGGGATATTTGAACATACAATGTTTGTGAGCAATGCACTGCCTCACCTATCTAATATACGCGGAATAAAGGCGGAGAGAGAAACAAGGGAGAGAGGTAATGCGTAAAATGCAGTGTTATATCTGGAATATCAGAATAGGGTTATAAAAAGAACAAATAGGTTTTTGTCTGGGAATGAGCAGTTTGGCGATCATGTTACGTAAACATTTCTTCTTAAACAGAGATACTATCAGAGCTGTCTCTCGCTATATTGATATGGTCCATCAAGAAAAGAAGAAAAGGAAGCGAAAGGAAATAAAAAAGAAAGAGGCAGATCGGTCCAGCGGTCTCTTACGCGGGCGATACAAAGAAACGCCGGTTCCGCCGCTAACCAAATCATTACTGGAAATCCAGCCTTAGAGGGACACAATGGCACTGCTTCGTACCTTGGTATCGATCACATTTTCGGGGCAGCTTGGATCTCGACCACACAAAAGAGCCTTTGTGGCAAGGACAGATGGTTTCCACACTCCTACAATCTTAGCATCACCACCAATACAAGTAAAATAGCCGTTTTTAGCCATCTACCCAGTAGTGTGATCACGAAATAATTGAAGACTAAGGTTCATTGTTTGGTGTAAAAACGATCCTAAATGGACAGCGTAGTCAGTGGTTTGACGATTTACACTTGCTAAATGACCTTGAGTTTCTTCAGAAGCATTTAAAACACAGATACAACATGCTATTAAACCACTCCATGAATATCAAAGAATAACATGACCATAACTTTTCCAGCAGAAGCAACCACTTTTGCTTTTTGGGGGTTGGTGATGGAGATTTCCTCACCGAGCTTTGCTATTTTCCCTCAGGATCAAAATGATGTAGCCAAGTTTAATCAGCAGTGACTACGTTTGAAGGAAACGCCGAATCTTCCTCTAACATCAATTTTAACTGCATGCAAATGCCCTTTTGTTCGGGAATCAACAGTCTTGGAACCCATCGCGCACAAACACTTCTTATGTGTAATGTTTCTGTCACCAACGTGTAGGTGGCAGCTAATGAAATGTTCAGTATTTCAGAAAGTGATCTTAAGATAATTCGTCGATCCTCTCTCACAATGACAGCAGCAGTGTTGAATTTTCTGCCGTAAGAGCAGGAACTGGAGCACCGGGTCCACCTTCCTGTGAAATTGATTGTCTCCCCTCTTTAAATATTTTAAACCACCTTCGAGCTGTGCTTTAGGGAAGAATAGACTCTCATAGGCCTCCTGTAACATTGTATAGGCCTCAACTGAAGATTTGTTGACACGAAAACAGAATTTCAAAGTCGCATATTGTTCTTCACGTGTTACCTCTATTGTTGCGGTAGGCGATACTGAACATGTCTGAATTTGCCTGGTTCTCACAGACAGGAACCAGAAGTACCAACAATGAAACTACTACGGCATGTGTGTTTCACATTAAGCTAACCGAATATAATACTGAATTTGTTTTGATCAGCCTTCGTACATAATTAGCATAATTGGACAAGGAGTTGTGGGATTTGAGGTCGACAACATGGTATTAGGGTACGTGTCCTCCGGGTCCTCCGGTTTCCCCCATGATCCTTCCACCATTTGATCCATCGATCATTCATCTCAGACGTTGGGCCGATCCCTCAGTCCTGATTTCATCTCAGGTCAGATGCTTCGGCTCCCTCGATCTGAGAGAGCCGAAGCGCCTCCTAACGTCAGCTTTGGTGAACAGGAGAAATAAACAGGGAATTAATTAAAACGGTCCTCATTCGAATTTTCTGCCAACGTATTTTGAAAACGTACTTTCATAATCGTATTCTTCTCTCTGCTTAAAGTTTAAAAGAATTATTTTTTATTTAATTTTATTTAAAATTATTTGTGAGTGTAGTGAATAGGGAACGAGCTTAAAGATAACAATTGAAGGTGTGGAAGTGATCATATGGATGAAAGACAAGGAAACTGAATATTAATCAGGATTCCAATACCAAAGAACTTAATTGGAAACTTTAAAGGAATATTTGTGTTAAATAGTATGAAAAAATTATTTAAAAAAATTATAAAAGTAGTATGCACCAGAACCTTAAATAACTTCTTTCCTTCACAAATACATTTCAACCTATCCAATGATTTCACGATAACGAACACTGAACATGCGTGAAAATAAAACATTTGCTTTTATATAAAATTAGACTGAACAGTTTTAGAATCTTCTTCAACTTCATGCCAACGAACAATGAACAGTTTTAAAAATGTCCTTCACAATTCAACACCGCTTGCCGAGACGAGCCCTAAACCCCAACTGCCTCGCTCAGGGCAAGGTACCCAGTTTCGTCCTCCCGATGGACGGTGGCGCAGTCAAACACTAGACAAAACACAATAAGTCACTACCACCGAACCTATAGGGAAGTCAGACAATTGCCTGCCATGAGCCTCTGTGCCAATCGGCACAAGTATTAAATATACAAAGGACACTGCTATATTTGGATGTGACATGGTGCAATAGAAAGATGTTGACTGGCCATAGCAAGGGCACAACCAATAACTTCAAATTGGCCAAAGCTAGGGTCCTTGTGCTTTTAGCTGCCGTAGAGATCTGACGTGGGTGTCAGTCCGTGTATCTGTAGAAACAGGGCGGTGGTAAAAATATTCAATAATTTAGTTAATTGATGGAAATTAATCACTTCTCCACACTACCGGGGAAATATATGAGTCAACTGGAGAATTTAATGTCAGGACGACACGTTGACCATGGTAGCTCAAAGGTTAAGAGCGACTGGACGGAAACCAGGAGATCTGTGGTTCAAATTCGGCCATGGCATTGAATTTTTCATGTTGACTCTATCCATCAAGTTCTATAATCGTTTTAAAAAATGGTCCATTTAATTATGATGTAATTTTGGATGTGGAATTCATAAAAATTATTTAATCTTCCTACAAATCCAACATCGCTTCCCATCCGTGGCCACTCTGAAAAATAGATCATGATAAAACGAGAGCAGCTGTGGTAAGTCCAGAATCCATTGCAAGTGGAAATGCTGGGTCCAGGCTCGAGATAATCAACGTGGTGCATCATTGCATCACATCACGACCATCGCCTTACAACATTTTCGTTTCAAGTTTTCGGGATAAAATTTGGAGAAATGTTATACTATACTTATTTTCTTAGTGCAAGGTAACAATATGTAGCTTCAAGAGGCGGCCGTGTCAATAGCGTGCTGATAGCTCTGTTGCTTATGAAGCGGGAAGCCGCCTTCGTTTCTCGGAAACGGCCTGGGGTTTTTCTTCCTCTGGGAGACATAATCCAGAGTAAATTCAGTCTAGTTGGTTCCCGAAGTAACACTCGATTGAGCAGCACTAGCCTCAAGTTGCGAAAACCGCATATATGCTTCGGAAAGTTTTGGGGTCCATACCCCTTCCCGACAACGAAGAAAGGGTTGTTTCGCGGGGTTGGTTAATTTGTTAAGCTTAATAGAAAATAAAACTTTAAACTACCAGTAGCTTAAATTATGCCTTATAAATTTCACTCCCTCTGCATGACCAAGGGAGAGGGAGAGAGAGGGAGGGAGAGAATTATTAGTGACTAAAGACTATTATTAGTAACTAACTCAAGATTTTTTTTATTTCCACCGAATTACAGTTGGTACCTTGCCGATTACGTAGAATTACGTAGCGCACACAATTACAATCCACCAGTTCATCTGTCACAGGTCCACTCCACACTCACAATTACGTACAACTCCTGTGATACACGTATACAGTCTCCCAGTCCGTTCGCTACCACTGCGCTCTTCACTGCTGCTCGCCAAGAACAGCCTGAGTCGTCTACTGCAGCCCTTATATAGGAAGATCGTTGTTTCTGGAAGACTTGCGGCTCGGAACATCATCCCGATTGCTCCAGATGATGATGATGATGATGATGATGATGATGATATATAAGGGCGCTCAACTACGGCGGTCATCAGCGCCCTTTAAAAAACTAGTCATGGCAAAAGCCAGATATAAAACTTTCTAAAAACTTTACAAGTGTAACAAAACCTATTAAAAATACACGTACATAAAAAACATCAATCAAAACCTTTTAGAAACCTCGTTCACCAAATCCCACAGCAGAAAAGAATCCTAAATCCTTCTCCACGGGTCTCCACGCACGGCCTACACGTGGGTGGGCCTGTTGACCGTCTCCCTCAACCACGAAGAGGAGCCCACACGAGGGAGACTGTTGGCTCGGGACCCCGGGTGCGCCAAACCCGTACCTACCGAAGTAGGTCCCTGGGGGCGATTGTTCCAGACGTCAGGGGAAGGGGAACGAGACGGTACAGTGCCTAGTGACACTTTCCTAACCATCTCCTATGTTAGTGCTACAAGATAAATGGGTGGGCGTGGTCTAAATGCCTCCTGTCCTCTACCCAGGTCCAGTTGGTCGCGCCTTCCCACAATTGGAGACAATTTATCTAACAAATTATAAACAAATTATACCTATTGTGTCAAGTAAGATTTCGACTATCTCTTAAAGCTTTACTGATCATACAAAAGGCATTCAGGACTAAGCGAAGACCACAGGATTTCTGCCGAGCGTTGAGCGTATAGGTGCATTTTATTTTCAGTTTATTAACTTTTAACACATTGAAATATTCCTGAATTTCTTTTTCACGTATGCTGAAAGGTTCTGAAGATTTAAATTTAAAGTGATACCACTGTAGCCGTTACGATAGGTAAATATAGAAAACAATATTTAAAAAAAAAATAATTCATAGGAGCTATAGAAATGTCAGTTATGATGATGTAAAGAGTGATATATAAACGACACGGAGCATTACCATTTTAAGAATTTTGATCAGGATTTTTGCTTTTAGAACCAGAATGTAAAGCGACACATTCTGAACCCTCGAGAAAAAGGAAGATCTTTGCATATTTTATGCTTTTTTGTCGAAGACAAAAGTTGTATGTATTCCGTTAGAGTTTGCGTATGTACTTTTATATTGTTAACGACCAGATGCCATATCACTTCATTTTTTTTCCTCACCTCTCAAACCTTCTCTGTACCTATACAAATACTTCAAAGCCAAAATTAAGCAAAGTCGTTCTCGAGCTTTTAGTGTCCTTACTTGCACCATTCCCAAATAATACGCCATTCTTTTCAATCTCTTGACCATGCAAAAGGTACGGATTCGCAAAAGTATGAAGCTAATATACATGTGGCGAGCAAAGGTTACCACGTTGGCGCGACAGTTTGATGCAAATGGAAATAATTGGTGTTTAGCTCAGGGTAAAGCAATGAGTTTTCTCCCAGGGTATGCGTGGATATATATGAGAAGGGTGGTTTTAATGACACTGGAATGCCCGTATCAAACTGGTTTAATGACTGCTTCCTTTTATCATTACATTAAACTCGAAGTTGTTGAGCTAGGGTTACCAATAGCATTGTTTAAAATTATTGAAGGCGGAATGCTTATTACTTGATAATACTTAATTAGTTGTGTATAAACCGACAAATGTCTTCTCTCATCACTTCTGGTCTGCCCTCGACCAAGACAGAAGAAGTGGACTGCCCTAATCGGCTCCAATCCACTAACTGACCTCCACAGATGCGCGTGCGTGTATAGCTTTCACTTTCTGGAAGCCCCTTATTCAACCAAACATTCCCTTTGTGACTATTTTGTCATGCCATTATGAAGGGTCCGAAGAATACCCCATTCAACAAAGTCAAGTGCTGCCCTTTCCCCAACTGCTATTCGACTCCACTGCACCTGCACCCGTTGTAACAGAGAAAAATCCATCATGATTCTTTACAATCCTTTAATTTCGGTATCATGTATTACTTAAGACTAACTCTTTAAGGATTCGTGGATCACTTAAACTCTATTGTATTATATTTACTTGCAGCAGCAACAAAATTGGCAATAAGGTAAGGTCTATCTAGATTAATATGAAGCATATAGCGAATTAAGACCTTTAAGAAGTATTTGTTCAAGGCAAGAGAGTTTCATATGAGTGCAAAAATTCAAGACTTTTGGATAGGTAGAGTCAGACTGAACAATTCAATGGCATAGACTGGATTTGACCCACAGAGCTCCCGGTCTACGTCCGGTTGCTCTTAACCATTGAGCTACTATAGTCAATGTGCCAACATGGCATTAAATGAGAGCACCTAGTGGTTTACTGGGAAAACTGCGAGTCATTTGGAGAATATAATGTCTGCCAGCTTGTGGACCATAGTAGCTCAGTGGCTATCTGCAACCAGATGGAGACCGGGAGATCTTTGTATCAAATACCGGCTATGATATTTAATTTCACATTCTGACTCTACCTATCCAAAACGGAACGGAATGGCTCAGCGGTTTCGTCTGTAGCACGGATTCGGTAGGCCTGGGTTCGATTTTCATGTCCAACCTACCTGAACTATGGGTTTTTTCGTGGGTTTTCCCGGGTCACTAGGTGAATGCTGGATATGTTGATTACATCTCCTGAACTTTCTTTGCCTCCATTTCATCTCCAATATAATTTCATATCATCTCCCAACTGGTGGGCTCTTTCAGGGTAGAAGAGTCGGCGGGTGTCTCGGCGGTGCATGGCAGGATGATATGCTCTGACGTAACCTACAGTTTGTCCAATTTCTTAACAACCATATGTCCAAGAAACGGCCCTCTGATTACCCATACCACTCCACCGTCTCCCGGTACAAAGCTGTTAGTACAATAGCACTAAGCGTTTTGTGGGATTCTTGAGCAGGATTGCACTGTGGTCAGTTCTGTGTTGCTGGTAACCTAATTAAATGTTTCTCTTTACACCGTGGATAAATACTGATTGCTAATAACGAGAACGAGGAATTGGCCGCGCCGTGGCTCAGTGGTTAGACCGCTTGGCTTTCACCAAGGCGGCCCGGTTTCGATCCCAGGCGACCGCAAAGTAAGATTTGTGGTGGACAACACGACGCTGGGGCGGGTTTTCTCCGGGACCTGCGGTTTCCCCTGCCATCTCATTCCACCGGTGCTCCATCTTCATCTCATGTATCATCAGTGTCACCGCCTGCGGTGCCGTATGTAGTAAAAGCGGGCGTTAAACACTACACATGAGAACGAGGAAATTAACGAAGATAATGCGAATGTTGAACTAGTTCATGATGAAATTAACGAAGGTAATGCAATTGGTGAACTAGTTCATGATGAAATTAACGAAGGTAATGCGAATGCTGAACTAGTTCATGATGAAATTAGCGAAGGTGATGCGAATGTTGAACTAGTTCATGATGAAATTAACGAAGGTAATGCGAATGCTGAACTAGTTCATGATGAAATTAACGAAGATAATGCGAATGCTGAAGTAGTTGATGATGAAATTAACAAAGGTAATGCGACTGCTGAACTAGTTCATGATGAAATTAACGAAGGTAATGCGAATGGTGAACTAATTCATGATGAAATTAACGAAGGTAATGCGAATGTTGAGCTAATTCATGATTAAAATAAGGAAGGTAATGAGAATGGTGAACTAGTTCATGATGAAATTAACGAAGGTAATGCGAATGTTGAGCTAATTCATGATGAAAATAACGAAGGTAATGCGAATGGTGAGCTAGTTCATGATGAAATTATCGAAGGTAATGCGAATGTTGAACTAGTTCATGATGAAAATAACGAAGATAATGCGAATGCTGAAGTAGTTGATGATGAAATTAACAAAGGTAATGCGACTGCTGAACTAGTTCATGATGAAATTAACGAAGGTAATGCGAATGGTGAACTAATTCATGATGAAAATAACGAAGGTAATGCGAATGGTGAGCTAGTTCATGATGAAAATAACGAAGATAATGCGAATGCTGAAGTAGTTGATGATGAAATTAACAAAGGTAATGCGACTGCTGAACTAAGTTCATGATGAAATTAACGAAGGTAATAAGAATGGTGAACTAATTCATGATGAAAATAACGAAGGTAATGCGAATGGTGAGCTAGTTCATGATGAAATTATCGAAGGTAATGCGAATGTTGAACTAGTTCATGATGAAAATAACGAAGATAATGCGAATGCTGAAGTAGTTGATGATGAAATTAACAAAGGTAATGCGACTGCTGAACTAGTTCATGATGAAATTAACGAAGTTAATGCGAATGTTGAACTAATTCATGATGAAATTAACGAAGTTAATGCGAATGTTGAACTAATTCATGATGAAATTAACGAAGTTAATGCGAATGTTGAACTAGTTCATGATGAAAATAACGAAGGTAATGCGAATGGTGAACTAGTTCATGATGAAATTAACGAAGGTAGTGCGAATGGTGAACTAGTTCATTATGAAAATAACGAAGGTAATGTGAATGGTGAACTAGATCATGATGAAATTAACGAAGTTAATGCGAATGTTGAACTAGTTCATGATGAAATTAACGAAGTTAATGCGAATGTTGAACTAATTCATGATGAAATTAACGAAGTTAATGCGAATGTTGAACCAATTCATGATGAAATTAACGAAGTTAATGCGAATGTTGAACTAGTTCATGATGAAAATAACGATGGTAATGCGAATGGTGAACTAGTTCATGATGAAAATAACGAAGGTAATGCGCATGGTGAACTAGTTCATGGTGAAATTAACGAAAGTAGTGCGAATGGTGAACTAGTTCATTATGAAAATAACGAAGGTAATGTGAATGGTGAACTAGTTCATGATGAAATTAACTAAGTTGATGCGAATGGTGATCTAATAATTTGTGAAGTTAACGAAGCTGATATTAATCTCTTAATACAACCGTTAGCTAGGACTCCAACCAAGAGGAGACGTTATAGGTAGAGGAAGCAAGATCAGGAAGCAGAACGCAAATATGTTAGTGAATTTTAGAAACCTTCTGAAAAATGTAGTTGAAAACTACCGTCCAAAAAATTTGAATAAATTAACTGCCGATGCGGCTGGTGTAGAAATAACAATGGTCAGAAAAATTGCATCAATTGACATCACTAACTACAGCACTCCAAATAAAAAGAACTTAAATAAAACTTAGTTTTCGTTTGACAAGTTCGGTGACTTCAATCGTGATTTATTACGTAGGACTGTGTGCGAATGTTACGCCAAATGTGAATTTCCCACTGTTGCCCAATTAAAGGAAATTATGCATAAGAAGACTGTCGGAAGTGATTGCGTGTTCCCGTACAATAGTCTTTTATTATCTATGGGTTTTGAGCATGGTGCAAGAAAAGTAATTGCATTAGAGGTGAGTCGAATGAAAGGTTGCGTGGAGGTATAAATATTTGAGTCTGGTTGGCTCTAAGGCTTGGATGGCTGTGTAGGCTTTCGTAAGGGATAATTACACTAGCCGACAAAAATTAAGTTTTCTTCTTTCACAAGAATTAAAATAACATTTTATATAAGAATATTTCGTGCTGAACTCAAATATAATATTAGTTTTTCTCCATCTGGCAGGAATCATTAGCATCATTTTTATTACCATCAGAAGCATTCTCAGTTTGTTAGGTCAGAATCAGTTATCACTGAAAGCATATACTGGTACAGGGAACTGTTCATTGGGTAAGACAGATTGCAGATTCGGATACTGAACTGTATGCATTGTTTTAGATGTGAGTCCTTTTACATATGTTAAACATAAATAACAATCACTTAAATGATCCTTTGATTCCCTCAAATCCATAGGAATTGCAAATGGCATACGATGTATACTGACACACCACAATGCCAGATGAACAGATGATGATGATGATGATGATGTGTAAAAGGTCCCTCAACTACGGCGGTCATCAGCGCCCTTACAAACACAAGTCATGGCAAAAGCCAGATATAAAAATTTCCAAAAGCTATATAAGTATAAATAAAACTATTAAAATTGCACATATATATTTAAAAAAAGAAGAAAAGGAAATATCAATCAAAACCTACTAAAAATTTCCTTCACTGAATGCTAAGGTGTAACTAGAAAAGAATCTATATACCATCACCACTACTGCGTTATCGTCCGCTAGCATTTCTGCAAAGCTGGCCGGCAGCTGCAGAGACGTCCTGAGGTCTGCTAGGTGAAAACACTCTAGCAGCACGTGTCGTACAGATAACGCTTCATTGCAAAACGGACACAGTGGAGAAGGCTCCTTTATCAAAAGAAAACTATGAGTAAAAAAGCAGTGTCCAATACGCAACCGAGTCAAATTCACCTCCTCGCGACGAGATGAACAACAGAGGTAACCCAGGGAATCGGAAGTTCTTTCACAGATCTAAGTTTATTAATGCGGAGAGCGGACCATTCTTCCTGCCAGGAGGTTTGTACAGCTCTCCGCAATATGGCCCTAAAATCTTCCGATGTCACAGATGGTACTCAAACCCTGGGCTTTATGGTAGCCATCTTGGCTGCCGAATCCGCCATTTCACTCCCCCGCAAGCCTACGTGACCAGGGATACATGCACACACCACACTAACGCCAAAAGCGTGTTAAACGTGGAGGGCATCCTGTATACGCTGCACAATAGGGTGGTAGTTGTACAGCTGCCGTAGGCTTTGAAATGCACTGAGGGAATCACTTAGGATTAAGCAGTCCCCCACTGTCGTCGACGTACGTGTAAAATGGCCTTTGTACATGTCCAAACGTGAATGAACCTGCACGGCCCTGTTTTATGGTTCTTCAGCATAATATTACAAATCATATCTTATATACAGCTTGGATAAAATCGCTCCATATGAGGTAAAGGTTCCTATAACAGGTCAAAGAAAACACTAAAATCCGTTTTTAAAATGTAGCTGTAACAAAACAACTGTGCCCGATGGAAAAATTCTGACTACATATCTGAATACAGTATTAAAAATACACTAGATTCACTAATTAGATTTCTTGTGAAGGGAACCTTGACTAGTGTTATTTGTATTTGTAATAGCAGTACAGGTATACTTAAAGTGCAATTTTATTAAATTGTACATGTTATTATGTGTAATGTTATACTTTAAAGTAATTCATTACATTTATGAAGTTTTGAACCTTGGTCTAAGAGCATTTGACAACAGTGTAGCAAAAATGCAGGGTCATAAATTACGGACAGGACAGGGAAGAGGCCACCCTCATTTAAACTGTCGACAGAAAATGGAATGGGGAAGCGGAGTAAAAGGAGGAGGATGACCATCAGCCCACAGAAGAGTTCTGCCCTTCTGCTGGGGAAGGTCCTCCGCTGGCGCCCGGAAGGAGACCTGCGATTGAGGCAGAGAAGGATTCCCTGGGTCCGAACTGCCAAATACCTGGGTGTCCGACTGGACCGCGGCCTCACATTCACCCCACATGCCCGTCGAAAAATCAGCCTCGTCCATGAAGCGCTTAGGCAGTTGTACCCTATTTTCCGTTCGAATATGCCCGCTCACCTGAAACTACGGGTGTATCGTGCGATCATCCCGCCCCTGATCCTGTATGGATGCGAGGTCTGGGGATCGGTGGCTCGTACCACCATCCTCATACTGCAAGCCGTGCAGAACAGGGCGCTTAGGATGATCTACGATACCGAACGTATGTTTCCTTCAAACATTCTACAAACCCATTCTGGCATATCTTACGTTGAGGACGTTGTGCGTGAACGGTCACGAAATTTGTATGCCAGGATTACATCCCATCCCAACCACCTAGAGAACATACTAGGGCAATATAACCACCTTGTGCCCAGGAGGAGAATGAGCTACCGCCTCCCCAAGGACGCCCTTGGGTGGTGAGACCAGCCTCTCATACCCTCAACGCTACACTCTCTCCCGGCCACACTAGGGCTGGATCTCGCCCGTCGGCTGACTCCCCATCAGCCAGGTCCCCCTGTGTGACCTCGATGAGAACCATAACCTAAACGGTCCCCAACCACCCGACCTCTCACTCCTGGCCCCGACACGCTGGACGGACACTGCAACGCATGCCGCCAATAGAGTGGCGGTTTAGGGCACGGGCCTCCTACGTGGAAGCTCATCCCGCCGCCAGGAGCACTAGCAGAGGTCGAATCAGGTCCATCAGTTAACAAGGACATCCAAGCATTGGAGGAAAGACAAACTCTCTAAGGCCGCATGGGGAAATCTGCAAAGCGGATAGGTACGGTGGCGCTATACCCACCGTCCGGGAGCACCAGGACGACTTGTTCTAGCACTTGGCTCTTGGAATGGGGAGGCGGTGTTACGAACCTGGACAAACTATACTACCTCTTTCGTTAGGTCGGTTTCCGGTCTCCGCTCCTTTGATGGGTCCATCTCGGGACCACCAGTCAGGGACCTTTAGGGCTCAGCTGCTGGGCTCGTTGCCGTCTCGCAGTGAGGGAGCGAGTTCGTTGCCCTGGACTGTCAGGGGAAGTTTCTATCTGAGGAAACTGTAGGGACCCTGCCCTCTGTACTATCGCGGCCCCCTGAGTGGCCACCCTCGATCTCCTTCACGTCATCCTGCCTCCCGGGGGTGTCCCCACTTGGGGGTCTAGGAACAATGGGCCCAGTATGGTGGCCTACTTACCGAATCCCCTTTATAAAGAAACCTTAATCCTACCCATCCAAACCTTAACCTGCACGCGGCTAGTGTGGAAGGACGATTAATTTCCATAAGGACTTCTGTTCAGTGGCGGTTGGTGGGTCAAATTATTGGTGGTGCACAAATGAAAAGTAAAATACAGAGTAGTAATGACTCACCTATTTATACAGATTCTTTGCTGTACTCTCCTTAGACCTGGCGAATCTATCGATAACTTTTGCGTTGAAGTCGCTGCTCTTCATAACAAAATCTCTCTCAATTGAAAGCATTGCTAATGCTGACAATCAGTCCTGTGACATTGTGTTCATAAGGAATGTTTTTATTCTTTTTAATGTTGAGAAACAGCTTTCTGCTTCAGCGGTAGACATTGGTATAGCTAACAGTACTTGGAGGAGTTTGACATATTCGCTGAATGCAGTACATAGATTGTTTTCCTTATTGAAGTCCATTAAGCACAAAACGCCGGACATTCCACGAAATTCCTCTCCACTGTAAATTACAGTCAGTTCTCTACGAATTTTTGTTGCAATTTTAAAAGGATAAACCTTATCGTTTCTCTAAGGGAATCCTCTGGAAATGTCTTAGAAATCTTCTTGATGAAACAAAGTCGAGGCTACCAGATGCCCCGTGAAGCTAAATCTGTCCTTTGCTTCTCTAAGAATGTCACATACTTCAAGAGCTTCTCTTCTTTTCACATCATGAACTTCTATTCTTCTCCTCTTAATTGCAGTTTGTTCGTGTTCCTCGATATCCACGCTATTTCTTACCTTTTGCACTTCCCTTTTAAATGCGTTTAGCTGGGCGATGGCAAATGTTGCATTGCAGTCTCGTTTCTGCAGCTGATTGTACAAAATGTCCACATGTGGCATGATCTTGTAGAAGAAAGACAGCCAGAATACAAAATTATAATCCTTCAAAGTGGCCATAAACCCAGAAGCCTGAACAAGTGTGGCGTTGTTGTTTAACAGAGCTCTCTTCTGAATAACCTCCATGCATTTAATTAAATTCTCCCTGTGTTCGAAAAGCAGAGCACACAGAAGCTAAGCCTGAAGGTCACGCTATAGCCGTTGCTAAGAGTAGGCGGAGCTAGGTTTATAAACATCCACTTAAGCAATGTAAAAGAAGCCCCTCCCATCTCTTCACCTTCCCGCAACCCCCTCAGAGAGCCTACATTTGGACGAAATCTTAGGTTAACTCTTCGCTGCAAACCTGCTGCTCCTACAGCTAATCACTGTTTATTTCGACTTCTGCGGTGATGTGCAGCTACAGACGATAAGCATAATTGAAACATGTTTGTATATAAAGCAATGCAAACAAGTACAGCTTTAATGTGCAAAATGCACCTGTTGTATATTCCGAATCAGTGGATATAGTGCCAACCTGCAACCTTATGGAGGAACCGCCCCTGCTTCTGTTGTACGATGTCATTCCTTAATCATGAGTTAGCTCCGATGTGAGCTGATGTGCAGATGTTCAAGATTTTGGGGAAGCTGTTAGTGTGCCATATAATCTGTGAAGATTGTATGAATCTGCCCAAGAGAGCCGCTGTGTTGGCAGGCGTTGGGCTGACCATTCGAACTAATTCGCAGTCCGTGACGGGACAAGATTAATTTTGCGGCAGTAACAACATGGGATTCCTGCCAGATTACATTGCGTGTTACCAGTTTAATGGAGTGATCCCACATGCGTGCTAAATCTAACCTAAACATTCCAGCATCTCTGGCCTCTCTTTTACAATCACAGGCAACATACTTTTGTTAGCTAAAGGTTCAGATATATTTTTTGGTTACTGTGGTTACTCAAAACTGCAATCATTGTGGATTATTTTATATATCTGTAGGGCTTTCTGATCATAAAAATATTTATTGATAACTGTTCCACACATCTTACATTTAAAATACCTAGGCATTTTCGCTGTAGCTTCTACTGAAGCTTAAAACAAAGTGTGTATGTTCTTATTTTTAACTTTATCCAAAATAATCACATAACTCTGAACTACAGACATTTAAAAAGTTTTTTTGGTAGCGCTTGAGATATATGATATCTAATGCTACAAAACTAACATTTTATACTCATATATACAGCACGTTTCTCTATTTTTCTTCTTGCGTATGCCCTTGTACACAGATAATAGGAGAATACTTTATGCTTAAGTGACACTCAAGTCTTCTAAGAGATCATACACACTTAAATTTAGATGGTATCGGCGTATGAATGTAATGGCTGAAATGATTCTCAAGTGAGCCCACGATCCATAGAAAGTAGAGTATTCAGACTTTCATCTTAAAGGATAGGGGAAGATATTGCAAAAGACCTTCCCCCAACCGAGATTCGAACTGGAGATCTCTTCCAATCTCAGTATAATTGAGTAATCTATATAATAAGTGGTAACCGTGATGGTTTAAGAATTCCACTGGCGTGACAGACTTTATGTCCGATTTCACCAGCAAATATTAGACTAACAGGAGTTTAGCAATAGTTAAAACAGAAATTGCATTTCACCAACAAGTGTTAGCGTAACACTCGTGTTAAATCCCATGTTAAACTAACAAGCCGAATTTCTAGTGTTAAGTCCTTAACAATTGTAAATAATCAAGATGGCGCGCATGAACTCAGCTGTTGATGCCGATTTGCTATATGTAAGACGTCTAAATGGCATTCGTAATAGAGTACGGCCTGTGAGGAGAAATGATTTTGAGGAGCTATCTCAAGAAAATTGTTTTACGGAGGAATAGACTGTCGAAACATGTTGCTATGAAGATTACTGCGGAAATACAAGAGAGGTTAGAACATGTATCGAAAGGAATATAACGATCTCGCCTTTGCTTCAAGTATTAATAACCTTGAGATTTTATAATTCACTGAATTATGTGTCCACCTCCCGTCTTGAAATGTTCAAGTCACTTGTCCTTCCCACCTCGTTTTAAATTTACGTAATACTGAGTTAGAACATTCATCGAAAGGAATATGGCGATCTCGCCTTAGCTTCAAGTATAAGTAACCTTGCGATTTTATAATTCACTGAATTATGTGGATAATACACTGTCCACCTCCCGTCTTGAAACGTTTAAGTCACTTTTTCTTCGCTCCTCGTTTTAAATTTACGTAATACTGACAAGTTGTTTGGTGTTTCTAGTAATGACACATACATTTGAATTAAATTCGTCTCCAATATTATCCCCGCGACATCTTTCTCTTTTACATTCACTGCATCCGTCCTCTTATTTTCTACGATATCCTTACACTTCGTCAGCATTTCAATTAACAATTCTTTCTCCGTCAATGAGAAATTTGTCTCGCGGCTTTATTTATGATTTTGTTCATCCGCCATTTGTGCAGACGAAAACGAAAATAAAAGCACATCGGAGTACGTTCAGAAAATCTGTAATATTTACAAGTTTCTTGGCGTTAACACAGGTTTGTTAACATTTTAAGAAAACAGGTTGGTGAAATGCAAGAATTTTAACATTAGTTTTAGCGCTGTGACAATTGTTACGTTAGATTTGTTAACGTCGATTTTAACATCTGTTAGTGAAATCGTGCATTAGAGGGCCAAGTTCTACCAACCCGAATGCCGGTCTCACGCCCACTTACGCACGGTAGAGGTGAACGATCATCCAACCGATACTGGGAGGAGATGTGGTCAGCATCTCGGCATCCCCCAGCCGGAATTTTGGTTTTCATGACCAGGGCCCTTACCTAGTGTAAGCTCCTCACTCTCCTCAGGATCCTGAATGGGCACCGGTCCTATACCCGGGACCTAAAATCCCCACCACATGGGTGGGATCGAACCCGGGCCACTTTCCGTGGCCAGGGACCAAGGCATGCTGCCTTAGCACGTTACGCAACGGCGCAGGACACTCCTCGTGTAACCAGGAAAAAAATAAGTCAGATTATAGGTAGTCATGATAACAGTATACAGTGTCCCAAATTTATGTATACACTTTTGAACTGTTATTTCGCCGCAGCGAATTGAGACAGAAATACGATTTATGTGATGTATGAATAAGACTTCTTCGCGAACATTCATGGATTTTTCCTTTTTTTTCGAGAATAATACTTTTTAGCGATAAATGGGAGAATCTGTTAGTTTTTGCCTGCATAGAAAAATATATATCTATTTCAAATTACATAAATATAACTTTAATTTAACAATCATGTCTTCATAGCGTGAAGCTACAAATTTAACGAAAGCAAGAAAAAATATAACCCTTAACAAAGCCAATACAAAGTCATAATGCGTACTGAAATAACAGCTAAGCGGTGCAACAATAAACTGACACCACAGCACCAGGCTGGTCCCTGGTACTGAGAACTGTTTGTCGTATGCTAACTGGAAATGTTATTTATTGGATTCCACACCGTGCACAGCGAAAACTTCTATTATGCTAACTAAAGGTACTGAGAAGGTACTGAACTTCTAGGAAGCTGCTCTTAGACATTGCATTAACAAGACTATATTGTCCCTCAAGGATTAAGAATGTGTTCCGAAATGCCCGGAGGTTAAAAAGTACCTCACTGAAAAGCACCCAGATTTAGAAGCTAAAACTGTTACCATTGCCTGTACTCTATATAAGTTCTCTAAGAAGTTCTCTCACATATTCCGCGAATTTCAAGCTAGCCTACCATGTCTAATTTGGCAACTATGGACACCTTAATCCTTATCGCTAACGTAAAGCAACAAACGATTTCTGCGAATTCGCCGGAGACGATTCCTCTCTAATTACCTTTGTTAACGAAATGTTACCCCGATTAAAACTGTACTCAAAATTAACCGCCCAACCTGGAACCCTTCAACATTTAACACAACTGAATACAATATTTATCAAAGTCGTCACTCTGCAAATGGCTCAGAAACCTCGTTTTGTTTGCATGTTCAAGAATAAAAGTTCAAATTACAGTTTTATATTCGAAAAAAGTTATAGGCAAGGGATATTTTAGACGAATAACAATAACGTTATCTCTACAAACAGCTGAATTCCAATTAAATGTTACGAGTTCACCAGATATTTGTTTTATTCTGTAGGAATTTGCCATTTGTGCGGATGTCATCCAGAATGAGTTCATATCTTTCGTTTGTCGTGAACATATCTTATTATAAAAATGTCGTTCGGGATATTTATAGGAGAATAAAAATTTTGGATACGATTGTCTTATGAAGTGTAGCTCGAGTGGGAAAGTGTTCCTCAAAATCTTATTCTAACGAACATATGCATCAGCAGTCGCCATTTATTGTGGCCGATGACTGTGTTCAAATTAAATTGTAATCACTTGTTTTCAGTAACCAGTAATTTGGATTTGAGGTTCGGTAGCGTACACAGTTTTGTAGTTTTTATGCTGTAGTGTAGTCTATAACGTAATATTAACAATGTTAACTATGGAGAAACCATAAGGCAGTTATCCGGCAGAGGATGAGTACAAAAATAATGAAAGAGTAACTATAATGTGTGTTCTTGACCCAAAATTATGAATTAGAAACTGCCTGTTATGACTTGACTGCGTAAAATCAAGTCAATGCTTCTTCGCAGTTTAAAATCATGGCCATGTATTTTAATACTTCTTACCTCATCTGTCAGCTAACTGGAAGATATGGGAAGCATTCTATTAAAGCAAAAAAGTTCAAGACATAACTGGAAATTGTGTTTGAGCATACATTGAATTTAAACAACCAGAAAATGGAAAAAGGCATATGAATTTTTTTGCCTGGATGTGTAAACAGCATGATCAAAACGGAAAATTCAGTTAAATAACAAAGAAGCATCACAAAATGTCTTTCAAGATATACCAGGAATATGCGGTGGAAGGGAAGTGAAAGTAGCACTGCAGCCACATCTTATTTTATGACTGCTTTATCAGCAACGGCATAGACCTTAAAGAAATGTCTATCCACTACAGGCTTCATTACCCTGGGCTATATACGACGATATATTTTGTTACCCGCTCTGTATTGTCTGGTGTTGATGAACTACTTATCAGGCTCAACACAGAGGGATACTTGAGACTATGATGAAATATCCCTTGTAGCTAGTTGATAATTTCCCAGTATTGTGTTGGAGCTCTCACAATGCTCACTGCATACTCCATAGGAATCTGTAGAGAAGCAGACATGTCCGTTAACCCAAATAGCATTGTAATAATGATCTTTAACGGCGGACTGCTGTGTTTACCTCTTTTAAAAGTTAATGAAAAAGAAGAGACGAATTGGAATGAATGAACCTTAAATTGCCTAAAATATGTAGATTATTAATAATAACTAAACACTAGTAACACAACTTCACTATTTACTTATCTTATTTAAATTCTGGGACCGGTTTCAAAGCAAAACATCTGCTACATCCTCAACCACTCAGCTTGACACTCACCCACTAACTGACTGACTAAGTGACCTTGACCACTACCGGAGTTTGAAGAATAGCTCCTTATCTAACTGCCATCTACCGGGGACAACACAAACTTATTGATGACATCTAGTGGAGGGATATCAAGATTCATTACGCGATCCTTATTTTTAAAAATAAATATCTTCTCCCAAACCATCAAATCTATCGGTTCTTTCAATTGCTTCAATAATTTAACTTCTGGATTTACTTCATGATTATATGACAAAAAATGATCAGCCATTGCCGATTTCTCTGTCTGTCTATATTTAATATTTCTAAAATGTTCCTGCGCTCTGGTTTCTAAATTGCGCTTGGTTCTACCAATATAGATCTTATCGCATTCTAAACAGTTAATTTGATAAATACCAGACTTTTAGTTGTCTGAAATTTTGTATTTTTTAGAAAACGGTAGCAAACTTTTCATATTGTAGTCATTATGAGGTGCTAGTATTAGACACACTTCTTTGAAAATTTTTTGTAACTTTTTATTTGCCCATGGATAAGTAATTTTTTTGAAAATATAATTTTTTTTTTTAATTTTTTAAGAGCGGAAACGTCATTAACATTTTTTATATTTAAATTTTTCTACTCTTCTGATTATAAAATCATTATTAAAGCCGTTAATTAAAGCAGTGTTTATAATATGTTTATATTCCGCATTAAATTCTTCCTCGTTTAGAGGTATGTTTACCAATCTGTAAATCAAACTATTAAAAGCAGCAAATATGTGTGACATAGGGTTAAAACTTTATTTTTTATATAATTATCCGTGTGAGTTGACTTCTATAGATGCCAAAACTTAATTTATTGCTATTTTTTATTATATTTAGATCTAGAAAGGGGATGTAACCATTGTTTTCAATTTCTATTGTGAACTTGATAGCTTTATCCTGTGAATTTAGAATATTTAAAGCCTCATCTGTATATCTCTCAGGAACTATGAATGCGACTATGTTGCATGATGATATTTATACAAGGGTAGAGCCAGGATGAAAAATTCAGTGCCATAGCCGGGAGTTGTCTCATGTGTTTGAGAACTCCTAGTGGTTTACCGGGAGAAACATGGGCCAGTTGGAGAATTTAATGTCATGTTGGCACGTTGGCCATAGTACCTCAAATGGTTAGAGCGGCTGGACGGAAAGCAGAAGATCCGTGGTTCAAATCCCGGTTATGGCATTGCATTTTTCATTCTGGCTCTGCCCTTTCATAGTACGTCCTACACATGGCTAGTGTTAAAGAACAATTAATTTCCATTAATTGTACCTAATAGTGGTCCGAACTGTAAAGCCCGGGCCTTAAAGTACTTACAGCATAGTAAGTCGCCATTAAGGTCTCATGTGTTTATGAGAAGTCCTAGTGGTTTACCGGGAGAAATATGGGCCAGTTGGAGAATTTAATGTCATTTTGGCACGTTGGCCATAGTACCTCAAATGGTTAGAGCGGCTGGACGGAAACCAGAAGATCCGTGGTTCAAACCCCGGCTATGGCATTGAATTTTTCAGTCTGGCTCTACCCTTTCATAGTGCGTCCTACACACGGCTAGTGTTAAAGAACAATTAATTTCCATTAATTGTACCTAATAGTGGTCCGAACTATAAAGCCCGGGCCTTAAAGTACTTACAGCGTAGTAAGTCGCCATTAAGGTCTCATGTGTTTATGAGAACTCCTAGTGGTTTACCGGGAGAAACATGAGTCACTTGGAGAATTTAATGTCATGTTGGCACGTTGGCCATAGTAGCTCAAATGTTTAGAGCGGCTGGACGGAAAGCAGAAGATCCGTGGCTCAAATCCCGGCTCTGGCATTGAATTTTTCATTCTGGCTCTGCCCTTTCATTGTGCGGCTTGCACACGGCTAGTATAAAGAACAATTAATTTCCTTTCATATTTATACAAGATGCCTAGTTCAGGTAATATGGAAGGAAACTTCAAGTTTCTCACGTATATTACACCAATTATATGATTTGTTGTGTAGCCGTGATTTGCCGCTCTTTGGTAGTGTTTAAGCAAATTTGTGGACATTTTCCCCTAATAACATACTTTTATTTAATGTTAAATGTATTTGAATCATATTTTTATTATTGTCGGTGGTAGCTATGAAATTTAAAGGAAAAGGTTATGTAAGAAATATGAATTATTTATGAAGCTAACAGAATCAAAATTGGGATCTATGCCTTGGTACCACAATCTAGATGCCGGCACTTAAAGTTCAGATTTAATTTAGGATCCTGAGAGCATAAAAGGGAGATACCAAGAACATGGCCCCTTTCATCTATTTCATCGGTTTTGATAAAATGCCCAGCTAAGAGGCACAAAGGCTTCAAGAACCGTCATATAGGCTTCTTTTGAAGCCTTTAAACCTTATCTTAGTCACAATCATGATCATCAACAATATGAAAGGTGGCGTATGAAAATATTCCACGTATTCATCCCAGATAGCCTCGGATTAATTCCTGATAGCAGCTAAGTCTGTGCGCCGTATAATACTTCAACGATATTACACCTGAGTGTTCGCTCCACATTAAAGATCTTCAACCATGCTCCTCTATGTTTAACTAATTGATAGACAGAGAAACTTGGACATCGAAGGGATAGAGATGAATGACACTGGTTATCTGAGTTCTAGAGTATAATAAAGTTGTTTACAATACACGAGTGAATCCTTTGTAGTTCTTCACAAAAATTATGGATATGTGAGATTGTAGGGAATCATTGATCCGTTGAAGGGGAACAGTTAGTATTTGCAATTTGCCCCATCACATCCATTTAAGCTTCAATTACAGACTGTATTTAAATAAAAACTTGAGGTAGTTTACTTTTGAGCTCCTTAAACGTACAGTGTACTGATACAGTTTGCCTGAAACTATGGAAGAACTTGCTAAAGAGATGTTGGTATAATCCTAGATCAGCTCAGGAAGAAGTCGCGTTAATAGCATTAGGGAAAATTAAAAGAAAATATATAAGAAGTGAAAGAGTTTAAAGTAAAAGTATAAATGTTTGGTAAAAGATGGTGATGATATCCTAAAGGTATGTATGAATCAGCAAAAGAAAGTGTGACATACAAAAAGTTGGTGGTTAAATTTGGAAAAACTGGAAGGAAATGGATTTGGGGATTTATGGAGATAAGAAATTAGGAATGTAGAACTTTTTTGGAAAATAATTTTTGGATATAGAAAGACAATAAATATGGAGAGATGGAGAATACAGAAAGCCATGAAAATGCTATATGTGAATATAGAGAGATTGTGAAAGAGAATGAACTGCAGACCAATGTGACAGACAGGAGGGGAAAGGAATGGTTTGGATTAGAAGAGGAACGATGTTCCTAAAGGGACTAAGAAGTGTGTGTATTATGTAGAGGGACAGGAAGTACAGTTCATATTCTGATAGAGTGTAAAGAGCTAGCCGTACACAGACAGAAATTATGGGAGAATAAATGGGAATAGATGCAAAATGAGCTGGTAGCCATCAAAATGGTTACGGGGAAATATGAAAGTAGTAATAGAAAAATAGGGAACCGGTTTTGAAAGCTAAAGGGAAATGGATAAGAAAAGTAAAAAGTGAAAAAAGAAAATACATTTTGTGAGGTAGTGGAAATTACGGTAGACGTTTATTTTTGGGCCCCCAGGGGCCTACTTCGGTCTGTACGGGTTTGGCGCACCCGGCATCCAGAGCCAACAGTCTCCCTCATATGGGCTCCTCTTCGTGGTTGAGGGAGACGGTCAACAGGCCCACCCACGTGTAGAAGTGGAGACCCGGGGAGAAGGATTTTAGATTCTTTTCTAGTTTAAAGTTTAGGATTTAGTGAACGAAATTTTTAGTTGATTTTGATTGATGTCTTTTATGTACGTGTATTTTAATAGGTTTTGTTACACTTGTATAGTTTTCAGAAAGTTTTATATCTGGATTTTGCCATGACTAGTTTTTTAAAGGGCGCTGATGACCGCCGTAGTTTATCGCCCTTATATATGTATATCATTATATCAGGTCTATTTTTGGAGTTTTTATTATTTTGATTACGTAAATTATAAATTTTATTCTGAACTGAAGTGATTGCAATTGCCTAAAAGAAGCCTCGGTCTTTGGTATCTTTTGCCGGGGTCGATGTCGTACTAACCTACACCGCGTATGAATGACATGAAATTCTGGGAGAGGTTTCGATAGAATGGAAGTGAGAGGGTGTGGATGTAGTCTGTCAGGGTAGGAATGTGTAGATCCCGACGGATTACAAGGTGGGGCGTGCCATGAGGAATCCGTGGCAATACGGATGAATCGAGACTGCAGGTCTTCAAGGCGGTTCGGTCGCTAATGCTGGCGTTAGTGTGTCGTTTGTGCGGGTCCCTGGACACGTGGGGCTGCCGGGCAATGAAGCAGCCGACGTTGCTGCTAAAGGTGCTATTTGAAATTCGCAGGGTTTTAGTTCTTTTATTACTTGGACAGATCTTCCTCGAGCTCTTCGTAAGCTGATCCTAACACGTTGGGACGAAGATTGGACTGGGGTTCTGGGCAACAAGCTGCGGGAGCTAAAACCACACCCGTTACCCTGGTGTACTTCTTCGCGCGGTCGCCGCCGCGAAGAAGTCGTTTTAGCTCGTCTCCGCATTGGACATTACATTTTAGCCACCGGCACTTTTTATCCTCTGACCCTGCACCAATTTGTGCTCACTGTCGGGGTCTTTGACTGTCCGATATACTTTTACAGAATGCCGGTTTTTAGCGCCTCCGTTTCCCGACTACGCTGAATCAGATGTTGGCGGACAACCTGAGTGCCGTGGAGCAAGTTTTAGCTTTTATACGCCTTAGCGGTATGAACAGCCACATCTAGCACCATGACGGCTTTTAGTGTTTTTATGGTATAGGTTTTAGCCTTTTATTGACCCATTTTTACACGCTTTTCCAGTTTTAATGTGTTGATTTTAACTGTGTAGACTTTTTACCTTTGTATGGGCGCTGATGACCCAGCAGTTGTGCGCCTTAAACTCAATTCTACTGCTCCTGCTGCTGCTGCCGCCGCTGCCGCCGCCACTAGCAACTATTCAAGGCGGTGTATGTGAGTCTTAGCTGCTATGTCCCAAATGGCACATGCATACGTGATGGCAGGTCGGAGCACTGGTTTGTAGAGAAGCAATTTATTGAATATGACTATCACTGAGCCTCGATTGTACAAGGGGTATAACATACCCATACGTTTGCCAAACTTGTGGGCCTTGTAGGTGAACGTGGTTCTTCCACGACAGTTTTACGTCAAGCAGGACGCCTAGATATGTCATATATTTATTTGCCATAGGACTTCCTGACCGGCTAGACGACTGAATGGAAGGCTTCTAGCTGCCTTATTGAGAACATGATGGCCTGACACTTCTGAGGGTGGACACATAAGTGCCAGCGTTTGAACTAGGTGGTAGCTCGGCTTAGTGTTGGATTACACGAGCAGCCATATAATGTTTAGTTGACGTGGAGGTTACAGCTGTGTCATCGGCAAAAAGGTACAGTGAGCAGCTAGGAAAGAAGGTACCGTGTTGATGCAGAGAAGGGAGAGAGTGGGTCCCAGGACACTGCCTTGAGAAACATCAGCTCTAATTCGACGAGGTGAGGGTAGTACACCGTCATGCGAGACAGAATATGATGTGTTGAGGAGGTAGAAGTATATAAGATGGATCAAGTATGAAGGGGTGCTGTAGTAATGAGGTGGGGAAGTAAACCTTTATGCCAGACACTGTCAAAATAGCAAATTTGGTGGGATATTGGGTGATTATGCTACTCAGCAAACCTAGAAGGCCTGGGAGCCAAAGAGGCTGACTAGCAAAGTTAAGAAAAACGGCATCAAAAGCTTATTCAACTAGATTAAGAAATATATATATAGAGAGAGAAAGAGAGAGAAAGAGAGAGAGAGAGAGAGAGAGAGAGAGAGAGAGAGAGAGAGAGAGAGAGAGAGAGAGAGAGAGAGAGAGAGAGAGAGAGAGAGAGAGAGAGAGAGAGAGAGAGAGAGAGAGAGAGAGAGAGAGAGAGAGAGAGAGAGAGAGTGAGTTTGCAGAAATACAAAATGTTCATTACTTCAGTAGCAACACACATTGATCAACCCTTACAGGCTGTAAAAGTGACGTGTGATACACACAGTAGTCTCCGTTTGCTTCACCAGACATAAACAAACGAAAGCACTCACCCGCAGCACACGTCAAATAGTTTCACGCACACAACTAACAGCTCATCTCGCAACTGCGGTAGAGTTAAAATGTCCATACACTGCACGGCTACAACTCCATTCACTGTCTCCTGCTCCTTACCATACCACGTGGTTCTGGCTGGCTGTATATAGCCAGAAGGTTTTTGCTGCGTGCGCTCGCGTTAAGGGTTTTACCGCAAGTAAGGTAGATTTCGGGATGTGGTAGGGGAAATTGTGGGTTTTTAGATTGGTGTTATTTACGAGGTTACAAGATATACCTAGGGGTTGAAAGACAGGATGCAATACCTTGCACCCTGGTGTTTTTATTTGTTTTTACTTTGGGGAATAAATTTGATGGCAAGCAGCTTGGAAGGATTATGTGGAGCTCAGCTTTAGTTGCTGTTCGGATTAGCTTCTGGGTTATCTCGGATGCCCGCAAGCCCTGCGGGGTAACCGGTGCTGTCTAGAACGGCGTTTAGTGGGGTCTTAATCTGCCAAGGGCCTGAAAAGGGCGCTTCTGTGGTTGGGTAAACTTGCGTAAAATTTTGATGCCCAGCGCCTAATATCATCCTCCACGTAAGGAAGACTCGAGGCCTCGTGAAGCAACCTGGTAGGAAAATAACGTCCCACAGAATATATAGACCTAAGTCCTCTATTCTGTTCATGTTGGAGCCATGCTGTCTGCGGCCATGCCCCAGATCTCGCAGGCATAAAGCGTAACCGGGATTACCAGCGCTCGGAAGATGTTTAACGTCATGCCAACTGGCATCGAGGTTGACCCCACCATTGGATACAGGGAAGCGATTGCTTCCTGTATCTTCGCCGCTCGGTCCCTGGTGTGTTGGCGAAAAGTTACACCCCTGTCTAAGTTAACACCTAGGTACTGGACAGAGTTAGTCCACTCTATTCTTCGACCTCGGTAGCTGAAGTTGGGGCAGTAAGCGGGGGTGTGGCGCTTTGTAAAAAGTATGGCGTGGCTTTTGTCCGGATTAACGAACGTCCGCCAACATCTACACCACTGTTGTGTGAGACGGAGATGTCTTTGTAAGGGGTTGAATGCTCTGAGGATGTGTTTGTCTTTGCAGAACAGAAGCATATCCAAGCCGTTGTTTCTCGAAAGCTACCGAAGACACACGATTCTTCGTGCCGTAGGGAGAACACATGGAACTATCTCTGTCTGTGTCTCCCTATGGTGCTCTCTCTCTCTCGGCAAGCGTCCATCTCTGCGCCCATGCGCTGGCCGCTCTATTCGTCGCACGAAACCTCCGTGCTCGCCGCAACAAAGCCTCAATACAATTTGTAAAGCAATGACCACTGTTTCTCAATGAATGTATATGAATATGTCATGAATATTAAATGAATATAAATCTAAGATATAATATGTCACTATTAAGGGGTGTACTTTGCAAGACTTGAAGCTTTCACTGCGAGCATTACTAATCAAGGCTCCACGTGTGATCAGCTGTGTCAAATTGATAAACGTCGAGCTTTCGGCCATTGTAAACTCCAGATCCTGAAGAAGGCCTGAGTTTACAATGGCCGAAAGCTCGACGTTTATCAATTTGACACAGCTGATCACCCGCGAATCCTTGATTGGCAATATTTTCATTATATATTGATATTTTTATTATATATAATTATATTATATATATTATTATTTATATTATAATTATATATTTATAATTATATTATATTTTGATATTATGATGAACATAGCAACATTAACAACAAGAACTTTCAAACTAGATTTGAACGCAATAAGAACTTATCACACTGGTATTATGTTGGGAATTACAGGATATGGAGCGGCCATTTGGGCTCACCGTCTTAGTCTGCAGAAGAACATGAGAATAATTAGGAAGACGCAGCGACAATATTTGATAAGAGCAACAGGTGCAACGGGAACAACATCTACAATGGCACTACTTATATGGCCTCTGGATCTTGCTATCAGAAGAAGGGCAGCCATTTATTGGCTCAAAAAAACAAAGTTTGGATACGGTAAAGGAAATAGTTGATAAAGGATGCATTGATGAACGACAAATAAATTAAGAATTAATATATTTATGGCAACAGGAATGGAATCATTTAGAAACAGGAAGAAGGATTTACAGTATTTTTCCAAACATCAAAGAAAGACTTAGACTAAAACATCTTATACATTATCTATCGGGCCATGGACCGTATGGCACTTACTATAAGAAGATCAACAAGAAAAGAGATGATAATTGTGAGCTTTGTGGACAACAGGATGGCCCCAAACTTGTTCTATTTGAATGCCAAAATTACCGAAAAGAACTTCAGGATCAACGGCAACAATAAGCTGGAAAACAAATAACAACAATAATCAGAAATAAAGAAGATTACAGAATATTAGAACAGATGGCAGGTACAGTATCCAAACTGAGCTATGGCAGATATTTACAAGAGAAACAACTGGGCTTACATCAACGTTTAGAAAGAGAGGAAGTAGAACATCAACCACAACTAAGGAGATCTACTAGATTAAGACAAAGGAGACAAGTAGAGCAGGAGGAGGAACATCGTCTACATTCCCAATAACCAGTCAGGATCAGGACGATTGAGAATTAACAGACGAAAGCAACTGGATTTTCACGGGCAGGATTGAAGCAGGGAGCAGGAGGAGGATGGTCCTGTTAGACGAGAAAAAGATATTTCAAATAAAAGTAAGGATGGAGCAAACGACGAAGTGATGAACAGCTCCCTTTCCTGATGTCAAATCATGTAACTGGTTGAGGAAGGGTATGGATACTAGGGTAAAAGTGTAAAACTTGTATAGTGTAATACCAACAGTCAAATTATTATTCAGTAGAAACAAACATGTGATAATAGTTTAAGTTAGATTGAATTGTTACGTTTCTCTTGTTAGGGGACTGTGAACAGAAATAGGATTAGAATTTATTGTAAGCTACTGGAAACAGTAGCAGTAGATTAGTTTAGGTAGGTAGTTCACTTTTATAGTATAATATGTATCTGCAAAATGGGATGTACTTAATAAATAAAGCATAAAAATGAGAAATAAAATCGGTGGATGTTATGCCTTGGTTTAGAAACTAGATGCCAAGGCATAGTAATGCAGATTTTATTTTTTAACTTTTTTTTATTTTTTTATTATTATTATTTCTTTTATTTGAAAGCTGTGGCGTTATTCCTCCACTCACAGCAGATAGGATGCACGCCAACTGTTTGGAACATCCAGGTCGAGATTTGCTTGAATAAGGGTCATGGGATCTGTTCTCAGGTGTAGATTTTTGGTGATAGAAATAAAATTTATATGACTCCGATTTCGTAATATATTATTTAATTGTATACTCTGGATTACAATTCACTCGAACTTTCTTTCTTAATCAGTCACTGTAAATTGCCTCCAACACATTGATAAATCCTTATTTTTAAGTTAATATTTGTGGCGATATAACAGGTCGTGTCGTTTCTCGATGATTAATCAGCCCCAAAGTTGGGAGCGATCTTTGTGACCGTCCCTCTTAATCAATGCAGGTCGAATTGTTTCTTGACGATTGAGTTTGATATATTATTTAATTTGATTTTATAATCTAACGTCCACTCGTCACTATTACGAATGCCGAATAACTCTTTTTGAAGGTTATTAACTTTCCGTTACAATTATATTCACAGCAACATTTTTTTTCATCGTCATGAAACCAGATTGAATAAAATATCTATCTCAAGATCTCAAGATTGTTGATTTTCAGTAACTATCGTTACTGCTCTATTAATTTTGTGATTGGCCGATTTACTGCTACGTCATCACAAAACGTAATGCAAATATTACTCCGTCCAAACACAAAATTACACATATATTTGTTTTTAATATTGTCATTACATGGCCTACTAAGTCATATCAGAAAACAATATTCATATAAAAGGTTCTAACTAAAACATATCGTTACAAACTATATGCAGATCTATAATTTTAGTTCTATTGAGTGTATATGTAATGTTTTTGGAATAAGTATATGTATAAATAATGTCTTTGGCTGACGGAAGTATCCAACATAGATATTTGCAGCAGGCAAATGACTGACTCAGTTTTGAAACACTTCGAAGCGTGTAAAGTGAGGTAGTTTCTTCAAGGTTGCATTAGATGTATATTGGTTTGTTTTGACTTGTGCACGTGTGAATAGTTACAATTATAAAAGTGAACGTAGCAACTTACTGTTTCACTTTTTGTTATACAGGCTTATGCAATAGAGAGCAAAGTCTGCTTTAAATATACGCGCTACTTAAACTATTATCATAGAATTAAGGGAATGCAGCCCCGAAATTGGCTAAAAATATGGGCAAAATACAATTTTTGTTTTTAAGCTAATAAAATACTTTGAACCTTATAGTATCATAATCCAACTAAATTTATGGGTTTCAAGCATTTAAATACCTTCATATGACAATTTAAATGCCCGTGCGCACCTGCATAGCTACCCTTGGATTCACAGAACTGTCATTTGAGTACGATTGAACGTACTAAATTAATACATTTGAAATTAGCGGGCAAAGTTTATGGTGGAATTTTGTGTGTTGGTATGATGGTTATTTCTTACAATATGTGGCACCCTGGAAACAAAACATTGGCTGCACACATTGAAAGCAGATAATAATGTTTATATTTTACTTTTGTGTGAGTTTCCAACGGTCGGGATTTTCTTGTGTTTCTCTTTAAACGACATACTGTTTATATATAACTGATGAGTTTTAGTCTGTCATTTAACATTTATAAACATACTTTATACATAAAAACGTGCATATAACTGTTATATGGGTTATAGGTAAAACATTCTTTTAAACAACTGACCTCTTGATAACTGTGTACATAGGATCATGAATAGCCCAAACAATACAAGGGAAGAAACACCTAAATAACACAACAATGGGAACATACTTGAGGCCTGATGTGGTAAGAAAATTACTGTCTATGTACCAAAGGCTAGCATCAGATGAAATTCTAACGAGATGTACATTGAGTAAGACACAAAATGCAAATGAAGGTTTACATAACATGATATGGAATAATTGCCCAAAAGAAAATTTGTTTTAAAGAAGAGACTTCAGGTTGCTGTGACATCAACTATCAGTAAATTTAATTTTGGTTGTTCTGCCTCACTCAAGCTGCAGTCAGACATAATGGACACATATTTCACCAGCATCTCTAAAAATTAGTAAAGAGATGGACCAATTACGCTTACTTCATTCAGCAATTTCTTTGAAAGTAACTTCTAAAACATCCAGAAGGAAACTGAAATTGAAGAACACTGCAACAGCAGAGAGAAGGAAGAGGCAGGAGGGTCCAACATACCTATCTGGAGGGTTTTAGTCTGCTCCAAGGCATGCAGCTGAGAAGGAAAATGTTTTGGATTTTAAAATTTGATTTACTCAGTTATAATTTTTTCGACATTTTTTGCCATACAAAATGTTCCACACGATGCAGTTTTGATTCAGTTCCTCTAAAATTTTCAACACATGTTCTTAGAAAGCAAACAAAGTTTTCTATCAAAATAATTTTTAATATTTATTATATTTTTAAAGTTATTGATATAAAAATCAAAGGTTTAATCATTTTTTGCCTTTTTTGTTTGCTCCATACCTATTTTTTTTACTCTGGAACTAAACGTAGTATAAGAAATTCATATGATAGATATTTTCTTCATAATCATCTGAATATTTTTAGAAATAGAAAATGAAAATTTTGAAAATTTTCATCACGTGGAGAGGTTTGAATTTTGCACAAATTTTGAATTTCACAAATTAATTACTCAAAAACTATTGAAGATATAAAAACCAAATTTTGAATTCTATGTCCACTATGCATCAGAACTAAGTGTTAAAAATTTCAGTAAGATTGGTTGAAAATTGCTGGATTTGGGGTTTTCGGTGCTGCATCCCCTTAAGTAAACTAATTTTCTTTATTTATGACTGAAGTCTAAAAGACGAAATCAGCTAAAATATGTCTGTATCAATACTTAATGTAGGCACGTCTACTCTATCGCCCTTACGGGACGCCACTGCTCGGTAATAAGGCTTAATAGTTTCACGTGATAATCTAGCTCACTGCAGCAGCTTAAGCGGCTATGTATACTGGATGTAGTTAGGTTATTATTAACAGAGCATGGGTAGTTACTTAGGCCTGCCCAGGTTTCCTTCCAATTTTACTCACTAACATATATGAAATACTGTATTCCATTTAAAAAGTATTACCAAAATTTGATTCCAAATACGTGTTTCGATACTGTCAGACCCTGAAAATGGTAAATTCTTTCAGGTGTGACTTCATCTATGTCAGCCTCTCTTCCTTGTACCGAGCGGAATGGCTGGGCTATCTTACCCAATTCGGGAGTTTTCCAGGATCGCCAGGCTAATGCTAGGGAAGTTCCCAATTTATAGTTCCCCCATTTCATCTCCATTATTATTTCACATTATGTCTCATGTGGTGGTCTTTTACAGGGTAGAAGTGTGGGATTATGTCTTGGCGTTGCATGGCGGGATGATATGGTGTTGGTCAGAGGAAGACAGATTCGAGAGTTGTGACGTATTTTAACCGGGAGCGAGGTCTGCAGTGCGTATGACGTTAATTATTAGCCTAGAAGAACTTTTAATTTGTTTCAAAGTATAAAAGAAAGATTAAGATTAAATTTCATCCAACCAACTAAAGGTTTCACTCATTATGTAACTGGTCATGGACCATAAAACACATATTGGAAAAAAATTAATAAAACTGAAAATGATTTATGCAATTTATGTAATAAAGTAGGTGATCCCGAACATGTAATTTTTGAATGCGAAAAATATGGAATTTCGCAGTTAGAGGAAAGATATGTTTTAGGAGGATTTTATATTCATGACATTAAGGGATTCTGAACTAGTAAAAAAGTTACAATTTCTAAGCAATTATGCAAGTAAAAAAGCTTTGGAGTCAGAAATTATAGAAGTAAGAAGACCTGAAAGATTATCAATTGAAAGACAAGAATTAAGAAGATCAGATAGAATAAAAGAAAGAATTATAAGGGAAAATTTTAATGCAAATGGATCCTTAAACATAATAATAGAAGAAGAGGAAATCGAACAAATTGGACGAGATATAGAAGAGGATGAGGATTTATTAGTTGAGGAACGAGAGTAGTTAAATAGAAAATATTATTTGGTTTCGACCGGCAGATAAGAAAAGGCAGAAAGAAGAAGAATTAGACCAAAGAAATAATTAGTGAAATTTTATATTATTTATATGGATTTAATGTATATTTGTAAAAATAAATATGAATTATTGTGTTTAGTTTCAGAATTTGGTAAAAGGTATCTTAATAGTTAATACTGTGACTTTGTGGGTTCGTGAAATGAAAAGTCCAATTTCGCTACTCAAAAATGTTCTTTATTTCCACCGTCTTACACTTAAACATTGCCAATTACACAAAATTACGTAATGCACACAATTACGATTCACCAGTTCGTCCGTTACCGTTCCGATGCACGTACACAATTACGTAAATTCTTCCGTCGCACAATCTTCTCTTCCACTAACACGGCGCTACTTCACTAGCACGTCAAGCACTGACTGACTCTTTCGCTCGCTGCAGCCCCTTTTTTATAGGAATATCGCCGTTTTCTCGACTTCGCTAGTTTCCAAGCGAAGGTTCCAGATGGCCGTGGAAGACAGGGAAGGGGCCGCCAGCGCAAGCGACATTTCCTCTAATCTTCCCCCTCAGTTAGTGACAGAGACTGATGAGTGGGTGTGGCCCAGCTGCCTGGGGTTCCTTCCAGCGGTCGCCGGTCATCCCTTTCCCTAATTGGGTGACAATACTAAGAGAATGTAATGTTGTTTAAAATTATATTTAAACATCATCTAAATTAGAGATGTAATATATAAATTTCTTTTTGAATTATATGTTTAATTAAGAAGATTAAAATAAGAAAAGAACAAATAAATTTATTATTCTTGTGGTTAATTTAAAAATATGTGCTGGCTACCGGTACTTTTAAATACATGTTATAAATAAAATAAATTTAGCTGAGATTTTTCTCAGGTTAAATTAGAATTGCTAGCTTCCAGCAATTATCAGTAGTTTTTTTTGTAGTTTTGTATAGCTTTTGTTATTTAAATTTATGTGTAATATTTGGTTAAGTATTTTAAAGAATATTAGTATTGTGTTCAGTAGAGCTTTGCTGGTTACCAGTAAATTTTGTTGTATTATAGGTAGTAGTAGTTTTTGTTTTTGTTTTGTGTTTTATCAATTTTGTTTTGTAGTTTTTGTAGTCGTAGAAATCTGAAACAATTATGTATTATTAATAATGTAATTTTTATTAAGAAATAATAAATGTAAAATTTGAATGTGTGCCCCGGTATAGTTTCAAGGAGCCGGGGTATGATATTCAGATTTTATTTTATTTTAGTGCGTATGACGCCGGGCAAGAGCCGTGTACTATAGTAGCCTCGTCCATCGCATCCCAGATGGCGTCAAAAGCTTTCCCTTCTGACCACGCTTCCTCACATGTAAGCATTTATAAGGGTTTTCCACCCTTAAACATATGAGTGGTCCTTCTTAATACGTTCACCAAGTTAGAGCGATGTTGCAATATTTGTCTTGTGTCCTCAGAAATTAGCTTAGACTAAGCAAACGTGTTTCCTGTGTGTGTTAATTAAACTTGTATTTATAGAAGTTACATAGTGTTTTACTTAGTATATTTTTATATATTTATTAGTGTTTAATAGTTATTAGCAATTAGCACTTGCGTAATTTAATTAAGATTTGGAGACCGTGGGTATCGAACCTAACATGGATATGCTAACATGGGTTTCCATTCATACTTGTAATATAATCTAACAGTGTTTCTAAACTTTCTCGAGTTCTAAAGCGTTTATGTCATATTTAATTATTATTCAGAATGTACGTGATTATTTATTTAAATTGTGTTTAGCAGAAGGAGCCCCCCCCCCAAAAAAAAAAAAATACACTGCTTAACTTTATTCAAACATGTAAAATTAGGATATGCTTGTAAAAAGCTTCGAAAATTTAAAGAGTAATACAGCTTCCTTACTAGTTTTTCTTTAATTCCTTGGTTCGTCTTTTTTACCTTTGAAGTATTTATTGCTTTGTTAAATTAACAGAAGTTCACTAATTGTAGCTGCAATAAAATAAAGGAATATGTTTTAGGATAAAACGGCTCATGATTGCAACAAACAAAGCACTAACGTGCAATTTTTGATTATAAATTAACTACCAGAATATCCAAAGTGCTTCTTTAATTTGCAAATAAATGTCCCTCGCAAAATTCATGCACAGTGATGCAATTTAACCCCTTTAAAATTGTGACGTTTTACTAAACTTTCCTTAGATATTATGTTAATAATACGTATTTAGTTCTTGTACGTAATAGAAGTACTAATACCATAACAGCATAGGTAATGTATCTGTTTTCAGTTATGTTATAAAGTGTTGAAGCATTATGTATTATTATAGGAAACATTAATCATTTAAAATTTATTTGAAAAGATCAATGACGATTTTTTACAGCGAATTGTGCTTTATTTATATTTTGCCTCTAAACGTTATTTTAAACACCGGCAACCCTGGGTATTCTCAGGTGTAAAAACGTGCGTAACCCCGGTTGGTGTTTCCTAAGTTGTTTATGACATTGTGGTTAGGGGGAAGAACACTTTTTCCCTACAAAGAGAGCCGGTTGCGTATGGTTTAAACGCGGCCACTATACCAAGTTGCCTATATAAATGGCGCTGTGAGTACAGAGTCTGAGGATTCAGTCAGGTGTAGCGCTCTGGGTAACAACAATTAAGCTGCCAGGTACCAAAGGGAATTGTTAAATTTACAATGTGGCGATTTATTGAAGGAAAAATATACCCAAAAGAAAGACTTGGCTGATTTTTACAAGAATGTCTCCCAAACCAGATGTCAGCAACGGAATTCCCCCAAACGGATAGGAAACTTTTCAGCGGAGAAAATGGTTGTGTGCGCGTGCGCGTGTATACAAAACGCTTCAAATGTAACCCTTTTATTATCCACGCAGCCATGACACCGTTTATTTTACATGGAACCTCCATATCGGTTATCCATTTGGAAGGATGGCCACCCCATTGGTCTAGCTTAACCATTGTAGCTGTTCGAATATCTTCCCATAAAATGGCTGTGAGAGGTACAGATAAACAGGATTAGGAATATTTAGTAAAATAGTTCATGCAATTGAAAATTAACGTCATGGATAGCAGGAAGCGTAATAGAAGTTTAAATGGATACTCAAAAATCTTTTCAGAAAACGCTGTGAAGGCAAAATTTTGTGCACAGAATTATGCACTACATGAATAATTGATACATTTTCTTTAGTCCTTACATAACATTTACACAATTTATTACTCGTTTTGTAGTTTCTCATCTCTGTTTCTTCTACTTACATTTGACATTTTGTTGTATAGGAGTACAAGGCATGTCCAAACAGTATCCAACCTACGACCAGGAAAATAGATTATTTAACTAATGGGATTTGACCCTAATCCCCTTCAAAATAGTCCCCTTGCTCGTTGACACACTTAGCTCACTGCTCTTTCAACTTCTGAAAAGAGTTCTGGAAGGCTTCTTTTGGGATGGCGTTGAATTCCAACGCTGCATTCCTCATTATCATTTCGTTGCTCCCAAAACGGGATCCTTATAATGGCGTCTTTAACAGAAGCTGCAAGGAGCCATGTCCGGCGAAGCTGGCGAACGACCGGAACTTCATGTTTGGCCAAAATAATTTGCATCAGTTACAGGACACTTAGCGACTAAAACATGCGCACGAGGTGAAAAAATTCATGTATGCGCATTATGGTTCCTCCAGCCACTCTATAATGATGCCGCCACAGCTTCACTACTTTTTGTGGAAAAAAATGAAAGTCGGATAATTTTTAGACAGACTCCTATTCTGGGAAAGATTTAATATTTAATTTCTTTGTACATATTTATCCTGTTTTAGTATTTCCTATTAAGTGTTTTTCGCTTTTATTAACATTTCTTTTAATCATTTTAACCTACCTTTTCCCTAAATGTTTTTCTTCTTGCTCTATACAGGGTGTTTCCAAAATACTTCTACAAACTGCAGGTATTGCCAACTCACACCAAAAGAAGGAAATATATAACCATATGTGCCTTTCCGCGCTATTCCCCTTACAATGAAAGTGAGTTCAACGGCCTTCGGGATCCAACGTGAAAACTATATTTTGCTATGCACTGATAGAAGGCTTTGATCTACTTTACTATTACGGGAGATGGCGAAGTATTGCCATGGAGACTTGTTTACGTCTGTTGTTTATCAGTTTGTCTTCAACGTTTCAGTTGTGGCCATGTTGTGAGTTAACCGCACTTGTTTCTTTCCCTCTGGCTGGATATTCATTTCGTGAACAGGCAGACATGATTTTTATGTATGGTCATGCGAATGGTAATGGACGCGAGGCAGCACGGCCCTTTTCCAGAGTGAAGACAACCAAGTCATCCAAATTTAGTCGCTATTTATCGTCGCCCTGCTGAGACAGGAACTGTTGCACCACGTACTTTTGATCGAGGAAGACCAAGAGTTGTTCGTGCGCAAGAACGAAAAGAACAGAAGTTAGTGTGTCAAATGAAATTCCAGTTATCAGTAAAATGCATATCGTATTTATTGTGTGCAGGGCCATTCGCCTGCCGTTTATCCACCACGGGAAAACTTTTGTTGCTTGTTTGTAGTACAAACTGCCAATCCATTGTTTGACTTGTCAATTTTGTTTACACACGAGGTAACTTTTGGGAGAGATGGATTACCTAATATTTCCACAACGTAAACGTATGAGCAGATCGTGATTCTTACTCTGTATTTCAGCCTAGACATCAGCAGCAGTTTAGTCTGAATGTGTGGGCTGGCATTGTGGCTGACACTCTGGTAGGTCCTTCTTCTTCTTCTTCTTGTTCACTTCATGGCATAAGCAATCAAGTGTCTGTTCCGCCTTCGAAGTCCTCCAGCCATCGTTTCCTGGGTCTGACCACCATCTCCTACCTTCAGGATGATACTCTAATATTTGTTTTGTAAGTCCTGCTGATTTCTTCGAAGGTTTTGAGTAAGTAAATTTCCCCATTACGGGTTACCAGCCCGTAGATGGGTAAGTCATGTGAAGGGTTTACCTTCTCACGGCTCATGACTTCCGGTAATTTTTAATCAAGGTTGTCTTCCTTTAGCCCATGGTAACACAATACCTAACTACAGGGCAGTAGCGCCAAAGATGTCTTCTCCGCCTCTTCAGCCATTGAGATTCTTCTCTGGGAGAGAACGAGCAAGCTATTAAACAGATGGACGACTAGATCGATACATTGTTGCGGAAGGGCTTTGAAGACAGCAAAAGGTATTGTGTCAGCCGTAAAACAATGGCGAACGTGTCATTGTCGTCCGTCACGCTTGTGCACGTGGGCGTGGATTAACACAAAAGGTGGGTTTATTACGACGGATGCAATATAGACGTGGTTTCACAGCTTATTTGTGATACATATATAGCTTTTACCGCCAGTATAGCCGCATTTAACGCTCCAGAATGAGTGTGGATTAGACAGCTACAAGAACGTCACGTGCCTCACACTATCGAATTTCGTAGGTAGGTGACACACCGTGCCGCCTGCAGTAGCTGATTTTAAACATACTGACATACTCCACGGTAGCTTTCTATTCTTATGCATTTCTTTGGCTTATGAAACCGCAATAAAAAGCTGTTCTTTAGTTACTTGTTTATGGGTATTTAACGTGTTCCAACATTTCAAAAGTCTAAAGCATATGCCCTTGAAACTATAAATGTAAGATATCCAGTTGGCAAATGGACACACATCTATACAGATGGCTCTCTTTATTATCAAGAAGATGGAGCAGGAGCAGGAGCTACCTGTAAATTCTTTTTTTTTTTTTTCTATAAGCATGTTGGAATTTACTTAAGTTTTGATGGAGAAATTGATGCAATTTATACTTCCTTACAAAATCTATATGCCTGGACAAATAAGCTTTCCAATATAGTTTTCCTAACAGGTTCTAAAGCAGCTATTCAGGCTGTTATTTCAAATGACAGCCCAAAAACCGAAAAGATAAATAAAATTCATAATATGATTAAACATCTTCAAAATTTAAATATACGTATAGTTTTCCAATGGATACCATCTCACTGTGGAATTTCTGGCAATGAGCAGGCAGATATGTTGGCCAAGAAGGGTTCCAAAATATCTCAAACAACGAAACAAAATATCCCCTATGAAACAGTTAAAATATTAATCAAAAACATCTTCACAAAACTATATAAAAGCTATCTAGTTTCCTCTGAAAACTTAATTGGAAAGATCTCCAAAACAAACTAAAGACAATTCCAGAACTACCTCGAAAATTTTCAGTAGCAATGTTCAGATTAATCACAGGCCACGATTGTTTGAATGGACATTTATTCAAGGTTGGACTAACAACTTCTCCACAGTGCTGTTTATGTGGTAAAGACCATTTAATGAGCATCGATCATATAACTGTATGTGAAACTCTCCAAAATCATGAAGATCTAGTCTCCAAATATTGGGAAGAAAGAAGAAAAATTACTTTATTATCAAATTCTGAGCATTAAATACACACACGTTCCAACAGTCGATGACGGCAAATAAGCTGGTGGACATATGCAACTTAACTCTTCCAGAGTGAAGTTACTGTTAGCGAGATTGAGGGTGAAGGTATTAAATGATAAAAAGTACAGAACAATATTAGAGTACTGTAAAGTTATCCCAAAGTAAATGCCTTATGCAATGGGACAAGCATTTTGTTTCACTTTAATTAATACTAATTTCACATTTTCACTGAAATGTAAGCTGTTGATTTTACATAACTGGTTGAAAGCACTGTACAATTATGATCATAGCAAAATTAGAAACCTTGGAAATGTCAGTCATTATCGACTATTTCACAAGTAACTGCCCATTGCTCCAATCCCTGAAAGCAAGGCTAGTGTCACTAATAAAGAGCAAGAAGCAATGCTTTTGTTTTCGTGGCCGGTGCGTCCTAGTAACAAATTTATAGTTTCCCGCAACAGTGGTTCCTGCGCTGCCTAATCACAAAATCATGTAATATTTAATACTGCATAAAATTATACCTAAGAGAGTTTCCAAACTGCGACACCGGAATTCGGACTAGTTAAGCTATAAACTACGAAATAGATATATATTTCTGTGTTGCTTTGAAACAACATATATATGGTTGGTTGTTTACCCATTTCTCAGGTGGAGACACCCAGAGGGCGTTGTCCATTACCTTAGGGAGGGGATCCGTCCCCTTCAGCTACCGAGGTGTGGGCACTGCAGACCCTTAGCACTCGTGGTACCTCTGACGTTACTAGAGCAACCTCGGGACGAACTGCCGAGACCCTCCCGTCGGGGAGTTGTTCGGATTGGGTTGGAGTCGTGGGAGCATTGTGTTCCCGACACCCGCGGGTAACTGAGTACTCACGGGCAGGCTAGTGCCGCCCGGAGGGAGTAGAGGGTTGCCTAGAAAGTCCCGTGTACTAGCCTGCAGAGCTAGTAGGAGGTGTGCTAGATCACCAGGCGGCCCCACCAAGGTTTGCCGTTGTCTTCCCTGCGGGGTTGACGCGCGTTAGTAGCGTATCCACTTCCATCCCGTCTTGACGTTGTGCTCAGCGGTGTGGGGTTGGACTCCATGTATTGCCCTATGGAAAGAAGCCCCGGAGTATCCATCGCTCCGGGTCCTTGGTCCTACAGGTCCAGGATTAATGGGCGCGTAACTGTCCATTACCTCCAGTGATAATGTGATAGTGACGGCGCGGCAAGAGGACTTACAGCTTATATCGTGAACTCCGAATCACGTTGGGCATAGGGAACACCATATGTGCTAGAAAGAGGTCAAAACGTGGATAGGGCCGACTTAAAATCGCCAACCCCAGAGCCGGTAATCGAACTCGGGAACCTTAACACAGGGGCCGCGGACGAAACCACATTGCGCCATCCCGGTGCTTTCTCTCTCTCTCTCTCTCACTCGCTCTCTTTCCCCATATATATAGTCTCCCGAACGTCGGAACTGCCTATAGAACCGGCCGGCAGTAGGGCCAGACGGGAAGCATTCAGACCACGCTTACCCATTTGTCTCGTGTCACTAACTGAAGGGATGATTAGGAGAGCGGCACGAGCCCTGTACCGTCTCTTTGCCCTCCCACCAGACGTCTGGAAACCTTGGGATAATTGTGCGCGTCGCGAACCTTCCAGAAACGGATTTCTTCCCTATATAAGGCCTGCAGTTGGCGAGTGAGTTCAGTTCTTGGCGAGCAGCCGTGAGGAGCGCCCAGTGAGAAAACGGATCGGAGGACGGTGTACGTGTATCGGAGGAGTTGTACGTAATTGTGAGTGTAGGTAGACCTGTGACAGACGAACTGACGAATTGTAACTGTGTGCTCTACGTACTTCTGTGTAACTGGCAAGTGTTACAACTGTAATTCGGTGGAAATAAAGAAAATTTTGAGTTTGTGCAATTGGACTTTTAATTTCACGAACCCACAAAGTCACAATATATATATATATATCCTGCTTTTGAGCCCGCCTCGGTAGCGTGGATGGTAACATGTCTGCCTCACGTTCAAGAGGTCCCAAGTTCGCACCTCGGTCTGGCTGAGTTATCTAGATAAGGCTTTTTCCGGTGTTTTCCCTAATACTTCAAGATGAATGTCGGGTAACTCTAAGCTCCATGGACCCTAGAGTCATTTGAGCAATGTTACATTCAGTTCATTCACGTCCGATATGACTTAACTTTGGAGGACGTATATTAAAAAAACCACCCTGCTTTTGAAATATCAAAATGTTTGGAAGTATTAACAAAGTATCGAAGATTTAACTCAAAGTATTAGACGTACTTTGATACTAATGGGTATCGATATATCGATGATATCGAAGTGTCAATCTTATTTAGGGCTGTTTGGGGCAACAATTATTGAATTGTAAACCTTGTATTTCACTTTCGCTAAGTTACATAAAGTCCAAAATCATCGGAAGCCCGTAAAGTCACTCTCTATATCTCTGTCTCACTTCCTCCACACTGCAGAGGGTTACAATATCCCGAAGGCAATAAGGCGTGGTATTTGCCCAAATCCGCAGACAATACTTACCAAGTTTGGAAACCAAAATTAAACTGCTGCTCCCGACGGAGTCAGCGAGTCAGGGACTCCAAAGTCATTACCAACTTTCTGTGAAGAATTTACCGACTGAACCGTTCGTTCATCAAACTTGCCATAGCTCTTTATTTCGGCTTGAGTTTACCAATTGCTTTCAGCGGATGATAGACCACTCTCCATTAGCTAGTTGCTGTCTGATGTAGCTCAACCGGAAAATTCCAAACAGCTCTTCTAACCGAACCGCGCACTAATAACTGTAAATCACCCAAAGGGTCTAGCCATTAACGCTCTGTGCGTTTCAATTCATTATCTGGTCACCTTGCTACAATATGTGAGTGGATCACGCTGCCATGGCAACAAGCTAATCTGAAGAAATCCTGTTAATTACCGAAAGCAATGAATGATGCAATCTCACCTTGCGCTAGTGTTGCTGCATGTGTGGAACAAATGTCGCGGAAGGAGAAAGAAAATAGTATTACATGGTAAAGCGAGAAAGCGTATCGGGAAAAATGCGCAACACAGAAATGTTTACCTGAGCTTATCGTACCTACACGGTGGATCCAATGTATGTATAATCTGTTCAGATGTAAACATGTCTTCTGGACAGCAATGAGTCATACATCAGCAGGCACGAGAAAACATATCATACACACACACGCAGCTGCAAATCGCTCTATTTGTGTTTCATAACTTACTGCACAGCAACTTACTAATATTTCACTCTTCTTATCGACCAGATAAGACACGATAAGAGGCTATGCAGCACTGGTCACCTGAAGGTCGTAATGTCTCAATGCTCTATAGAGTACATACATGATATTGCATTATCACTATTATCACCAGTATTGCGATAATTACTGTTATTGTTGCAGTTATTATCACTATTATCGATATTGTTATCATTGTTAATATTGTTAGTGATCATACGGGGGTCGGCAGATAAGTCCAGGGGATCAATAGAAAAATAAGGTTTAATTTTTTTTAGTTTATCTCGCGGGGCCAGAACGGCATTGTGGGATGGAATTTCATAAAACGAGATACTGCCAAAATTATCTTCCCTGATTTTTGTAGAAGCGAATAATGATATTTATTTTCCTGTCCTATAGTTTTAAAAGTCCTAAATAGACTCATTTTGAGTAGGCTGCACAGTGTGCCACGCCCCCTATTAGTCATTTGTAACTGTGTTCTCTCCTTGGTTGTAACCTTGTAGAAGATATATTCCACAGCACACCCTTATTAGGAAAGGTAGTTCTTGTTTTGTCTATTAATATTAATCTGTGCATCTGATATTAATTCTGTCTAGCTTTGTTTATTATGTTTTGAATTACTAGTGCAGTTTTCAAGATGGGAAGCAGCAATGATTTTGGTGTAAGAAATCGTCAAGGAAACCAGTATAAACAGTTTAAGTAATCCTTATTACATAATAAATGTTACAACCCCTAAAATTGAAAAAGTGTAGTAACACATGACAATATATTGACTTCGTCAAACACAACCTCAAACATTGGCGATGGATGTTAAGTGAAAATTAGTTCTTGAAGGAGAAAATTAGTTTCTGCATTGGGTAATGGCAGTAATTACAGTTTAACCAATGTAAATAATGATATTAGGTCAACAAGTTTGCAGTTCGTAGATATAAAAACCTTCTACAGTGATTTTCTTTAAATGAAAATTGTTTTCCTGTCAGAGGACACCAAGAAACGAAATGGATTATTAACCAAATCATCAATCAGTTGCCAAAAGTGTAATAAACAATATACATTTGCAACATCCAGAACTATTGAAAGAGGTACAGAAGTAAATGTAAGGTTTGCTTATGGCTTGAGAAGCATTGGCAAGGGAATTGAGGCAGATAAGACATAGGCTGCTGTTCTCAATTTACCAGCCTCTCCCCTTCCGCCAATTTTAACAAAATAATTAATAATACCATAGAGGAAGTGACCAAGGAATGTAGGAAGAACAGAAGAAGTGAACAACGAAAGAGGGAGGATGCTGATGATGAAACAAATGGAGAAAATGGATCTGAGGTAATCGTGAGTTGTAGTTCCAAATTGGCAAAATTTTAATACTGTTATTCTCTGGTTTATTTGGTTTTATTCTTTGGGTGCACTCATCTATAAAACTACTGCGGTTACAAGTCTAGATTTGCTTCTGGAATTAAAGCAATAGTTAAATTGCTTTAAAGGTACTTGTAGAAAAACATGTGAAAATTTGAAATTAAAAAAACAAGAAATCTTGAGTATTTTGAGAACTAAATTCAATACATTTATTTAAAAATCACATTTACTTTATTAAAACTCCAAGATAAGATGGAATATGTTTAATGAATTGCAAAAGTATTGTAAAATAACAAGTAAAAGTCTCAAATTGATGCGGTCACTGGTTCTTGAGCTCAGCGCACCAGAAAATTCTCATTTTAACATTGGTGATATAGGCTGTTCCGGCTTCCCTTTATTGCTATAATTACTACAATTGTTATAGTTATTATTATGATTATGATTGTTGTTACTGTTAGGGTTAGAGTTAGCATTTCTTATTAGTAGTGGTATTAGTATTATTAGTATTACCGTCACTATTATCGATATTCTTGTCATTGTTAATGTTGTTAGTGATAATAAGGGGTTCGTCTGATAAGTCGTGTGTAGGACGCACTATGAAAGGGTAGAGCCAGACTGAAAAACTCAATGCCATAGCCGGGATTTGAACCATGGATCTTCTGGTCTCCGTCCAGCCGCTCTAAACCATGGAGCTACTAGGCCAACGTGCCAACATGACATTAAGTTCTCCTGGAACTCCTAGTGGTTTACCGGAAAAAACACGAGTCAGTTGGAGAATTTAAAGTCATGTTGGCATGTCGGCATTAGTAGCTCACTGGTTTAGAGCGGCTGGACGGAGACCAGAAGATTCGTGTTTTAAATCCCGGCTATAGCATTGAATTTTTCGGTCCGGGTCACCCTTTCAATAAACAACAATGTTTAGGAAATGGTTAACTCCAAGAAAAGATTAGAAAAAATTTGTGCCTTTAAAACCATTTACTTTCATTGCGGTCTATCAGTTAATGCAAAGCCATTCAGAATGAATGACACTTCCAGCGCTTTTACCAGTAAATTTAGAATATAGATTTCATTTATCGTGAAAACCTCTTCAACATAAGACAAGTTCGTCAAAATCGCTAAAACTGCTTAGGAAGCATTTATAAGTTTCGGGAAAAAGATCCATTTAAAAGATAATATTTGGAATGAGAGATTTTGATAAGAATGTTAGTGACGTGGCCTTGGAGGGGAATGAGTTTAAATACCAGGTTTAGTATTTAACTTTCTCGTCTTTGAGATATGATTCACACACACATACACATACACAAACAAACGTAGTGGGGGAGAGAGCGAGAGCGAGCGAGAGAGAGAGAGAGAGAGAGAGAGAGAGAGAGAGAGAGAGAGAGAGAGAGAGAGAGAGAGAGAGAGAGAGAGAGAGAGAGAGAGAGAGGACTTCTCAAAATCGACCTTTTTTGCTGTGAGATTCAATAACTTCCCTGTAAAACCTATGAATTAATTTTCGGATCAAGTTGAGTGTTTCTTCCTCTTACTACTGATACATCATACAAGAAAATAAAGTAAAAAAAAAAAGGGTTGTCAATACCTCTTTGCTCAGAAAACTCCGAGAAAGTACAGTCGTTCAGTCGTACGTTGTTACATTAGGTGCTGCCTCTAATTACATTGTCTCGTGTGATTTGATGCAAAAATGGCAAAGATCTCCCAGCTACACCTGTTGCATCAGCAATCCCTGGAGTGGCCAGGTGGTGTGAACAATGTAATCTCTCTTCCTTTGTTATTCCATTTTAATTACAAGTGTATGACATCCATCCGAAAGGTCCCTTGCGCAGATTCCCTCTAATGGAGAGAGTTTGAAAGGAAATGTGTTTGCTTCTTAGCTAGCTCCGTTGATATCTGTTTCTTTGTAGGTAGAATGCTGGTCTGAATTGAGGGTAAATAAATCCTGTTAATTACTCTATAGCTTACCCATTAAGTATTCCTAACATTAGGATGGGATTATTGGGGTAAATGTTAGAGGGAGGGGGGTGGCGATTAGAAGCACTGCGTAAGATAATGAGGTACGGTGGTTTTATGTTCAAGAGCCAGTGGGAATATCCCATTGTTTATTTGAATGTGTTGGGTTTGAAGAATTATTAGTGGGCTACACGGTAAACAAAAGAGGGGTAAATTGTACTACAAATTATGGTGCTTATTGACACAGGGACCAAAAGAGTTAAAATGACTGGATAATATTCAGGAATAGTAAGAAAGAGATGTCAGGATTGTCAAGAAAAACAAGAAGTGTATGAAGGAAATAAAAACAAGAGTATATTATATAAAGTACACGCAAGATAACTAGAGCGCTGGATTTACGGTGTGGTGCGGGCAGAGGGGAAGAAGCGAAAGCTAATGCTCTTTTATTTCTTCTGTGAGAAACACAGCTAAATAACGTGTAAGATAAGGAAAAATATCACAAGAAACATTCCTTAGTTTTGCCCACGCCAGTTCAATTGCATTCATATCAGTTATACGAAGGTAGACGAATAATAATGTGTCCCCTTTCGAGAGCCATAACATCCACAAATGTTCATGCAAATATAAATCATTTTCAAGTAAATGCAGATGTACATTACCACTACACTCGTAACAAGGATAAACTGACAGTTCGAGCGCACCAAACGAGCCTTTATGAAGGAAGCTTTAACTACAAAGGGATAATGTTATATAATAAACTTCCAAATTCATTTAAACAAGCTGCGTCATTAAAACATTTTAAGAATAAGGTTATGAAATTTTTGCTTGCACACCGTTTTTATAGAGTTAATGAATTTTTTGAACTATAACCATATAAATGAGCACTGGGAGCATAGTACATTCACAAACCTGTAATATTCATATTATGGCATTTCTTGTAGTAAATTAGTCTATGCAAATACCACATGCACCCATAGAAAAGCTGCTTACTGTGTATATTGTATGTAATCAATTTCACTTTATGTATTTATACATTTTGACGTGTCTCATAACATGTATATGTTACGAAGGACGAACTAAAATTCTAATTCTAGCATACGTGGAGCCCGATCGCTCTTCTTATCGCGCGCATATAGTAAATATCCAGAGGTTGTTAGCTGTTCTCCAAGGTTCAGGGTGAATTCTAGTTTTTGCAGTTGCAAACCCAGCGGAGGGCAAAGAAATTTTCGGGCATGAAATTCTTAGCATGGCTTTCTTCGGAATAGAAATAGGGCCGGTAGCCACGGGTAGTAGATTTGCGAACGTCAAACCTGATAAAGAGGTGTCTGAATGTGGGACGCTGACAAATACAACAACTGAAAGAGCGTCCATAAATAACACCATGTAACAGAAGTATATTTTCTTGTTTAAGTGAAATTTATGTTTGATTTGGATGACCTTACCCTCGACGTGCGGAACCTAAGTTAACTTACGGTCCAGAGTCACTCCGAGATACTTCGCCGTTTGCACCCATGGGATACTACGGTGCCGTAAAACGAAGTTCTGCTGCAACCGGTTGGCTCTGGTTTTCGCCAGGAGAATTGCAGAGCTCTTCTCCGGGTTGATTGCCATTCGCCATTTTGCGCTCCATCCGCCAATAGCCCGGAGGTGGGTTTGGATTTGCCGGAAGCTGTACCGGGTGTTCCTATTTACTGCGAAGATCATGAGATCATCCGCATACTGGCTACAGTGTGTCATTGTTTCTTCAAATAAGATATAGGAAATCAACTTCCTAATTTGTGGCCCAACAAATACTCTCTTATTAAGTTTAGCATCAGGTATTTCAGGGAACTCCTTGCAGATTTATTTGTAGGAATTGTGATTCTTATTTTAATCGTTAAATTACTTTATTGAGCCTAATTTTATCGGTAAAGTTGGTAAGAGAGCTACAAGACCCTCTTGAGTAACACTTTTCATTCTTGGCACGAGACTGTTCCTCCGATTCCAGAATGTTTCTCCTCAGTGCTGGGATGACTGCCATCCCTCTCACAAATAATACATGGCATTTTAGTATATGCAGATTGCTGACTTAGTAACGTGGCAATAACTTTTAAATCTCCACATACCTGCCACTTAAGCTCTGCATATTTAACTTTCGCTAGAAGTTATTTTACGTTATGAAGTGTTTCATTCAGGTTAACTGGATGAGTGATTGGAATGACACACAATTATGTCCATTGCACAAAAGTATACCTTTCAGATCAATTTTAGTATTGTTGTCTGTTACATTGGTGCCATTGTTGTGAAATATATTAATTACAATAAAGAAATTATTAGTACAGATGTATTATTTTATCTTGGCAGGAATCCTGCGCGGTAGGGATGAGTAGCAACTGTGGTGGGGATAGTGCACCTATCGCCACAATGCGTCACACGCGTAAGATTACGAGAGGGGAGGGTGGTGCATAAGGTATCTAAAAACAAATTTCATTCTCGAAGCCAGTTTTGCAGCTCTTATAAGCTAAGTAGTAATTCTTACTATGGTAGTAATCTCCACGCGTTTGTTGGATCTTAAATAGTACATAGGCATTTGGAACAAAACCCTGTTCTCCTCCAGCAGGCATGACAAACAACTGTAGGCCTTTCAATATCGCTGCAGAGTCCCTGTAACGAATTTCACTCCAGGCATATGGTCCAGTATGTGCTGTATTTATATAAGTTTCATCCATATAAACTATGTAAATTTCACTTCGATATCTCCGAATATGTCGTAAATACTTAAGCGCTTTTGCACGTATGGTGCCATGTTCGATTAAAATTTATCTGTTACGCTTAGTTCATTTTTTTTTCAAATAATCCTAGCTTCAAAAGAACTCTTCTTAAAGTTCAGACACTGTCTGGGAAGTCAGTAGAATTTTTAGCCTCATAAGCACTTTCTTCAAAGTTGGTCTTTGTTTTTCTGTGCTTTAAAAATTATTCATGATTCGTCTAACTACTTCTGAATTAAAACATCCAAATTAGAATTTGTGCATATTCTTAACCTTTGTTTACTGGGCATAGAGAAGGATGTTGTTGCACTAACACCAATGCCTTTCCTTTCCTTAATAACTCTTCAATACTGCTTTCAGACACAACTGTTGCCTCAGATACCCTTCCCCAGATTTTTATAGCTGACCCAGACCATTGTTACTTTTTTTTAAATCTATGGATATTGGTTATTACTTCTCCTGTTTTTAAATGTAGCACTTTATTTCCTAATGTGCTGTCAGGAGGCGTGATTTATAAATGCTCTCTTGGAACCAGTAGACAAGCACATTTTGAAAGAAGCTGTAGTATTACCGAGTAGCCCTGCACGTGTTTAGGTGCTCGCAACTGATACGCAACGAACCCTCCCTCCCCTACAGTTGCAAAAATTCTGAGGTGGACTCGTCCAGATACCACTGCGCATCGCTCTGCACTTTTCAAGATTAAAAAATACATCTGTATTTCTTAGTTCCACACAATATTTTTGCGCAGAAATTCATTAAAACATTTTAGATATAACTGCTAATTGTAGACAAAAGTTTACTTCGTTGAAAAAAGTTGATTATTTTTTTGAAATCAGCAAATCAAATTTAGTAAAGTAGACATATTTTGGAGGAAACCTGAGAATCATGCATATCAGTATTATTTGTCTTCCCTCTTCTCATTTACGCAGTTTTGAACCAACATTTATTGTATCGCTCCTTATCCTCATTTTACCATTAAGCATCCTTATTCGTTATTTTATGTCCCTTTTCTTATGTTTTATGGTTTCATAGCCTGTCCGCCTCTCCTACTGTGTAGTTGTATCTACCTCAAGCAATCTCTCAGTGACGTTTATACCTCTGTAGAGTAGAGCTACAGCACCTAAGCAGATCATTTAAGAGGATTGCTAAAATCTCTTGGGTCCCTTGCACAAATTATTTACTTGGTAACCAGGACACTAAAGACTCTCTGATGGCTTATCAACGCCAATTCTAGGCTACATTACTGCTCTCCTGATTTATCAGTGCAGCCAGCTTCGTTTGTCAATATAGCAGTGTAGCACACAATATCCTGTACTGCCAGCATCAGGGAATCCTTAGTTAATTTATAACTATGGCACAGAAACTCTGTTGACTCAATGTAAATTGCATAAACCATGTCATTGTTATGTTCTATAACACTCTCCCAATTGCTTTCTGAAAGCTGTTTCGTTAATATAAACCACCTGAGAGTAAAACAAGTGCAGTTTGCTAAGCATAACAGACATAACATTGTAGTCAACCAAAGGATTATAGCCACGGGACCTGTGTCAGCAAGTAAATCTTTGGACAGCAATTTCATGTAATTGCACATGAGGTATAATACAGCATGTTCGATGTTAGATTTTATTGTGCTTAATTTGAAATGGATACTGCACAAATCAATAAATATCAAATATTAAATATCAAATATTGAAAGCAGAGTCCTCCAACGAGTGGCCAGTAACATGGAACGACGTGTTGAGTTGTCCCTTATGCAGGATGGAGGACGTTTTCAACATTTGCCATATAGGTAAATTACCTCATAAAATTCCTCTACATTTTACGTATGGTATGTTGTCGCTAGCACAATTAGTTTTGAAACAATAAATGTCAGTTCTATATAAATAATTCTGTGGTCACTACAGTTTTCCCTAGTGAATTCTAGAGTGTATAATTTTATGTCCTCAAACAGCCGTCGATTTACTTCATACAGTTCACATATTAGCTAGTGTCTTTTTAAAAAGACACAAAAAGTTTAAGTATTTAGGCATGGAATTAGATGGAAAATTAGTTTTAAACTGCCATATGAAGTACGTAAGAGAAAAGCCAGTAAATGTCATTATGAAATTAGCGTCAATTGAAGCCTCTGAATATATTAAAAAGCCATAAAATTAGTCCCAAAAGCCCCTAGATACACCAAAATTCACTAAATGCACTCCCCAAGATACTAGATACCTACCAAAATCCCCTAAATACATCTTAGGAGCTCAAAAAACTTCAAAAAACCCTAAATATATCCCACGAAAACCCTAAATACTTCAAAAAGCCACTAAATATGTCCCCCAAAGCCCCTCAATACCTGATGAAAGCTGCTAAATACAGCAAGAAGCCAGTAAATACGTTCCAAAAGCCCCTAAATACGTCTCCAAAACCTCTAAGGTACACCGAAAAGCCAGTAAATACGTTGCAAAATTCTCTAAATGCGCCTCAAAAAGCCCTAAAGAGTCCATATACGCATCCCCCTCGGGGGGGGGGGCCCTTGGAGCTTATTTAGAATATTTTTGGTGTATTTAAGGGATTTTTTAGCGTAATTAGAGGCTTTTGGTGTAATTTAGAAGTTTTGGAGATGTATTTAGAGCCTTTTCAGGTGTTACAGCAACAAGGATTTATCATATGAGTTTTGTAATAGGTGTAATAGGATATGGCGCAAGTACATGGACACATCCAACTTTAGCTACCGAGGTCGAAGGATAGAGTGGACCAACTCTGTCCAGTACCTAGGTGTTAACTTAGACAGGGGTCTAACTTTTCGTCAACACATCAGGGACCGAGCGGCGGAGGTACTGGGAGCAATTGCTTCCCTGTATCCAATGCTGGGGTCAACCTCGATGCTAGATACCTCTTCCGAGCTCTGGTAATCCCGGTTATGCTTTACGCCTGCGAGATCTGGGGCATGGCCGCAGACAGCTGGCTAGCATGGCTCCAATGTGCACAGAATAGAGGAGTTAGGTCTATATATTCTGCGGGATGTTATTTTCCTACCAGGTTGCTTCACGAGGCCTCGAGTCTTCCATACGTTGAGGATGAAATTAGGCGCCGGGTATCAAAATAGTACGCAAGCTTACCCAACCACAGAAGCGCCCTTGTCAGATCCTTGGAAGACGTCGTTCTGGACAGCAGCGGTTACCCCGCATGGATTGCGGGCATCCGAGGTAACCCAGGAGCTAATCCGAACAGCAGCTAAAGCTGAGCTCCTCATAATCCTTCCAAGCTGCTTGGCATCAAAATTATTCCCCAAAGTAAAAACAAATAAAAACACTAGGGTGCAAGGTGTTGCATCCTGTCCTTCAACCCCTAGGTACATCTTGCAATCTCATAAATAACACAAATCCAAAAACCCACATTTCACCCTACAATATCCCGAAACCTACCTTACCTGCGGTAAAACCCTTAACGGGTGGGCACGCAGCAAAAACCTTCTGGCTATATACAGCCAGTCAGCACCACATGGCATGGCATGGCATGGGCACATAGGTTAAGGGTCAAATCCTGCGCAAATTTAATCCGAAAAACTCAGAGAGAAATACAACTTCGCTGCAGCGGAGCTACGGAAACGACATCTACTTTGGCCCTACTAATAGTAGCAGGAATTTGGCCTATTGACTATATCATTAGATAAAGGGGTGCAACTCATTGGCTAAAGAAGGAAGTATATGGGACTGTTTTCAAAATTATGGGAAAAAGATGCAATACTAAGAAGGAAATGAAAGATTATTTATTATAAGAATGGGAAGAAGAGTGGGATAATGCACACGTAGGAAGAAGAGTACGTGATTTAATTCCGGACATTAAAGAGAGGCTAAGATTGAAACATATAAAATCAAGGAAAAGATTTTTTCATTTTGTTACAGGACATGGCCCATACAATGTATATTTAAAAAGAATAGGGGAAAAGAGCTCAGATTTATGTGACCAATGTAACTGTTTACACTCGCCTGAACATGTTATTTTTGACTGCAATAAATATAGTGAACTAGTAGAAGACGGTCGAAGGAAACTTGAAGGAAAATGTTTATAGAACGTCTTAAGAGATGCAGAAGATTATGTATATTTATAAAATATGTCTCAAATAATATCCTTTAAGGTGCTGGAGGTATGCATGACCCGCGACAAAAGACTTCAAGAAAGAAATGTAAGAACATTTCAATCTATGAGAAAAGAATATAGCTTAAGAGATCGACGGAGGGAAACAAGACCAAGAGCAATTGAAGATACAGATTACCAGACTTGAAGACCTGATTTAAGACGCCAATTATGGACATCAGAAAGAAGACAGAAAGACCTTAGACAGAAAGAGAGTACCAGGAGAGAGAAGATATATACGGAGAGTATCAGAGTGCACAGATATGCAGAAGCGGAAAGATGCCTGGAACTGACGAACCAGCTCCATCTACTGATGCCAGTTACTTTGGGAGATGGATACCAGTTGCAGTAGAGGAAATTTTAAAACTGTAGGAAACAGCTTTCCGTAGCTTGTTATAAGAATTAAAGTTGTAGTAGAAATGTAGATTTGATTTATATTGTTGAAGTAGAAGTAAAGTAGAAAAAAGTACTGTTTTAGATAGATTATACGAGGCATGTTTTTTAAGTCAGGACCATCTGGAATTAAAAAAAGACGTGCATAGATATCGCAATACTTTTATTTTTACATGAAAGCCTGTACCTTAATCTACTTTTCTACATAATTTCGGAGAATATTGAAGCACTTGTCATAACGTGGCACCAGTTTTTGAATACACTCCTCATTAAATTCTAGGCCGCGCCGTGGCTCAGTGCTTAGACCACTTGGCTCTCACCAAGGTGGCCCGGGTTCGGGGGCGGGTTTTCTCCGGGACCTCCGGTTTCCCCCGTCATCTCATTCCACCGTTGCTCCATCATCATCTCATATATCATCAGTGTCACCGCCTGCGGTGCCGTATGAAGTAAAAGCGAGCGTTAAACACTACACATTTCATTTTTCATTAAATCCTGCCGCCTGACGTGTTAACCAGTGTATCACAACTGTTTTGACTTCGTTATCGTCTTGAAGACGCTGACCGCCCAGATGTTTCTTCAAGTGCAGGAACAAATGGTAGTCACTGGGTGTCAGATCAGGGCTGTATGGAGGATGATCTAGAATTTCCCATTGAAAAGATTTGATGAGACCTTTGGTCCGATTAGCCCCATGTGGACGGGCATTGTCATGCATCAAAACGATAACCTTACTCAACTTGCCACGTCTTTTGTTCTGGATTGCACAGCGGAGATTGTTCAATGTTTCACAATAAGACACTGCATTGATTGTCTCATTACGAGGCACAAACTCCACTAGCAATACTCCTTTTCTGTCCCAAAAAAACTGTGCACATGATTTTCCGGGCAGAAATTGTTTGCTTAAGCTACACTTTTTTTTTTTTTTTTTTTTTTTTTGTAATTTTACGTCCTCCAACGTTAAGTCATGTCGGACGATGAATGGAACGGGTGAAATGGTGCTCAAATGATCCCAGGGCCCATAGATCTTACAGTTACCCGACATTCGTCCTATTAGGATCAGGGAAAACTCCGGATAAAACCTTATCCAGATAACTCACCCTGAGCGAGATTTTTTTGGGTGATGATGAATGTCACCATTCTATGGATTGTTGTTTCGATTCTGGTGTGACGTAGGCCATCCATCTTTCGTCACCAGTAACAATTTGGTCTAAAAAATCTTCACCTTCATTGTAGTACCGCTCAAGGAATGTCAATGCACTGCCTAAACGTTGGGTCTTGTGCAAATCCGTCAACATTTTCGGAACCCAACGCGAATACAATTTCCGATACTTCAAGTTCTCTCACCTTTTCGTCCACTTTCTGCACCAAATCTTCAGTAACGACCGAAGTACAACCCACTCCGTTCTTCATCATGCACATTTGTGCGGCCATCTTTAAATGCTCTCACTTACTTTCCTTACCATTCCATCACTCATAATGTTTTGTCCGTAAACGTCACAGATCTCACGATGAATATCGATCGGTTTTGCACCTTTAGCACTAAGAAATCGTATAACAGCCCGTACTTCACAGTCGGCGGGACTCACGATTGTCGGAGGCATCTTAAACACTCAGTAACCAACGTAAACAATAAAGAATCACACTGTAATGGCGTCAGTGCGTAGACAAGAGATGTATGTAACCAGCGAGCGTGCGTGGGACGCCGACCTTACGTCTGCGGCGGCGGAACCGCAAAACGGTACTGACTTAAAAAACATGCCTCGTATTCGTAAGGTTACTGGAATCTAGTAATCTTTAGGTACAGTTAGTTTGTTAAGGTAGAAAGTAGATTATATCGGCAAAATTTGTAAATTGTTTTGTGAAATCGGATTTAGAAGTTAATAAAGTTAAAAATGAAGTTTGCATAATGTCAGGTATAGATTCCAGAGACCGGGCTATTAGATATGCCGATTTTACTTTATTTTAGTTTTATTTTGTTATATTTTATTTTACATATTCTCAGTCGAGCCACACTTACTCTAAGAATATGCTATAGATCGTCACTGCATCAGGCAAGAGCAGATTCCATAAAGACAAATGCATTACAGACTGCTTTTGTTTCATTTTGGATTCTTAATATCTCTATTCGTAAGCATTGGATATATTGTGATTCGTAAAATGTATTTGCATAACACCTTGCCCTTGACTCCAGAATTGGCACGTGAGTGTAGGTTTGGGCGCCCCTGATGTATAGGGATATCTTGCCCTAGCACCAACAGATAGAGCACGTGTACTTTACTGGATGAGTGATGCGCTTTGAAACTGCACGTCGTTTGTTAACCTTCTAGGGGATGCTTACCTCGAGGTTAATGTAGCATTACATTTCGTATACCACCTAGTACATATAACGGGGTGCATCTTTCTTACTGTAATGATATCTGGAGCCTCCCTACAATATCACAGCAGCAGAAAGAGATCATATAATCTGAAAATTATTTACTGCTGACATCGCGTATTGTATTACGTTGTAAACGTCTGGAATGTGTTATATTTGGTACAGGAGTTATAGAAATGAAAATTTAAATGTTTTCAGACGAAGAAATTGGTCTATTTTATTCGAGCAAGTGATGCAGGAATCCCTCTCGATTAATCCATCTACGTACGAGTACTGATCAACTGATTTTTTAAACAGATGTTTACTAGTGCAGTTCAATGTTTATATGATCTTTTTGCAAAGTAGTCCTACTTCGATGCATTTTGTATAGCCCCTCTGCCAGTACTTGAACTCGTGCTGCAGACCATTCTTTATCAGGTCCTTGAAATCACTTCACTTTTCTTGAGCACTGCTTCAGACTTCTTAAATAGAATAACCCTACGCTGCGATTATCGCCTGTGATGAGTCATGGCTGCATCATTATCCTGAAGGAAAACATTTAGCCAGGTTCTCCAACACCAAAAAAGGCAAAAGTTGTTCCATCTGCAGGGTTGATCACATTTTTTTACTGAAATGGAATAAGAAGCGGTTCCTTGCCCGTTAGGAACCTGATTGAGTCCTCCAAGCACTCAACACCTCATAAGGTAGGGGAGGTGACGGGTGAGGGTTACGGATAGGGGAGGTTTCCTGGACAGGTCGGGGTGTTCCTCGGGGTTCGCTCTGTATGGACTCTCATCTTTGTTGCAGGATGTGGGATACGTCCTGACCGGAAGCGATATGATCAGCGAAGAAAACGCCTGGACTGTTCCATGATCGATTTATGCACTACTGTAATTAGATACCTCACTCGCCATCTGTAAGTTCGCTGTTTGTAGACTCGTGTGTTGTTTTTGGTGGTAACGAAAGAGTTCTTTACACGTGTTATGTATTCATTGTATTCCTACCGCACTGGTATGTACGACGTGGTCCCACTGTGCCCGACCAACAGAGAGTGTCTCAACTACTCAAATCACGGATCCACTATCTCCTGGATTTCCTCCTCTATCGTTACATTTAGAATTTTTGTGTGAATCACGTGTGTTAAGTTCTAAACTGTAATTGGTTGGTTTCAATTTCGAACTTAAACCATCATATGAATTTTGTATGTGCGCATGACCGAACGTTGATAGAGAGTTTCCTACAAGATCCACATATTTAATTCCGAGGCACGTACGCTGCAAAAGTTTTAGAAATTCGGATAATCTACGAATCTATTGTATCGATCACGTACGTATTGGCATGAAAGGCAGACAGGGTGGCAGACCGACCTTCCACATGGTTTGGAGGCATTGTTCCTATAGGTGGACTTGTTATAAAAGAAAGCCGACCGACCCTGTGTTCTCAACCATGAGGGACCTCATTTCTGTTTCTCTGTAATACCTATGTATTTCGTTTCTATGCAAAATAATCAAAAAAGAATATCTATGCTAACCTAATATTGTTTTGATTTAACATATATTAGGCAACTTTATGTTTATGACCAAGGGGAACTGTTACAAATGATTTACCAGTATGCAGTTCCCCCTCACACTACTGTTACAGCAGCATACCACACGTCAGTATAGGCTACACGAAGGTAGCACATTCAAAGAAACGGCCAGAGCTCCCTCGGACTGGGTGGCGACTTAGCAATTGTAAATAGTCAAGATGGCGGGTTCTGCTGATGGAGTAGGTTACGCATACGTCTGTCCTTCTACTAATGCCCTGGCTCGATACCGCCTACCTATGGAGGCTTCTAGCTACACTGCAGAGGTTTTGGCCATTCGTGACGCTTTGCAATATGGGATTTCTCAGGGCTTCCCCAAACTGCTGATCTTAACCGATGCGCAGAGTGTGCTGCAGAGACTCTCATCTCCCCGCTGGACGAGAGATATGCACTGTTATCTTTACGAGATACTGACGTTGGTGAACAACGCTACCATAGCTGGACATCAAATTCACTTCCTTTGGTTCAGAGGGCATGTCGGAATTCGATACAATGAAGTCGCCGATCGCCTGGCAAAAGAGGGACTCACCCAAGGCACCTTCCAAGGCATCCAACTGCCCTACACGGATTTCTTCGCGGTCCTTCATCGTGACGCCTATTGTCGCTGGAATGACGCCTGGATTCGTTCGCAGTCCATCAAAGGCAAACACCACGCCGCCGTTCAGACGCATCTATCCACGACCCCTTGGTTCTCCAGCTTCAGGATTGCACGTCGACATCTCACCTCCATCATTAGAATGCGACTTGGACATGGATGTTACCCTGCGCATCTACACCGACTACGTCTCATCGATTCCCCTGTATGTCCTGATGACCCAGGCGAAACCGCTGACCTCAATCATCTCCTGTTCAGTTGTTCTCGCTACCGAGCCCACCGTTCTTCCTTCCTCCGCCGCCTACTTCAGCAGTCTGTTCCTTTCCCCGCTAGCGTCAACACCATATTACAGTTATGCAACAAACCTGTATACCAAGCTCTTCTACAATTTCTTAAAGAAAGTGATCTACAGATCTAGTCTCCTCCCATCCTCTTAAACTTCCTTACATTATTTTTCTTATTTTTCCCTACGATGGCCATATGGGATTTTACCGAAGGCCAAAAAAAAAAAAAAAAAAAAAAAAAAAAAAAATGGCGGGCGTGAACGCAACTTTTGATGTGGTTTGCTATATTTAAGACCGTCTAAATGGCATTCGTAATAGAGTACGGCCTATGGGGAGAAATTATTTTGAGGAGCTCTCAAAAGAAAATCTACAAAGATGTAGTTTGTCCAAACAAGTTTCTATGAAGGTTACTGCGAAAGTACAGGAGAGGTAAGAACATGCATCGAAAGGAATATGGCGATCTCGCATTTACTTCAAGCAGTGGCGGCTGGTGGGTTAAATTTTTGTGGTGCACAAATGAGTAATTAAATACAGAGTAGTAGTGACTCACCTATTTATACAGATTCTCTGCTCTACTCTCCTTAGACCTGGCGAATCTATCGATAACTTTTGCGTTGAAGTCGCTGATCTTCATAACAAAACCTCTTTCAATTGAAAGCATTGCTAATGCTGACAATCGGTCCTGTGACATTGTGTTCCTAAGGAAAGTTTTTATTCTTTTTAAATTTGAGAAACAGCATTCTGCTTCAGCGGTAGACATTGGCATAGTAAACAGTACTCGGAGGAGTTTGACATATTCACTGAATGTAGCACATAAATTGTTTTCCTTATTGAAGTCCAAGAAATACAAAGCGCCGGACATTCCATGAAATTCCTCTCGACTGTAACTTAAAGTCAGTACTCTATGAATTTTTGTTCCAATGATAAAAGGATAGGACCTTGCTGTTTCTCTAAGGGAATCCTCTGGAAATGTCTTAGAAGTTTTCTTGATGAAACAAAGCTGAGGCTACCAGATTCCCCGTAAAGCTAAATCTGTCCTCTGCTTCTCTAAGGATGCCACATACTTCAAGAGCTTCTCTTCTTTTCACATCATGATCTTCTATTCTTCTCCTCTTAATTGCAGTTTCTTCGTGTTCCTCGATATCCACGCTATTTCTTACCTTTTGCACTTTCCTTTTAAATGCGTTTAGCTGGGCGATGGCAAATGTTGCATTGCAGTCTCGTTTCTGCAGCTGATTGTACAAAATGTCCACATGGGGTATGATCTTGTAGAAGAAAGACAGCCAGAATACAAAATTATAATCTATCAAAGTGGCCATAAACCCAGAAGCCTGAACAGGTGTGGCGTTGTTGTTTAACAGAGCTCTCTTCTGAATAACCTCCATGCATTTAATTAAATTCTCCCTGTGTTCGAAAAGCAGAGCACACAGAAGCTAAGTCTGAAGGTCAAGCTATAGCCGTTGCTAAGAGTAGGAGGAGCTAGGTTTATAAACCTCCATTTAAGCAATGTATAAGAATCCCCTCCCATCTCTTCACCTTCCCGCAACCTCCTCAGAGAGGGCGAAATCTTAGGTTAACTCGGCGCTGCAAACCTGCCGCTCCTACAGCTAATCACTGTTTATTTCGACTTCTGCGGTCATGGGCAGCTACAGACGATAAGCGTAATTGAAACATGTTTGTATATAAAACAATGCAAACAGTACAGCTTTAATGTGCAAAATGCGCCTGTTTTATATTCAGAATAAGTGGGTGTAGCGCAACCCTGCAACCTTATGGAGGAACCGCCCCTGACTTCAAGTATTAATAACTGTACGATTTTATAATTCACTGAATTATGTGGATAAAACTGTCCAGTTCTCGTCTTGAAACATTCAAGTCACTCGTCACTTTTCCTTCGTTCCTCGTTTTAATTTTACGTAAGAGTGAGTTGGAACACACATGGAAAGGAATATGCAATCTCCCCTTTGCTTCCAGTCTTAATAACTTGGCGATTATATAGTCCACTTAATTATGTGGATAATATGGTGTCCACCTCCCGGCTTGAAACGTTAGTCATTGGTCAGTCCTTTCCTTCTTTGCATCTCGTTTTAAATTAACATAATACTTACGAAGTGGTTTTGTGCTTCTAGTAGTGACACATGTATTTGAATTAAATTAGTTTCCAATTTTTTCCCACATGGCACCTTTCTCCTTTCAATTCATTGCACCCGTCCCCTTATTTTCCACGATGTGTTTGTACATCACCAATTCAATTAACAATTCTTTCTCCATCGATGAGAAATTTATTCTACGGAATCTCTTACGATTTTGTTCACCCGCCATTTTATCGCTGTGTGCAGACGAAAATGTAAACAAAAACGCATCGCAGTACGTCCAGAAAATAATACAACTCATCCTTAGCCGCTTATGGCTTTAATATTTACAAGTCTCTTGGGGTCAACATGTGTTTTTTAACATTTACGGAAAACCAGTTGGTGAATGTCAAGAAATTTAACAGTTTTTTTCGCACCATGACAGTTGTTAAGTTACATTTGTTAACGTTGATTTTAATACATGCTGGTGAAACTGGGCCTAAGCCTAAATTTTATGTATAAATGTGGGTCTACAGGACACTCATGAATAACAGTTTTATTCATGACAAAAGACTGTCTCTCTGTTTCCAATGTTTTTTTCTCCAGTGCTTGGATGGAGCTTTACTATTCCACTCACAAATAAATTGACATGCCAGCAACATGCTAGTAGCATGCCAACAACTTTTAAATCTGTACATAACTGGCGCTTATGTTCTGTGTATTCAACTTTTTCCAGATGTTATTTTAGGTCATTGTGTTTCCTTGAATGGACTATTGGAACTGATGCATATGTATGTCCATTACACAACAATATACTTATATAAAGTCTCCATTCACCTGGAATTGTATGCAGCAGCATCCAATGCAATCAATAAACGAAGATTGCGACAATATGTAAGATTGCCATCCCGAGAGAAATATGCAGTCTACGTAAAATCTCCAGTCATCTGGAAGACATCAGCAGCTCCTAGTTCAATCACTGAACCAGGAATATAGTGAGAGGAATGTGAGAGAAATATGCAACACATTCCCCTTCACTGTGTGGAACAAGAAAATGACCTTCCAGAGAGAAGAGGCATTTTTCTTTTAGTCTGGACACCAGTAACTCAGCAGAATCCTTAGGAAGATTTAAATCTCCAACCAAATCATTAAGCTCTGACTGTGTGTTATAATGTGTGATTGAGGTTGATGGAAACCCTGTTTATGAAGTGCTATATAAGAATCACTGCTGTTGTCTTCAGAATTTTCTTAGGAATCTGTTGAGGGGTATATATGTATAAGGGCGCTCAACTACGGCGGTCATCAGCGCCCTTTAAAAACTAGTCATGTCAAAAGCCAGATATAAAACTTTCTAAAAACTATACAAGTGTAACAAAACCTATTAAAAATACACGTACATAAAAAACATCAATCAAAGCCTACTAAAAATTTCGTTTACTAAATCCTAAACTAGACAAAAATCTAAAAATCTTCTCCACGGGTCTCCATGCACGGCCTACACGTGGGTGGGCCTATTGTCCGTCTCCCTCAACCACGAAGAGGAGCCCACTCGAGGGAGACTGTTGGCTCGGGACACCGGGTGCGCCAAACCCGTACCTACCGAAGTAGGCCCCTGGGGGGGGGGGGGGAAGAATCTCTTGAGGATTCCTTTCCAAATGCTTCTAATGGAGAAGTCACAGAAAGTTTAGGACTATGCGATTAGGGTGTTTCTGCTGACACATTTGGATAAGTGATTCCTTTTATATTCTTTGTGTTGTAGCCTGTAACATCACATACACAAATATAGCAATGACCCACTTGGTTTCGCGGTTCATGACAGAGAAATGGAATAGCAAAGTTTCTTTCCTTGACTCCATTTCCTTAAATGTTCTACACGAGTAGTGACATAATTTTTGGGTCCACTTTTGTCAACCCCTCCAAGGCTCATATGGAGCTGTTTCTATTTTGGCATTGTAAGTCTTCTTAAATGTGTAATAGTTTATCCTCTCTTTTGAACAACAAAATTGCCACAGATGTGGCAAAATATAGCAGTTATTTTTTCACTTTGTAGAAGACGTATAGCTCAAAATGACAAATTTATGATTAACATACATAAATAGTTTCTCATTATTTGAAAATCAATTTCAGACCGAACCTAAGTTGCGAGGTACAAATTTAGAATTAGCTATAGCTTTTTGACATTTTTATCTGTTGCATTGGTCTCATTGTTGCGTAACATGTTAATTTCAACAAAGAAGTCATTAGCACTTCGATAAAATACTGTCGCTAGGCATCGTGGAGTCGCGGCCGGCGCGTGCGAAAGAGACAGTGTTTCATCAGGGTGAGTTACCTGGATAAGGTTTTTCCGGGGTTTTCCCTTGTCATTCAAGGCGAATGTCAGGTAACTCTAAGCTCCTTGGACCCTGGGCTCATTTGAGCATAATTTCACCTAATTCATTCACCGCCCGATATGACTTAACGTTGGAGGACGTAAATTACAAAAAAAAAAAAAAAAAAAAAAAAAAAAAAAAAAAAAAAAAAAAAAAAAAAAAAAAAGCCAGCGCGGAGGCGCAACGCTTACTCCTTGCCGAGAGAAAGAGAGCAACAGAGGGAGAAACGGACAGAGGTAGGTCCACTGTGTTCTTGCGCCACCACGAAAGGCGCTGAAGCGTCGACAATTTTCCGGAACAATGAGTGGAGGTATAAAAACAAGCGCAGGTAGCCAAACGGGGCTTCCTGGGACCCACTCTCTTCCTTCTCCATATCAACATCCTACCTTCTTTGCTCCGCTACTCACTGTACCCTTTTGCAAACGACACAGCTGTAACCTCCACGTCAACTAGACATGATATGGCTGCACGAAGAATCCAACAATACGCCGACCTCCTCATCACCTGGTTCAAACGATGGTGCTTGAGCATCCACCCCCAGAAGAGCCAAGCCATCCTTTACTCCAGAAGGCAGCTAGAGAACCTACAACCTGTTCCTCTAGCCGCAGAGGAAGTACATTGGCAATCATATGTACGATATCTAGACGTTTTGCTGGATGTAAAACTGACGTGGAAGGACCACATATCCCACACAGCCAACAAGGACAGCAAACGTATGGGTATGTTATACCCATTATACAATCGACGCTCAGTGATGTGTTTATCCAATAAATTGCTCCTGTATAAACAAGTACTCCGAGCAGCCATCACTTATGCCTGTGCCATTTGGGGTATAGCAGATCAAACCCTCCTACACCGCCTTGAAGTCCTGCAGTCTCGATTCATTTGTATTGCCACGGATTCCCCATGGTACATCCCTATCCTTGTACCTCCCCCCCCAAGGGGCCTATTTCGGTAGGTACGGGTTTGGCGCACCCGGGGTCCCGAGCCAACAGTCTCCCACGTGTGGGCTCCTCTTCGTGGTTGAGGGAGATGGTCAACAGGCCCACCCACGTGTAGGCCGTGCGTGGAGACCCGTGTCGGTGGAAAGGTTTGTCCTGGTGGTTGAGGGATGCGCATCTGAGCTCGTATAATGTATTATATAATAAACGTTTAGTTTTAATAGGTTTATTTACAGTTGCATAGTTGTTTAGAAAGTTTATGTCTGGCTTCTGCCATGACAAGTTTTTTTAAAGGGCGCTGATGACCGTCGTAGTTTAGCGCCCTTATACACATCATCATCATCCCCTATCCTTGTAGTCCGTCGTGCCCGACGCATCCCTACCCTAACAGACTACATCCCTACCCTCTCACTCCCATTCTATCAAAACCTCTCCCATAACTAACTCCCTTATACGCGGTCTAGGTGAGTACGACATCAAGTATATAAAAGAGAAGAAAGAAACTACCTAAACAAACATCTATCGTCATTTGTCCTAACTTATAAAATATTCTACTGCCAGTAGAGGGCTCAGCCCTGATCCGGCTAGAGACTGAAAGTCTGGCTTCCGACTTTCAAGTGTCCAATCGCAGATGGGGCTAGTGGAAAACTGATAATCGTGAGCGTGCAGCTGTGTAGTGTTTTGAAAGTGAATTCTTTTGTTTGTGGACGTGTGGCAGTCGACCTTGAAGGCTGTGTTTGTGTATGTTACGTCATTCTGCGGTTTAGGGCTGTACAAGTGTCTTTCCTCGTATATAAAGAGAATTTTGAAATTCTGCAGACCTACTTTTAGTTTGACAAACCCACAATATTTATACGCAGAATGAAATTAAAGCATTTTAGGAATAACACAAAAAATAATAGAAAATTACAGGAAAAACTAGCTACAGTTTCGGAATCAGACATCAAATTTAATAAAGTCAACACACTTTGGAGAAAGTCATGCATATGAATGATATTATCACTTAATGTATGCTTCCGTCGCAAACGTTACACAAAACATTCGCAGATTATGTTCTTTTGCACTTCATCAGGGCTACATAGGAAGACGCCGTTACGAGCAGATTCACCTCATCGGTAAACTGGGTGCAAGCTAAGTGGGTCATGATCAAAGCATAGCTCTGTAATTTATGAGAGACAGACGGTTCTTATTCTCCGGAACTCCGGCGTATTTAATTCGTGATATGGCTACAAAACATGTTTGTGTAGAGTTAGCCAGAGCCAAGTAAATAACGTATATTTTGTAGTCTAATGGGTTTTGTGCTCTCTGTCGGTGCTGCGTCAACTGCGCAAAGACATCTTTCTGTACTGTCAATGCTTGATACTTCTCTGCATCTCTAAAAATCAGGAACCAACAACTCTTCTCAAATAAGCCTCCTTCTCAAGCTTTGATGTTCTGTTTTGAAGTTGGTAGTGTCAATGCGGGAAACTAGTAGTGTATAATACCGCCACACTGACATGGCCTGCCAAGAGTTTGGCGCCATTGCCTATCTGTTGCGGTGGGTAAATGTTTAATTGCCATCGCGGGTAGGAGTGAGAGAATGGGAACCGGTCCACCTGTTGTCTGTTGGCTGGTGGGGCAGTAGAGACACGTTTTTAATGTAAATCACGATATGACGTCACGAGGTGTTATCAAGAGGCCGGGGCGGAACTGTGTTATTACTACACAAGAGGCCTTTCGCAACCACAAATTGCAGGGGCCTCCAGTCCCTGAAAACGACCGGTAGGCATATAAAAGCAGATGTAATGGCGACGGTAGTCATTCAGGGGCGAAAAGAGTACGAAGTAGACAGTCAGTAGAGAGTGAGATGCGAGAGCAAGTTGACACCTTCCAAGGTCCATGATAAGGAGTCGGCAGGCCGTAAAACGAGCAGTTTACAATTCACGGTTCAGTAAGTGCGGCTCCGGGTGAGGAATCTTTGAGGAATTGAGGAATCTTCGAGCTTTGCATCAGGCAACGAAGTTTACTTTTCAATATCGGAGTTGGATTCAGAATTGTTGTGTATCTTCGTGTATGAGGAGAACCTGTATGTGTGTCACCAACACAAAGTGTGCTACAGAGACTTGAAGGATCATTGTAGAGACGTGTCGTTGTGCTGTACTTGTGTAAAAGAAAGGATTTTTATATTTTTATTTTCTCCATTTATACCACAACTTTAACTCCAGTGGTCACATCGGCGGCCGTTCTCCTATGGAAGATATTGAAGGTGTTAACTCGTATCCTTTGGGCTGTAGTCATTAGATCACAATCACATTCGCAGTCTCATTCATAATTCCAGACTCTTACAAAGAAGAGGAATTATCGTGGTCGGAGAAAAATCTCCACCGCCACCGCTGGTAATAGAACCCGGGACGCCTAACACGGCAGGCGGGTGCTCTACCGATTGAGCGGCCGCGCTGTGGCTCAGTGGTTAGACTGCTTGGCTCTCACCACGGCGGCCCGGATTCGATCCCAGGCGACCGAAAAGTGAGAATTGTGGTGGACAATACGGCGTTGGGGCGGGTTTCTTCCGAGACCTCCGGTTTCCTCCACCATCTCATTCCACCGGTGCTCCATATTTATCTCATGTACCATCAGTGTCACCGCCTGCAATGCTGTATGTAGTAAATGCGGGCGTTAAAGACTACACGTTCATATCGATTGAACTACGATGCCATTCAAAGCAGGATTACACGTTTGCAGTGGGCTAAATATTTAATAACAAATAAACCAGCTCGTCGTAAACATTTTACCATATTTGTCACAAAATGCACTACATGTGCGTATAAAGTTCCTTGAAGTTGTAGAATTATATGACTCCTGTACCCTTAGGCAAATGTTTCAACATTCATTAACCTCTTTAACGGTCTCCAAATCGCGGTTAATAAAAGAAACATGTGATTTGCATTTGCAAGATCTGATTCACCCATTATGATTCACTTTTATATTGTGATGTGGATAATTGAGGTATATGCATTCTGCGGTGACTTAGCGGGTACGTTCTTCATAGTAGGTGTTCACATCTTTGTTCGTGCTGATGTCTCCTGCACTGGCTGTGATCTGGGTGTAATTGGTCTTTCGGATATTACTGCTCCGTTTATGTCGCTAGTTTGTGCTGCGATTTCACGTCTAGGTACCGACTTAGCTGCAACTGCAATGTAAGTGACGGTCCTAGGGACAGAAGGATGACAAATACGCAAGAGGTTTCGGGCTTCCAAGAAGCTTGCCTTCTTTCTTAGCTAGATCTCTTGGATGGCCTTTTCCACCATAAAACTCTCCTAGCTCTCTGGAGTTCGATGAATGATTACCACTGTAGTTAAGACACTTTGCTGGTGAAGTACATGCATCATCATGCTTGACTTACTCAAAGTCAACGCAAGTAGCAGCTTCGTTACAAGAATCACTCATGTGGCCAAAGCGCTAGCATTTATGACACTTATTATGATAAAAGCTTAATACATAACCATCGCGTTGAACCCAGTGTTGTCTCTACCCCATTTTGCTCTACCATCTTGATTCCATCCTTTCAGTAGTGTCCCCAGTTATAAAATATATTGTAACAATGTAATATATCGCAAACTATTATCTCTGTAAGCCTTTGTAATTTCACGATGCAGTTCATTATTGCTGCACAAAATATCAACAGTCTAGTGTTTAAACTGTTACCGTTATATGTCATTTTTAACTTCCACCACCTATCTCGAATTAAATTTATATTTTTGTGTCTCATTCTGCTGTTTTCAAATACTGGGCTTTGGCAATGAAGCTATTAGCTGTCTTGCTCTCCAATATTTCTGTGTAGTGGGTCAGGCAGGTAGGGCTTCACAGGTTATAAGATGTTTTTAAGTCATTTCCTCTTCTTTGTTGTCAAATGCTAGGCTATGGCATTGAAGCCATTAGCTCTCTTGCTCTCCAATATTTCTGTGTAGTGGGTCCGGCAGGTAGGGCTTCACAGGTTAGAAGATGTTCTTCAGTCATTTCCTCTTCGTTGTTGTCAAATGCTAGGTTTTGGTAATGAAGCCATTAGCTCTCTTGCTCTCCAATATTTCTGTGTAGTGCATCCGGCAGGTAGGGCTTCACAGGTTAAAAGATGTTCTTCAGTCATTTTCTCTTCTTTGTTGTCAAATTGCTAGGCGTTGGAAATGAAGCCATTAGCTGTCTTGCTCTCCAATATTTCTGTGTAGTGGGTCCGGCAGGTAGGGTTTCACAGTTTAGAAGATGTTCTTCACTCATTTCCTCTTCTTTGTTGTCAAATGCTAGGCTTTGGCAATGAAGCCATTAGCTCCCTTGCTCTCCAATATTTCTGTGTAGTGGGTCCGGCAGGTAGGGCTTCACAGGTTAGAAGATGTTCTTCAGTCATTTCCTCTTCTTTGTTGTCAAATGCTAGGCTTTGGCAATTAAGCCATTAGCTCCCTTGCTCTCCAATATTTCTGTGTAGTGGGTCCGGCAGGTAGGGCTTCACAGGTTAGAAGATGTTCTTCAGTCATTTCCTCTTCTTTGTGGTCAAATGCTAGGCTTTGGCAATTAAGCCATTAGCTCCCTTGCACTCCAATATTTCTGTGTAGTGGGTCCGGCAGGTAGGGCTTCACAGGTTATAAGATGTTCTTCAGTCATTTCCTCTTCTTTGTTGTCAAATGCTAGGCTTTGGCAATGAAGCCATTAGCTCCCTTGCTCTCCAATATTTCTGTGTAGTGTGTCCGGCAGGTAGGGCTTCACAGGTTAAAAGATGTTCTTCAGTCATTTCCTCTTCTTTCTTGTCAAATGCTAGGCTTTGGCAATGAAGCCATTAGTTCTCTCGCTCTCCAATATTCCTGTGTAGTACATCCGGCAGCTAGGGCTTCACAGGTGTAGAAGATGCTCTTCAGTCATTTCCTCTTCTTTGTTGCAAAGAGGACAATATGGACTTGTATAAATTCATATTCTGTGTAGGTGTTTGGCCAAATAATCATGTTCTGTAAGCAATCTAAGTATTTCTGCTGCAGATTTACGTGGGAATTCATGGATTTATAATTAAAATGTGCCACTCTTTATTTTTGGCTTTGTTAGATATTGATTGGTTTTGTTTGCTTTCATCTATGTTTTAATTATATTTTTACAGATTTAAAGGATACACTTTTATTTTTGTTCTGAATTAAATTTGCACCTTTCTTGGCAAGAAAATTTACTGATTCATTTGCTGCAATTCATTGGATGATTTTGCGTTATTTTCTTAATTTGGATTGACCTCATTTTATATGAGCTTATTGAATATTGTGACTTTCTGGGTTCGTAGGAATAAAAGTCCAAGTTACAGAAATTCAAAATGTTCTTTATTTCCGTAAAAGTGCGCACTGGTCAATTCTTGCACTACAGAATTACGTAACATACACAAGTACAATCTACCAAGGTCGCTGATGACAAAACAAAAGCGCTCAGTTACAACTCTGTTTACAACTCTGCTAAGGACTGTCCGATACCTAGCCATTACTTCTTTTTATAGACAACCACTCATGATTCCAGACTGTTATAGAATGGATTCTAACACGTCACCAGATAAAACACTAACGTGTAACTTGCTCTATGTCGGCATGTCTTTTATCTCAGGGCTATTTTTATCTGTTTTTGCAGGCTCTTGATCTCCACGCTAAGTGCAGAGGATCTATCCAGAAGTCCAAGACTCCTGCCTCCTTCACCGCGGGAGCGATGTATAACTCTGGAGTTCTTTCCATAGGGCAATACTTGATATCTTAAAAGGCCCCCCCTCCCGATGTTGACAACAACGTTAAAACAGTATGGAAGTGGATACGTCATCAATGCGCGATAATCCCGCAGGGAAGACTACCGAATACCTAGCTGGGACTGCCTGGTGATCTAGCACACCTTGTACTAGCTCTACAGGCTAGAACCCGGGACTTATGAGGCAACCCTCTAACCCCTCCGGGCGGCCGTAGCCTGGCCGGAGGTACCCAATTCCCCGTGGGTGTCGAGAACACATCGCCCCCTCGAGTCCAACCCAATTCGAACTACTCCCCGATGGGAGGGGTTCGGTAGTTCGGCCCGAGGTTCCTCTAGTAACGTCAGAGGTACCACGAGTGCTAAGGGTCCGTAGCGCCTGCACCACGGCAGCTGAACGGGACGCACCCCTGCCCCACTGTGCTATCTGTCTGTTGTCGCTCCGAGCCGAGCCGTTTTAGTGCGTACGCCGCCATTCGTAATAACGGATTCGCGACACAATAATGCTGCTTTAGAATCGGAAGATAGGACAGAATTTTTAATAGATAGTCAACATGAAAAGTTCAATGTCATAGATCTCCTGGTTTCCGTCCAGTTGCTCTTAATCCTTTGAGCTACCATGGCCAACGTGCCGTCCTGACATTGAATTCTCCAGTTGACTTATATATTTCCCCGGTAGACCACTAGGGGCTCTCGCTTCGGAGATATACCGTTTGTGGCGACTGACTATCGTAAGTACTTAAGTCCCAGGCTTCATCATTTCACTCTTATTATTTTAGTTAATTGATGGAAATTATTTCTTCACGCTAGCCGTATATAGGCTAAGGTTTATGATAGATAGAGTCAACATAAAAAATTCAATGCCATAGCCGGGATTTGAACCACGGATCTCCTGTTTGCCGTCCAGTCGCTCTTAACCTTTGAGCTACCATGGTCAACGTGCCGTCCTGACATTAAATTCTCCAGTGGTGTACCGGGGAAATATAAGAGTTAACTGGAGAATTTAATGTCAGGACGGCACGTTGGCCATGGTAGCTCAAAGGTTAAGAGCGACTGGACGGAAACCAGGAGATCCGTTGTTCAAATCCCGGCTATGGCATTGAATTTTTCCTGTTGGCTATCTATCAAAACCATTAGCCTATATACGGCTAGTGTGGAGAAATAATTAATTTCCATTAATTAACAAAAATAATCAGCATTTTCAAATGTATCTATTTTGTATAGAAGGTGCTGGAGGAAATATGAATAGCTGTTTTTTTTCTGCATCGGTAGTTTCGGTAGTTTGTTGAAGTTTTTGGACCATTTTGTGACATTCTTTAATTTGGATTGACCTCATTTTATATGAACTTATTGCACATAATGCTGCTTTAGAATCAGAAAGTATGACGACAATTTTGAATATATCTGTTCTGTATAGAAGGTGTTGGAGTGAAATAGGAATAGCCGTTACTTCTGCATCAAAATTTGTTGTGTGGTATCCTGCTGGTTGATAGAATGAGGGTACTACACACGTAATTCCTGTGCTGAGTTGTTGTCCAAGTTAGATCCATCTGTGGAGATATGTAACCATTCTTCACGTTGGTATCTAGTGTTCACAGTTTCTAATGCTAGTGCTTTTAGTACAGGTTTGGAAGTTTCAGAATATGTAACTTTCTTCTAAATCTAATTGAATATTAATTGATTCAAAAGTCAGGGTGTTTTCTTTAAAATAGTTTCTTTAGAATTATGAAGATTCAGATATGCTTTTAAGTGTGTCCCATTCTTTGGAGACACCTACCTAAGTTCCGAGATGTTTTTTGTCTTTTCGGTTTTTTGTTATCCTGTAGAGAGGCAGACAACTGTGCACCCACAAATTCTTTATTTGAAAGTACGTAGAAGAGCAATTAAAGGTAACTTTTGGGTAATGGGTTTGCAAAATATGTGTTACACGTGAAAAAATCGACCTTTTGGGTGAAATACAACACCGTTCGTGTGTTATACAGGAAATAAAAGAGAATGTAAGGACATTTTTGGTGGTTTCAAATGGAATGGTTTCCCATTACTGAACTTGCGGCTTAGCAATTAACGTGATGTTATATTCCCGTCCGAGAGTGAACATTTTTTCGTAATTAGCATCGTTCTCTGCATTCCTGGTTTGAATCACGGATGCAGGAGGGAATGTTAAGCTATATTAATGTACTAATAAATCACATTAAATTTAATAGCATAAACCAGTATTTGTGGAGCAGTCCACCGCACACATCCTCTACTTTTCTGGAGGTAACAGTGGTGCCTGCGGCTTCTCCAGGCCCTGGCTTCAAACCGAAGTGTTGTAACTGATTTCTATGGAAGTAAATATCACTATCATGCCCTCATTTGGAGCAGAAATTAATGTGATAGTTTCGTATCCTAGAGTTATATATGCAAAACAACCTCGAGGTGGTTATATGAGTCTGTGTAGAAAATTAAGAGGTCTTTCACGCCCCATATACGTGAACTGGTAGGCTTTTGTTTTGGAAAATAAGAAAGAATAGAGGACAGTAGGAGGGTTAAGAAAAGTAACAGGAAGGGAAGTGACGGAGATATTGGAGTCCCGCAGCTTCACCTCCATTAGTCTCGGTAAATGCTAAACTGCGCGTAAGGAAGGGCGCAGAAAAAAGGGGGGCGCTTTCTGGCTATGGACATGACACCAGGCCTTGACCATAGCTCACAGGCCCAAGGTGTACGATTGTAAGTTGTGAAAGGAGTGGAAAGGAGCTTAAGGGTTTATTTTAACATGAGAGTATATCTGACTGTGTACCAGTGGTGCTTGGGAGGGTATTGTGTAGTATTTGGGCCTATCCGCATTTTGATCGCTGTTTAGTTGGAGGGTTGAAGTTCTGCTGGTTTGGAAGTGACGAGAGATTTCGAGGTGAGTGAGGTAAGCTGTTTTGGAGCAGCTCAATGCGGTAGGCAATTTCCGTGAAGTGTTCCTTAAGCGTGTCCGGGTCCCAGCCGTGACCTACGTTGGCTATTGCAATCATGAGGTCAATGTTCTTCTGGTGGAGTGCGTGCAGTGCATTGGTTGTGACCTTCCGGTCGACGCTTGTGGTCGTTGTTGCAGTTTCGATGCGTTGAGCATTGTCTGATGGGATGATGCTGTTGAGGCTGGCTGGTTGGTGAGTTCCTGCAGTTTTGCAAGTTGCTCCGTGGTGGTGTGAACGGTGTCCAGTGTTGAAAGTGCGGAGTTGGCCATCTTCTCAGAAGTGTTGTGTAGCGTTTCCTGGATGGTGTCAGATAGATTTTCAGTGGTGTCCTCCAGCGTGCCAAAGCGTGGGCCAAGGTTGAGGACTTCAGAGTGAAGGTAATGCAGGGCCTCACGTGTGGGGCCCAAGGTGGCGGTTGCGATCTTTGCTTCAAGCGTGTCCAGTCTCTGATGTTCCAAACCTCGGCTTGGAGTGCGTGGAGGGCTTCCAGCACTGAAGTGTCGGAGGCTGCGGTGGTGACTGGTGTTTGCGCTGCCGGGGCTGTACGTTGCTGTGCTTCGTCCCGGGCAGCTGGCGAAAGTCCTGGGGTACTTTGGGCACTGCCTCTGTCCAGTGAAATAACCGGAGCCACTGCAGGTTGCGCAGTACCGGCGGCGGTGGCGGAGGTCGTGTTGTCGGCAGTCGCTTGTGAGTGATGGAGCACCGCATTAGTTGCAGGAAGGTGGTGCTGAGCAATGTGCTGCTGAGTGCCCGTAGCTGCAGCATCGCCGACATGGAGAACGTCGCTCAGTCCTGCCCGGCTCGATTCCTACGCACTGCCCCAACAAGGGCAGGCCACTCCTCAAAGCCATGTTGTATTCGGCGGTGTCAGCGAACTGTAGTCTGACGAGGTTTGTTGGTCCTCGGTGAGTGGTTATTCTGGATGTTCGTTGAGTAGATGGCCAAAGTTGCAGTGCAGCAGCGTGGATAAACCTAGTAGGCAGATCGAGGACTAATGCTGTTAAGGGGCGTCCACGCATGACTGTAGGAGTTGTATATGGCATATAAATTGGACAATAAAGCATTTGATCCATTACGTTGACATGATTTTCTCTAAACAGTCTTCTAAAATCTGTTGTTTATAAAAGGTTACTCCTCTCTCACCTTTAAACTTGCACATACAGTTTTTATTATGAAATTTGCTATACCCTCAGCATGATTATGGTAGATAGAAGTTTACATAACTTTTTATAGAGCACCAAGCTACAGTAATTCTTTCCCTGTAGGAGTAATAACTTTCTAAACAAGTTACAAGGATATATACAAAGATATACTAAAACTAATAATTGCATATAGGAGTGTTAAATTAAAATTATATTTAAGAGATATGAACTGCCTTCTGCTAGTCCATTAAAATTCATTAACAGGTCAAGTTTAGTGCTGAGGTAAAGTACTTCTATTGGGGTCGATTTTCGGCAGTCTCTAACTTTTAAAGACCACGTTATACTTCTTACATACATTTCAGAGCATCAAGAAGATTTCTGTGATCCATGGGCACTTATACTATATTTAGAAGATACTGTATCCACAAGGGCTGTTAATCAAAGAATAATCATAATTTTTACCGTCATAATTTTCCGCGTTAAATTCAGTTTTATTATACTCTGTTAGCGTAATCTGAAACAAACACGCCGTAGTAGTTTCATTGTTGGTACTCCTGGTTTCCGCATGTGAGAACCAGGCAAGTTCAGATATGTTCAGTATCATCTACAGCTGATATGGAGATAACACGCGAGGAACAATATCTGGCTTTGAAATTCTCCTTTTGTCGTAACAAATCTTCATTGGAGGACTATACAATATTACAGGAGGCCTGTGGAGAGTCTGTTCTTCCCTACAGCACAGCTCGGAGGTTGTTTAAAATTTTTAAAGAGGGTAGACAGTCAATTTCAAAGGAAGGTGGATCCGGTGCTCCAGTTACTGCTCTTACGAAAGAAAACATCAACACTGCTGCTGCCATTGTGAGAGAGGATCGACGAATTACCTTAAAATCACTTTCTGAAACACCGAACATTCACCGAACCACACGGCCAGTGTGAAAGAACAATTAATTTACACTAATTGACCTAATAGTGGTTAACTATAAAGCCCGGGCCTTCAAGTACTTACATGTTGTAAGTCGCCATTAAGGTACTTGTCTCATGTGTTTACCGGGAAAAATACGAGTCAGTTGGAGAACTTAATGTCATATCAGCACGTTGGCCATAGGAGCTCAATGGTAGAGCGGCTGGACGGAAACCAGAAGATCTGTGGTTCAAATCCCGGCTATGGCAATGATTTTTTCATTCTGACTCTACGTTTCCACAATTTAGCCTACACACGGCCAGTGAGAAAGGACAATTAATTTCCATTAATTGACCTAATAGTGGTTAACTATAAAGCCCGGGCCTTCAAGTACTTACATGTTGTAAATCGCCATTAAGGTAGTTGTCTCATGTGTTTATGAGAACTCCTAAGTGGTTTACTGGGAAAAATACGAGTCAGTTGGAGAATTTAATGTCATATCGGCACGTTGGCCATAGTTGCTCAATGGTAGAGCAGCTGGACGGAAACCAGAAGATCCGTGGTTCAAATCCCGGCTATTGCATTGAATTTTTCAATCTGACTCTTTCGTTTCCACAATTATAACGAGGGTTCTAATATTACCATATCAAAATAATAAAATTAACTTCTTATATATCTGAAGACTCTTACTAGACAAAATACCAAAGCAGGAATTTTACAACATATTTACTCATCTGCGGCCGTATTAGTAAAGACAATAGTGCAAAGACAAATGAAAAACTCATTCTACGTCCCGTCAAACAAGATTTATACGGCGAAAATGTTCCTTCGACGTCACATGTAATCGGGGCATATTTGAAATATTTTATCAGTTTCGGTTCAGTGTCATAGTTTTGTTGGGATCTAAATGAGCATCTGGTATGCGGTAAATCGCAGGGAACCCTGTATTGTTTTCAGTTACACTTTACATTTTCCTCTTTATTTCAGGTAAAATGCTCGAGGTTTGGTAAATATTTTTTGACAATTCTATATGCCCCTGGTCTCTGGCTGTGATAGTTGTGGGTAACTCTTTACACAAATGTGCAATCAATAATATAGTTCTGCGAAACTGTTCGATACTAGACAGATGTTTGTAATATGATAGAAACCATGGTATAGAATATGAAATGCCATACTTCTGCTGCCTCTCTGATTACTTTTTCGATTCTATAAAGTATCGCCAAGTCGACAATGTTCCCTGAATATCGAAAACGGTCCGAATTGCATAGAAACAGTGCTTCAAAACGAGTCGCAACACGAGTTCCAACAGGAACTGTTTGTGCATCCCAAACGGCAATATATCGACCAATCTGATACGAGTAAACTGGTGCTGTTGTTACGGGAGAAATGAAAACAGCCGTGCATTCCTATGTAGTGCAAACATATGCTGAGCTATCTTGTTATGGAACAATCTGCTCCCACGGTACAAATGTGCTACTACATAACAGAAAACATATGCTCAACAATGCTGCAGTTTGGAGTTATCTGTACTTAGTGAAGCTATGAAAATAATCATACACTTCTACATCAAAATAAACACACGCAGAACATCCTCCTTTTACTGAAGCTATGAAAACAGCATACATAAGGCAAATGTATTCTGGTGTATATTATACAATTATCAAAAGCTCTTCTGTTATAAGGTAACATAAAACCAAGTGGGATATGATGTCCACGTACCATCTTTTAGCCTAAGCGTTTGTTAAACAGTACACACATTAATTTCTCTGGCCTTCTTAATGGCTATAGGAGGTCGATATATTTAAAAAAAAATCGTTTTTTTTTTTGTTTTTAATGTTAAAAATTATATAATTCTTCAGCTATAAAATGATATATATATAATATATATACATATATCATATATATGAGGGCCGCGCCGTGGCTCAGTGGTTAGACCCCTTGACTCTCACCAAGGCGGCCCGGGTTCGATCCCAGGCGACCGCAAAGTGAGAGTTGGTGTGGACAAAACGGCGCTGGGGCGCGTTTTCTCCGGGATCTCCGGTTTCCCCCGCCATCACATTCCACCTGTGCTCCATCTTCATCTCATGTATCATCAGTGTCATCGCCTGCGGTGCCGTATGTAGTAAAAGAGGGCGTTAAACACTACACATTACATATATGATGATATATATGATGATATATATATTATAGGTTGTCAGCTGGTATTAAAGTCCTTTAATTTGTCAATTTAAAGATGACGGCGTAATGATACGCCCACTTCCTGAGAATGGTGCAGAATTTTTGATGGTGATTTCCCAAAACCTTCATGTGCAGCTAAGTGCTAGAGGTGGAGCATGTGTTGGTCAGAAAGATTATAGGAGCACAAAGGGTACAAAGGAACAGTTATGTGCAGAGGTTCTACTCCCATTAGACGTGGACTCGTAGGACCAGGGACCCTGGCCTTCTACCCGGGAGCGGTGGATACTCCGGGGCTCTTTCCATAGGGTAGTACCTGATTTCTTGAAACGCTGCCCCCCGCTGAGCACAACGTTGAGACGGCATGGAAGTGGATACGTCACTTATGCGCGTCAACCCTGCAGGGAAGACTACCGAAAACCTCGGTGGGGCCACCTGGTGATCTGGCACAAATTCTACTAACTATGCAGGCTAGTACCCGGGATTTATTAGGCAATCCTCTATCCCCTCCGGGCGTCCGTAGCCTGGCCGGAGGTACCCAATTACCCGTGGGAGTCGGGAACACATTGCCCCCTCGAGTACAACCCAATCCGAACAACTCCCATTTAGGGAGGGGCTCGAATGTTCGGCACCAGGTTCATCTAGGAACGTCACAGTACCACGAGTGCTAAGGGTTCACAGCGCTCACACCACAGTTTTAAAATAGCTCAAAATTAGTATAACAAAACCAGCAGTGAGAGAAACAAAGTTTAGGCTTTTTATTTCATTTCCATAAAATTTACATATAAATATTTTAATTTTATGCTATATACAATTTTCATACTATTTACCCTTCTCCAAAATTCCCCTGACAGTTTCTGCATCTCTTTGACCCATTATAATTTTTTTTTTTTTTTTTTTTTTTTTGTCATTGCAGGTGTCAGTTTAGCTTTTTTACGAGGCCTGCATGCTGGTAAACCTGCTTCACACAATCTTCTGCGAACTACTGAGGCTGATATTTCTCTACCGTACTGGTTTAGTTGATTACTGAGGTCAATGCTGGTTGCTCTTCTATTTTGTTTTGCCACCTGCGCAACTTTTCTTTGCATCCTTGGTGATAGCTTTCTTTTCCTCCCGCATTTGCTATCCCTTGGTGAGGTCAACGTCTCACCGAATGTTAAAGCTTGATTAATGCGACTAACAGACTTTTGTGAAATACGCAATTTCCGTAGCTATTTCACGTTGTTAATGAAGAGTTTCCTTCAAACGACTCTCAGTTGCAGCTACTTTACTTGGGGATAAGGCAGCAGTTATATCCATAACCTCACTTTTGAATCAATATGAATGCTAAGGATAAGATACACGATGTTTCCTGGCTTGAGATCAATTAATAATAAATACTGAGTATATATTAGCCATGAAAGCAATATCACCAAACGGTTGGATAAACAGACATGAAGAAAATGGCTGCTCTTAATTCAGAGCCACCACCATATTACTATAAGTAAAAGAAAAATACCCCAGCTATTACTCAGAGAGAAATTTCATTGAATATGCTTCATATTATAGCAAGGAAAATAGGTACGACAAATTGAAATAGGTTACAGCGATAAATAACTGTTATTTTGAATGTTAAGAAAAGTAATACAACAAGAATAAGTCTAAGAATTTGCACACGTCTGTAGTTTATTTGAAACTGTAGTGAGCATTTTGATCGATTAGGTAAAGCGTTGGATAACATACTATAAGGTACTATTAAAACGATTTATTTATACACTAGCGAAAATGAACACTACTTCTCTTTGTGTATAAAATGTGTATAAATGTAGTGCTAGTATAAATAACTATTACAAGATCTTCTAGGATTGTATCTGTTGTTTTTATAGAATAAAAACCATGATATGTAGGTATTTTCTTTGGTAAAGGAAATGGGGAGTTCGTATTGCTTTTCTCATTATTAATTTTAAACAGAAGCAGTCTTAAACCAGTTACTTTAAAATTAGTTTGAGAATAAATACGTGTATAACATCGTAGGTAAAGTTTTCTTCTTTTAATTCCTAAAAAGTGGTGTTACTTGACACTTACAGCACTTCCTACTAGCACTGTTAAATTTCAAATGTTTTAATGGAATATATGAAACGCTATGTTAATTTTAATTTTACAGAAAAAGGGAAGCTACATTTTCCTACAGTTATTATTTGCCTTTCGGAATGGAGGTGAAGCGTGTCATACACCTCCCAAGGGTGCACAGAGCTTTTAGTTTAAGCTTCCAGCAAGTGAGAAAGAAAAAAAAGTCTCACGTTAAATTCACAAGATTTTCTTACCAATTCACCAAGGTGTTCTTAAAAGCACTTGTTCTATTTACTTAAGTAAAATGTGATAAACATTTATATAAAGGTTTGTACAACATATGTCCTCATAGATTAAATTCGAATGGGGGAATATATTAGACTAGAGCAATGGTCAAATATTTTAAGACCTTTTCCTTCTGTGATATCCTCAAAATTCTTTAATTTTGCATAATCTGGAGAGAGAAAAATTAACAGACTTTTATTTAAGTGACTTTAAAGAAAAATTCCCAGTTGCAGACTACATTTTACACGGGAACCACCTCGTTATCGTAGGTGGTAGGGCGTCTGCCTTATATTCCAGAACCCCTATGAGGGTGAGTTATCTAGGTAAAGTGTCTTTTCCAGAGTTTTCCCTTATCCTGAAATAGGAATGCCAGGTAGGTCTAAGCTCAATGGACCCTGGACTCATTATAACATCATTTTACCTATTTCATTTATCGTCCTATACAACTTTGACGAGCGAGGACTCTAATTAAAATACAAATTACATTGAAAGTTAATCCAAAAGAGTAATTGTCTGAAAAATGTCTAAAGATTTTGATTAAAATATCACTATTCAATATATTGCGGTGGCAGTGAAATGAACTGTTGGCTTCTTATGTTTGTGTCAATGTACTTTTAGAATTGCCTCTGAAGTCATCATTCCGGATTAGCTTTCTCTAAACTGGAAGAGAAAATCAAAACATGTATCTCTGGCTGAAGCACACAAATTACATCAAGCAACTTTTTCATGCAGTTCTGTTTCCCAGATATTTCCTGCCACTAGTGTGAATTTTCCAATATTTATACTTTTCTCATACAGATTGTCATTTGTTTTAGATGCACTTCAGTTATTCAAAGAGAAATAGTCAGTGCCATATCATAACGACTAACTTCCAAAGTATTTGGTTATCTCTTGAGACTTCCGTATAACCCTATTCGCAACCCAAACTTGGAAAAATATGTGATTAAACAATTTCTGTAAGTGATTGTCTCAATTAATATAAACCACATAGAGTAATCAAATTTATTTTGACAATCTCGCGTGAATGCAGCTAACCAGATTCTTCTATCAAACGTGAAATATGTAAGGTATTTCCAATCAGTATCTGTTAAAAACATGAAACTGTACTTTTAGTTTATATATTTGATATCCATCGAATAGAGAAGTTAGCACCTTAATATAAGAAATTCAACATTTAGAGTTCAATGGAAGTACATATTTTGAGACACCTGGAATGAAAAATTGTTTATAGTAGTGTGAGTGTGTGTTTTTTTTTTTTAATTTACGTCCTCCAACGTTAAGTCATATCGGACGATGAATGTAATGGGTGAAATGACGCTCAAATGTGCCCGGGGACCATAGAGCTTAGAGTTACCTGACATTCGTCTTTCAGGATACGGGAAAACCCTGGAAAAAACCTTATCCTCTTGAACGTGAGGCAGACATGCTACCACCACGCTATCGAGGCGGGCTCTCTCTCTCTCCCTCTCTCTCTCCCTCTCTCTCGCTCTCTCTCTCTCTCTCTCTCTCTCTCTCTCTCTCTCTGTGTGATTGGGACGGTGTGTGTGCGCGCGGGCGCGTGTTTATGAGCAGAACCGAAAAAGGCGAGCACTCAAGTACTTACGAAGGTGGGTCAAAAGGTAATGCGTCCTATTTTTTCCCCTTTTAACTGCCAAGGAAATTGAATCCAATTTACATAGCTTGAAAAATACAACATTGACTATTACTTGGTCACTATTCAATATAATCTGCGTCCTTTTCCACAGTTTTGGTCCACCTTTTAACTAGGGCATGTATTCCAGTGTCGTAAAACACATGGTCTTGCTTCCTAAGCCATTGACGCACGGACGTTTTCACAGCCTCCTCATCTTCAAAATGAATGCCACGATGAGCTTCCTTTAGTGGCCCGAACAGATGGAAGTCTGATGGTGCCAGGTAAGGGAGGTAAGACTTGCCATCCCAATTTCTCAATTTCTGCAGTGGTGTAACGGCTGGTGTGTGGTCTTGCATTGTCATGCAGAAGAAGAACTTCCGCCATAGATTTTGTTGGGCGAACTCGGCGAAGACGTGCTTTCAGCTTTTTGAGAGTTCTGACGTATTGACAGATCTTATTGTGCGTCCCTGCTCCAAAAAAGCAATCATAAGCACACCCCCTGCATCCCAAAACACTGTCGCCATAACTTTCCCTGCCAACACCTGAGTTTTGAATTTTTTTTCTTCGGCGACGTTGTGTGATACCATTCCATTGACTGCCCCTTTGATTCAGGTTCAAAAAAATGAACCCACGTTTCGCCTCCAGTAACAATTTTTTCCAGAAACTTCTCTCCCTCCAAATTGTAGTGCTGCAAGTTTTCGGAGGCTGTTTTCCTTGTTTCTTTATTTTGGGCAGTTAACATTCTTGGGACCCAACGAGAACAAACTTTTGAGTAACCTAGTTGTTGAATAATCGTCATCACACTGCCTTTACTGAGGGAGGTAATGCGACACAATTCACCTGTTGTTACCCGGCGATCACCACGAAAAATGTCATCGACTCATTGAATGTTGCAGGGAGTCATAGCAGTCACCGGCCTGCCACTTCGCTTTTCATCTGCCAATGGTGTTTGCCCTTCAGCTTCGTTACAGCGACGAACCCATCGTCTAACAGCGCTGACATCCACCGTTGCATCACCATACACATTTTTAGTCTTTCGTGAATGCGAATTGGCGTTTCACTTTCCGCAGTCAAAATTTCAATCTCAGTACGCTGTATAATATGAATGTCGATGACAGCCATTTTGCAGGAGGATTCAGTGCTGCCACATGTTGACTCAGGTAGTTACGAATGCAGGGGGATTGGAGAAGAAGGTTTGCGGAATTGCCACAAATTCAAAGTTTTCACATAACTTACTTACTTAAGGAATGAAAATTAGGAGGCATTACCTTTTTGACCCAACCTCGTATCACTTTACATATTGTCACATATGTGATCACCCAAGTCTTTTTTGGGAAAGTAACTTCCGCACGAGTTTCAGGCATCGGCCGAAGCGCAAAGGAGGAACTATGTTGGCCAGAAAATAAGTAACAGGTGTTCCGTGGCACCTGACAGCAGGACGCAAGTTATATAATGATTACGCTAAAGTCCCTTGGTAAGTGCATTTCCAGAGGCTCCTAATTCCAGAAGGATTATCGCACCCGACAGATTAAATAAAAGCCGATTCAAGGCCGACAGTAAGTGAGTGTGGGCAGTGAGTAGTAGTGAAGAGAGTTAGTCAATCAGCACTGAGTTGTACAATTAACGCAGTGTGGTGCTTCGAGACAAGAGTGGTGCATTCCAAGCCCCAATGTAAGGAGACAGCAGGTCGTACAAAGGACACGGAGACATTCCACGGATCACTAAGAGCGGCTCCACATGAGGGATTTTGGAGCTGAAGAGCTGGCAGCGCAACAGTTTACGTGTGAATATCAGAGTTGTGTTCAGAGTTGGTATGTAGCTCCGTGTTGTAGTTAGATATATGTGTAGGCCAGCAAGATTTTCGCAGCACAAAGGCTGCGTGATATAGGGACTTATAGCAACACTGTAGAGACTTTGAAAGTGCTGTATTTGTGTAAAGGAGAGTCTGACTCTACGTTAGCTTTCAGCTAAACATTTTTATAAAAAAAATTAAAGCTTTAAGGAGAACTATGACCAAGTCCAAGGCGTATACTGACAGGCTGTTAACAGCCAGAAGGTTTTTGCTGCGTACCCACCCAGGTTTTGGGTCTGACCGCAGGTTGATAATTTTGATGGTTACAGGATGATGTGGTATTTTTTGTTGAGGAAGTTTGTTGAGGTAGCTTTTTGCTCCTCTTTAATTTTGTACAGGATGCCAAACCGCTTTTTTGTTTACACCCTGGTGTTTTATTTTTCTAAAGTGGGGTAAATTTTGTAGCCAAACAGCTCATTTGGAGTTTTGAAATTTAGCTTGTGCTGCTGTAAGGATTAACTCCTTTGTTACCTCGGATGCCCGTAAGCCATACGGGGTACACGGTAACGCCTGAAGCGGCGTCTCGCAGCGCCGTAGTCTCCTAGAGACCGAACCAGGGCGCTTCTATGAGCCGGAACTTTATCGTAAAATTTTGTCGCCCGGCGCCTAACTTGGTCCTCCACGTATGGGAGAAGAGAAGCTTCGTGAAGCAACTTCACGGAGAAAGAACGGCCCACAGAATAGATGGATCGGAGTCCTCTATTCTGTGCACGCTGAAGGTATGCTATCCAGCTATCTGCAGCCATACCGCAGATTTCACAGGCGTACAACATGAGTGGGATTATCAGCGCTCGAAAGAGGTGTAGCTTTAAGCGGACTGGCATCGAGCCCGAACCCAGCATTGGGTATAGAGAGGCAATAGCCCCCTGCACCCGTGCAGATAGTTCCCTGATGTGTCCGCGGAAAGTTAGGCCTCTAACAAGTTGAACGCCCAGGTACTTGATGGAATTAGTCCACTCTATCCTACGGCCCCTGAAGTAGAAGTTGGGGCAGTCAGCGGGGGTGTGGCGCTTCGTAAAAAGAATGGCGTGGCTTTTGTCCGGATTTACGGACATCCGCGAACGCCTGCGCCACTCTTGTGTGAGACTGAATTGGGTTGAAGGTTCTGAGTATATGAGAGAACTATGATAGCCGTCTTTGGTTATAATATATGTCATACAAGACATCTTCTCCCGTCATCTTGAACCTTCCTATACATAAAAACGTTTTGTTTAGTTTTGATGTAAACAAAGATATAATTATAAGCTCCTTTCGGAAACCGTAAATCCGTTGACTTAAGATGGACAGATCAATACAGCTTGATAATCAAGCTAAGTAGTTAGGTTTCTTTGACACAATTTTCTATACTTACGCCCTCTCCTGACCTGACATTTAATTTACTGAAGAGTCATATGTTTAATAATGCGAATCTTGATTGTGTTTTGTCCTTGCTTATATTTGTGTTTTTTTTTTATTTACGTCCGTCCCAACGTTAAGTTATATCGGACGGTGAGTGAGTTGGGTGAAATGATGCTCAAATGAGTCGAGAGTCCATGGAGCTTAGAGTTACCCGACATTCGTCTTGAAGGATAAGGGAAAACCCCGGAAAAACCTTATCCAGGTAACTCACACTGACCGAGATTCGAACTCGGGACCTCTTGAACGTGAGGCAGACATGCTACCATCTACGCTACCGAGGCGGGCATATTTGCATTATATCCAGTGATTAATTCGTAGTTATAGCTCTTAATAAATATCCTGAAAATGGGAGAGACCTACCTCCCAAAACGTTGATTTCTAATCGTCTTTTAACCTGGTTTGATTCCTAAGAACAACTTGAGCTATAATTAATTATTTTAATTAAATTATGTTATATTTAATACGTTCTGTAAATCTCGAAGTTTCCGTGAATAGTTTATGAAGTCCTCTTCATTTTGTACTGTTTTTGTGTCCTTGCTAAGTTGTTCCATAGTCTGCTTTACGGCACAATGACTATAGATTCTTGTTTAAGCACGGAATTTATATCAAATATATTTTCGTTTCCTTTATCACGAAGTATCTGCTTCCACTTGTTTCAGTTTTATAATATTTTATATCATAATTTCCATCTAGAATTAGTATAGACATTACGAAAAGGAATGTATTTCACCCAAAATGTAGATGACTGGTTTCAGGAAATACGATATTTATGAGAACTTCCTAAAAAAAGAAGGGAAAAAACCAGAATAAGTTTAGAAAAAATCCCCCTCACTGTCACTCTTTGTAGGTCTAAAAAGCATGACTTGAAAACGAAAGCTAAATCAAATTCCAATTAGCTATTTATTTCTTAGATCTTCTAAGAATGTATCTCAAAGTATAAGCATTTGTCAGAATGATCTGTACAAGAAGTGATAGAAAATGTCAAGAGAGAACAACGTAAAGATTTTTTCTGCAGTATTTACATTAGAAAGTGCCAGGCACAGCAGAATTCTCGAAAAGATGTGTAAAACTCTGTTTATAATGATATAAGCAACACGTAAATCGTAATTTCCTTTGTAGTTTCATGCAAGTGTTCCAATATTTTAAAGCATTATATTTGCCAGCGTTTGTCACATTGTGCTCCCTGGCATAGTAAAGTAATTTATATTATATTTATTTACTTTTTTACTTGCTCCATTTATACGCCGCCTTTAACTGCGATGTTCACATAGGCAGCCATTCTCCTTTGGAACATGTCGAAGGTTTTAGCTCGTATACGTTGGGTTTTAATCATTAGATCACGTACACATTCGCACTCTCATTCATACTTCCAGACTCCGAGGAAGATGAGGAATTTTCTTGGTCCGAGAACAATCCCAACACCACCGCTGAGAATCGAACCCGAGACACCTAGCAGGGCTCTACCAACTGAGCTACGGGGCCAGCCAATGATGCTCATTGTTTACGTTCATAACATATCATTGGATGTTACGTACTCTCCCACAAGAGTTTGGCGCTTACTTTGCGAACGCCCTGTATAGTGTTTACTCGGGAGAGGAAGGGTGAGAGGATGTGAGACGGAATCAGAGGGTTCCCTTGGGGTATGAGGAAGAAGTGTAAACTCACGGCCATGCCTAACAGCTGCAGAATTTAACCCTTGCGTCCGGAAATAGTGTACCAGTCTCAGATATGGCATAAGCCCAGAAAATGATGATCCTGTTGGACTGAAATAAATTATACATTCGCTTATTCATTCTAAAACTCATTGTTCTAAGAGAGTTATATTCGATATACTTCTTGTTACTTCGTATAAATTTAATTTACACATTTAAATATTTAAATGTTTAAGTAAGGGTAGACATTTTTTTTTTTTTTTGGTATTTTACGACCTCCAACGTTAAGTCATATCGGACGATGAATGGAATGACTGAAATGACGCTCAAATGAGCCCAGGGTCCGTAGATCTTAGAGTTACCTAACATACGTCTTTCAGGATACGCGAAACCCCTGGAAAAAGCCTTATCCAGATAACTCTACCTGACCTACAATCGAACTGGGGACCACTTGAACGTGAGGCAGACTCGCTACCATCTACGCTACCGAGGCGGGCGTAAGGGTAGAATACAGAACAGCAGTAAGGGTATAAATAGTGTATAGCTGTTAGATGGTTCTGAGGTTCCACACTCTTGACATGCTTACTAGAAAATAAAATGCCATTTACCGGTTTAAAACTAAATGTGATATTTAATACTAATTTCTTCCTCGACTTCATATCCTTTTGTACTTTTAAGGCTGTGCGATGGCCACGAAATTCTCTTCTTACAGGTTCTTGAAATTCTAACGAAGTAATGTGAAATCTAGTTAATAAGATAGTTGAAGTGAGTTGTCAACTGTTTGAGGATGTAGAATAAACCACTTGTGGATATTAGAACTGGAAGCTGTAATTAATATCGTTTAAATTCTGAGGTATCAATTTACTTTTATCATCATTAGTTATGAAAAGCGAAATTGGCCGAAGGTTACAGAAATGACAAGCGGTATATCCTCTTGCCACTACCGCCAAGTATATATTGTCGCGAGGTGCTTGTTATTTGGCGAGAGAAGGAGAGAGAGAGAGAGAGAGAGAGAGAGAGAGAGAGAGAGAGAGAGAGAGAGAGAGAGAGAGAGAGAGAGAGAGAGAGAGAGAGAGAGAGAGAGAGAGAGAGAGAGAGAGAGAGAGAGAGACAGGGAGAGAGAAGCAGGGAGTGAAGGAGAGAGATAGCGCCAAAGTCACGCCCGCGCGCGTACTAGCGCTGTACACTTGCTGAGGAGAGGCGATGTGGGGAGAGAAAGAGCCGAAGAGATGTCTGGACAGTTGGCTTTGCCAGCGTTCAAAAGACAGCGGCTCCTGTATAAATACGGACACTGAGGCATGAATGGAGTCAGTTGAAGTTGCTAAGTGAGCAGAGGTTAGCGAGTGGAAGACTGATAATCGTGTACGCAGCGGCGTAGTGATTTGAAAGTGAATTCTTTGTTTGTTTACGTGTGGAGGAGCCACGAGAAACTGTGTTGGTGTATGTTACGTCATCCAGCTGCAAAGGACTGTAAACACTGTCTATCTACGGAAATAAAAATCATTTTGAATTTCTTTAAACTGGACTTTTAATTTTACGAACCCACATAGTCACAATAGCAACTCGACCGCGGTCTTTAAGCCAATGGACTGCCGAAACTCCATTAGAGTAAAATACTTCCTGTAAGATAATGGAAGAAATATAGGAATCCGAGAAGTACACATTGTTATATCAGCTTAGGACCCAGTTACTTCATGACTACCTCGTGCCGTTAGGTCTGAAGTTATTGTCACATAATTTTTATTCCCTTGAGTAGATTCTAAGAATCATCTTCACATTTTAATTTCCACCAGAACTAGCATACTTAGATATTTCCATGCACAATGACTTCTGAAGGTGCGGGTTCCAGTAACTGAACCGTTTGCTAACGTATTTCATGTTTATAGATTCACCTGAACATCGAATTTTCTTTACTCTGATTTATTATAGTGTTTGCTTCAATACTTACCTATCCAGTTAGTTACCTTTTAGCCTCTGAAAATGTGATAGGTACGAGTGCTGTTTTGTAGTTAAACCAACTTGCTGCCGCACGTCGATTAGATCGCCGGAGTCCGCTCGGTGTTTAAATGGCAAGCACAAATAGGGCGGCAGTGGTGAAAAGGACCAGCCTGCTTCGTATAGTAATGTTAGTCTTTAGAAAAACTTAAAATAAATATAATTTTAAAGCAAAATTAAAATTGTAAAGAGTTAGCTTTGCCAATTACTTTCTGTAGAGTATTATTTTAACTACCAGAGTCTTTGGATAGCATATCCAGTGCATGTTTAGTTACAACTAGTTGTAGTAATTTTGGTATTTTAATTTGAAGTGGGATGCTACATACAGAGGCGGACATAAGTATTCGAACGTAAACATATTTAATACTTATGTTATTTTAAAGCTACGCAGAGTAAGCAAACGTAAATGCAACTGCAAAAAAATAAACTTGAGTCTTCCATTAAACATATAAACTCATAAAAACAACTGACACCATTTTGCACTACAAGGAGAAATAAAACGGTTACTTTACATCTGGATTCGAACAGAGAACAGCTAGTATTTAGCTATCATCCTCTTTCTTTGAATTACTGCTGATAATCGTTTGGGCATTGTCTGTATGTGTCGTTTAGTAACGACAGAGACCATATTTCTCCACTCTGTTTGAAGAAGTTCTTTCAGATGTTACTTGCTTCTGATGTGATGCTTCCTCACACTCACCTCAAGTTCCTTCCAGATGTCCTCTATAGGATTTAAATCTGGAGATTGGGGTGATGTCTTCAAAGTGTGAGGAGTACTGTACACGATCCACAGCCTTACAATTTCAGCAGTATGCTTCGGATCATTGTCCTGCTGTAAGTAATAATCATGCCCTAATCTCAGCTACTCTGCACTCTTTTTAAGATTGTTTTAAAGAATCCTCTTGTATTCAAATTTGTCCATGTTCTCATCCATGAACACCAGTTCCCTAAAGCCAGATGAAGCTATACAGTCCTATACCATCACACTACTGCCACCACGTTCCACTGTAGCTACCATGCCCTTAGTTTTCCATTCTGTATTTGGCAGTCTCCACACTTTAAGACATCCATCACTCTTGTATGAGCAGAGTTCGCTCTCGTCCAACCGGAGATCCTTATGTCAGAATTCTGTTGGTTTTGCCACATACTGTTTAGCAAATTCTATATGCTTTTCCTTATTCACCTTATTATCACCCTAGGAACGCGGACATTGTATACAGTACTATTTAAAACCCGTTCAACTGTTCTGGAGTGAACCACAGTGACAGAATGTTGCTCAAGGCTTCCTTTAATCTCAGATGCAGCAACTCTCGGATTGTGCTTCACCATTTTTATTATTTACCTCCTGTCTCTGGTGGTGAGTTTAGAAGGAGCGCCATTTCTAGTTTATTTACAAAAGTATTTATCTGTTTGTAGCGTTGAATTATGCTGAACACTGTAATTTTGCTGCTGTTAATGGTTTTGGCAATTTCAGAGAGAGATTTCTTTTGTTTGTACATATTTATCACGATATTCCTCTCTGCCGCCGTTGTCTCCTTACCTTTACGTCCCATGTTACCTGTGAGTTCACAGTTGACTAAATAACTTTCAGCACACTATCTCGAGACATAGCATAAACACAACTGCTTTGTGGTAGTGTCGTGTAGGGTACGTCCAACCACCTTTCTCTCTGTTCGATTGGGTACGTTCGAATACCTATGTCCTCCAATAAGAGGGACAATATAATAAATACAGTACAGATTGTGTAAAAAACACATGTAAAGTGATGTTATAAATATTGTTTCCGAGACACAAATGGTTAATGTTTACGTGTTTACATTCAGCGTTGCCAAATATATTTTACAGTATATATAGTACGTGTAATGTTACATCTTATATTATTCGAATATTTCTGTCGGCATCTCTATCTCTATTGAAAATTACGCGAATGGTATTTATCACTACAAAGTTGTATTCAATTGAAATAAAATAATTATAAATCCATCTTAATACCTGTATTATGTTACATAATATATACTAAGTATTTAACTCAGTAGCGTCGATTATTTTAGGGTCGTTTGTCTTAAGTATATTGTCCCTGTTTTCCAACATTGTTTGTAATATTAAAACGCGAATCTAAGAAATCCCTTTACATATATTAACATTAAACTAATTATAATAATCGCTTATGGGTTCTGATATTAAACTATAAAATATTAATTAAAAGCATAAACCTTACTTTGCAAAGTGAGTATAACTTGTCATGTTTACTTTTACAGATTATAAACAGAACTGAAAAATATGTGATCAAACTGTATTGCTGAGCATTGGAAATACCGTCCTTCATATAATAAAGGTCCCTTTTAGCCCTCGAGTAGTCGAGTGGGCTACATATGTAGCACAGACATTTTGTCTTTGCAAGTGCGTATCGCCTCCTGGTTTTATCGTGTTGGGGGTTTTAGTAGCTTCTTGACGCCATGTATTCTAAATGGTCAGTGGCTATAATACATTTTAGGGAGACAATACTCTTGTTAATTGCGATTAAACTCAGCTGCTCGCAGCTGGGCTACATTTGTAGCCCGCGTGACCTCTAATGTAATAGTTTTGAAATGACTACTAAGCGAAAGGTCACATCAGTGCGATCAGTGCCATACGAATCAAAAGTATAAGATAATCAAACGTCGTTTGTTTCTTGGGACAATATCCTGGGAGCTCTTCAAGCCTCAAATAGGAAGAAGAGCAGAACTGAGCACTATATTAGTCTCACTAAGAATGCGTGCTAAGATTCTTCTCAGAATTGAAGACGTTCGCAGAACACAAGCCGCACAGCATTACGACAAAGTGGGGAGGTGCTACTTATGTGTAAGAAGCAAGCATAAATCTCCTATGAAATACTGCAGAATATGTCAAAGAAAGAGCTGCAATAATCATTCCACGGTGGTGTGTAAAGAGTGTCTACAAGAAGAATTGTATACCAAATCGTAATTTTGTGCTTCTGTCTAATTATCGGAAGGCGCGACCAACTGGCGGCTGGGTGAGGGCCGGGAGGCATTCGATCACGCCTACCCATTTGTCTTATAGTGCTAACGAAGGGATGGTTGGAAAAACATCACTGGCCATCTCCTTCCCCTCCCCCTGCCGCATAGAACCTTCGGGGTGGATCATTGAAACGCGAGACATCCAGAAACAGCGATATTCCTATAAAAAGAAGCTACTGCCCTGGGTTTCCAGGGCAACCTCAAAACCGTCGCTGTGCTCCTGGACATGGACAAGGCCTTCGCCACAACGTGGCACCAGGGACTGTTATACAAGCTCAAGGAAGCACAACTCCCCTCCCCATACCTCACCCTGATCAGTAGTTTCCTCCGGGATCGAACATTCAGGGTGCGGGTCGAAGGCAAACTCTCCTCCGTCAGACCCATAGCGGCGGGAGTCCCGGAAGGCAGTGTAATGTCGCCGTTACTCTTTGCTGCCTACATGTCTGACTTCCCTACAGAGCCTCGCACTGTTCCGTGCCAATACGCTGACGACGTCCTCATCTTGGCCCAGAACAAAAGCATCCGCTACTGCCTCCCTCCGCTGCAACGATCACTCCGAGCCATCGGCACGTGGAGTGAAAGGTGGAGGATGGCCATCAGCCCACAGAAGAGCTCTGCCCTTCTGCTGGGGAAGGTCCTCCGCTGTCGCCCGGAAGGAGACCTGCGGTTGAGGCAGAGGAGGATCCCTTGGGTCCGATCTGCCAAATACCTGGGTGTCCGACTGGACCGCGGCCTCACATTCACTCCACATTCCCTTGAAAAAATCGGCTTCGGCCATGCAGCGCTTAGGCAGTTGTATCCCATATTGCGATCGACCATGCCCACTCGCCTGAAACTACGGGTATATCGTGCGATCATCCCGGGCCTGATCCTCTATGGATGCGAGGTCTGGGGATCGGTGGCTCGTACCACCATCCACAGACTGCAAGCCGTGCAGAACAGGGCGCTCAGGATGATCTACGATACCGAACGTATGTTTCCTTCACACATCCTACACACCCATTCTGGCATACCTTACGTTGAGGACGTTGTGTGTGAACGCTCGCGCTCATTGTATGCCAGGATTACATCCCATCCCAACCACCTAGTGAACACACTAGGGCAATATGACCACCGTGTGCCCAGGAGGAAGAGCTACCGCCTCCCCAAGGACACCCTTGGGTGGTGAGACCAGCCTCTCAGCCCCTCAACAATTCACCCTGTTCCGGTCACACCAGGGCTGGATCTGGCCCGTGGGCTGACCCCCGGCAGCCAGGTTACCCTGTGTGACCTCGAAGAGAACCATAACCCAAGCGGTCCCCAACCACCCGACCTCTACCTCCTGGCCCCGCCATGCTGGACGGACACTGCAATGCAGGCCGCCCCTACCGTGGCGGTTTAGGGCACTGGCATCCTACTTGGAAGCTCATCCCGCCGTCAGGAGCACTAGCAGTGGTCGAATCAGGTCAAACAGTCAACAATGACATCCAAGCTTTGGAGGAAAGACAAATTCTATAAGACCACACGGGTAAATCCGCACAGCGGATAGGTACGGTGGCACTCTACCCACCGTCCGGGAGCACCCGGAAGACTTGTTCTCGCTCTTGGCTCTCTCTTGGAGTCAGTTCAGTTCTTGGCTAGCAGTCGTGAGGAGCGCCGTGTGAGAGGACGGACTGGAAGACGGTGTACGTGTATCAGAGGAGTTGTACGTAACTGTGAGCGTGCGATGGACCTGTGACAGACGAACTGGTTAATTATAATTGTGTGCGCTAAGTAATTCTATGTAATCGGCAAGTGTTTCAACTGTAATTCGGTGCAAATAAAGAACATTTTGAGTTTGTGCAATTGGACTTTAAATTTCACGAACCCACAAAGTCTCAGTATTTCTAGACATTCATACGGTGATTGTTGGGGCAATGTGAACATTTAATGTATTCTGCATCAGAAACTGTTGTGTTAGCTGTTATTAACTTTATTAATATGATTCAGGAATCTGAAAGTACACTTCAAACGATTTTGCCGTGTATTTTCCACGACACATAATATACTTTATTATCAAATTATCTGGAAACAGTTCATAAAACTCAATTTGAATGTAAGTAAACACTATATGATATGATATATTTATTGTGCACATTCCAAAATTATACATTTTACAGCTTTAGGCTACATTTATTTGTCTTTACCTTGTTGCTACCTTGGCCTGCATGACACCCTGTTCTTCTGCTCTGTCAGGTAGCTCTTAACCTCCATTCCTCATTATTACTTAGTCCCTTTCTTGCCCCTCAACTTCCTTTCTTATATTATTTACATTTTTGGCCCATTTTTCTTTTACCTTCCCCAAGAACTCACCAATAGTTCTTACCTTCTTTTCTTCCCTGCCCGATAACATTTTCGTAGCTGCTATCCTCTTCTCTACTTTCTCCCACTTTTCTTCCCAAAAATTTTTTCTCCATATTGCAACCTGCTTGCATTCTGTTACATAGTGTTCTATGCTTTGTTTCCCCCCACACAATTCACAAATTCCATTTTCCCTAACTCTTATCTCTCTTAGAAATAGTACCCCTGTTCTCATACTTGCTAACCCTTCTCTCTCTTGCCTATTGCATTAATCTACATATGCTTCTCGTCCACAATTTCTTTTTATTTGCTTTTAAAATTGTAATGATTTCATATTTTCTAGACTTCCCCATATTTCCTGTCTTTCTATATCTTCTATTCTGCATTTTACTAATTTACCCACATCGCTTGTATTCCTTTCATGTATTCTCTATGTATCTCCCATTCCTATTTTTCCCCATAATTCCCCCTATCTCTGCCCACCAACTATTTGAGTTTGCTAATCTTTTTTGCCGTCTCGTGTATAATTTCATAATTGAATATCCAAGAAGGTTACACTGGGGAACAAGAAAGAATTATTTTTATATACCCGAAACAAAATAGGCAAATTTTTATGTAAACTGATCTGCTGATTCCAAAAATGCCCCTCAAAATGCTGTATCACGTAACGTTTTTTAGGTATTCATAGTTTTTTATGAAAACTTAGAGAAATGTAATATGATAACTCATATTTGATTAATTGAAAACAATAGGTATTTTATTGCCAAATAACATTGAAAATAATAATTTTATTAATTATTATTAAAATAAATAAACACAAGATAATGATGAAAACCGATACCTGAATTATCTCAGAAGTGTTTCACTGTTGATTTTTTTTTTTTTTTTTTTTTTGTATTGGCTCTCTCGTTTGAGGAACCAACAATAGTCTCCGAACATGGCTGAATCCGAGCGACCCTGGTAACGTCTTTCCATCTCAGAAATGTCCTGGTGAAAACGCTCACCTTGCTCATCACTTACTACAGCTCCTAGGTTTGTAGGGAAACTATCAAGGTGAGAGTGCAAAAGTGGATTTTAAGTGACATACGGAAACCCATTTCTTTGTAGCTCCTTAATAGTTCTGAGACTAAAGTTTCATAATTTTCTTCTTTGTTATTGCCCAGGAAGCCTTCCACCACTGATTTAAATGATTTCCATGCTGCCAGTTCAACACGTTTAAGCTTTGATTCAAAAACACTGTCTTTAAGAAGTAGTCTTATTTGAGGACCGACAAATATACCTTCCTTCAATTTAGATTCACTTATTTTGGGAAAGATACTTCTTAAATAATCAACTTCCACTTTTGTCCAAGCCTTTAACAAAATTCTTCATTAACCCGGGCTTTATGTGAAGTGGGGGGAGAAGAACTGTGTTTGGGTCTACTGGAGGCACATACTTAACATAGCTTGCTCCTGGGGTATAGTCTTCCATTCCCCCATTCTTTCACTATAAAATGCTTGTCATTTGCCCTACTGTCCCATAAGCACAAAAATAGCAATATTTTGTGAAACCTCCCTGCAGTCACGTTAGCAGTGAAGCTACCTTGAAGTCGCTAGAAATTTCCCAGTCATGGTTTTGATAAATAATAGCATCTAAAATTATGGACATGGAAACGTATGTCTCCTTCATTCCTATGGCATGAAATAAAGCCATTATGAAGCAACACTGCCTTTAAAGCTGTATTTAGAAGAGTCAATGGCTATTATTTTAAATTAAGTCAATATGAGTTGGTATCATACCTCATTTCTGTAATTTTATATAAAAGAATAAGAATATCTCAAAAACGTTACGTGATACAGCATTTTCAGAGGCATTTTTGGAATCAGCGAGTCATTTTGCATAAGAATTAGCCTATTTCGTTTCGGGTACAAAAAACGTGTTCCCTAGTGTTATTAAAAATTTTATAAACAATGAATAAGGTAAATTTTGAATGGGCTACTTATATAGCGCACGCTAGCTCTCACGTCACAGATCATCGCGCGACTACTCCAGGGTTAGTGACCAAGAATCACGGAGTTAGAAGGAAGAAGGATTAATCTTCATGCCATAAAAGGCATTCTTATAGTACGCTTCAAAAATAGGTTTGCAGCCTCACAAACGTAGCGTCGATTAGATCGACGGTGCATTCGCCACTCAGTAGAGCACTGTATATTGAGTGTTAGCGTTTTAGGGCAGATACTCTCTTAAGCGGCCTGGCAGCAAGGAGGTTTATGTTCTGTTTATGTGCTACCTTTAACATCCACGGTCATATTGGTCATATTTCACCTTCCGAACAACTGCTCGTAGAGGCGATGCTAACTTGTTTATGGTAGTGTTCAACTTTAGATTTGTATTACTTTTAGTTATTGCATCGTATTCAAACCGTTACTGATACTTGGAAACTCGAAAGGAAATGGGGAATAACCCTAACTGAGAAAATACTCCCAGCCGTGTGCCCTGGATATGCTAAGCGCCAGATCACGGGATCAATCAGGGTCATATATTATGCATTGGTTTTAACCCATGAGAATTACTTTTTACAAGTATATGTGCATATACTTTTATAAAATAATTACATTTTCTGATCAAAACTGTCATGTAGCGACATCGTGGTACTGGTAGGGGCGATTCGAGCGTGTGTAGGGCAATCGCTGTATTCTATAGGCTGGAAGGACGTGAGAAGGCGCAGCCTTCCTGAGGGCCATTAGCTGATGTCAAGAAGCTAGATTTAGTCATATTATTACTGTGATAACCTTCAAGATCCTATTTCGAGACCATTCGACTACTGGAATGATTTACAACGCCAGATACAAGTCCTAATAAGACAGTATATTGTACCTTTTCCTCTAAATCATTAAGACGCTCGTCTACTTAACCCATCCGCTAGCCCAGCTTCAAGACGTCATCCCTCACGCCCGCTAACTGTTCCTGAAATTTGGCGGCGAGAACCTCGTTCGCCACCGTCATTTCCGTGGCCAGGCTGTAGTTCGCTGCTCTCATTTCTGTGGTTAATTCGGTCTTTATTTCCTTCAGTTCCGCAGCCAGGTTGTTATTCGCCGCTTCTCTTTTCGCAGCGAAGTTGTCATTCGCCGTCTTTATTTCTGTCAGTTCCGCCTTCATTTCCATCATCTTATCCAAAATCTTTTCCAATGCAGCGACCATTGCTGTAATTTTTGGTGATGTTTTCATCCCGCTTCCTGACACCAGTTGTAACTCTGTGGGTTCGAGAAATTAAAAGTCCAAATACACAAATTAAAAATGATCTTTATTTCCACCGAATTACAGTTGTAACACTTGCCGATTACATAGAACTACGTAACGCACACTATTACAATTAATCAGTTCTCTCCGTTACAGTTCCACTCTGCACTCAAAATTACGTACACTCTTCGGATGCACGTATAGTCTTTCAGTCCGTTTGCTCACTCGGCGCTCCTCACGGCTGCCCTTATATAGGGAAGATCACCGTTTCTGGAATTCTCGCGATTTAATGAATCATCTCGAAGGTTCCAGGCGTCTGGGGAGGGGAAAGAGAGGGTACAGCGCTCGTGCCGGTCTTCTAATCATCCCCTCAGTTAGTGACCGAGACAAATGGGTAGGCGTGTCCTGAATGCCTCCCGTCTGGCCCTACCCTGCTGCTAGCTGGCCGTGCCTTGCGATAACTAGGTGAAAATATTTAGGTTTATAGTTGTCTTGTGTGTCTCGAGCTTCGAGTCGACGAGTGCGGCTCCGTGGTGAGGAGTTAGCGCAGTGAAAGAGGTAAACCGTTGAGTACCTGAAATTACTAACAGTACGGGTAGGTGCATGCAAAGTAAGCATAAAAACATTAAAGTTATATGATGAAGCTGTGTATTTGTGTAAAAGAAAATGTCATTGTACGTTATCATTGAGTTAAGGATATTTGTAGCAAATAAAGTATTTTAGATGAAGGTCCGTGATTTGTGCTTTTATCACAGTATGTGCTATTGTATAGAACAAATAATAAGCTATTATCTAGAAAACGCCCTTGAGCTTTAATAGGAATATTCTAATGTTTGGATATTTTTCCTAAGACTATGATACATCTTCCATTAATTTTATTTGGATTAAAATTTTGATGTGAATGATTTAATGGCACTGGGAGGTTATCTTTACCCACACAAGGCTAATTTTTACCAATATTAGAATTTGAATAAATAGAAAACTAAACATTATCAGAATTTGAAATTTAGTATGATTACTGTATAAGGATGTGTTCATTTAACTACTTTATAATGTTTAAATTACGTTCACATAGGTAAATGTAAAAGGGGCATAAATCACACCGTTTGTCCTGAAAAAAAATATTGCACCCTATATTTCAGGTAAACTTTACATGAAGGAGTTTAAAGCTACATGCACCACGTTTTATCCTGGATAACCTAAGATACAGTTTTATAATATCAGCTAAATGAAAATCACATAATTTATGCTATTCAGATGAAAAATTAATGCGTTTTGAGTAAAAAAAGAGATAATACTTTCAAGGACTGAATATTTGTTTTCATCCATTTTATAAATCACATGAATATAAATATTAGCCGAATGTGTTCAAGGAACATTGAAAAATAACCACTACAAATTTTGTGTCAATATCTTTTATAGTTTTTGAGAAACATGCACCTAAATTATGAAAAATCAAGGTTTTGGGAAATCACGATCAAAGATTAAACACCATTCTCAGGAAGTAGGCGTGTCATTACGCCGCCATCTTTAAATTGACGAATTAAAGGGCTTTTATACCATCTGACAACCTGTGTTATATATCATTTTAAAGCTGAAGAATTATATATTTTTTAACATTAAAAACTAAAGATGGATTTTTTGAAACCTACCCACCTCCCAGTGTCCTTAGTAATAGAAATAATGAAATAAGATAACGGTGGATATAGAAAACTTAGCTATCTGAACGTCATCTGACCGGCTATGCAGAAGTTTTTGTGTGCCTCATTTTCAGGAGAAATAGAAACTACCATTTCCACATTAACCAAAGATTTGAACAGCCTCAGGCAGAAGAAGATGTTGCAGCCTGAATGAAATTAAACCAAGTGTAATTAAAAGTTGCACAAACAAGTTTTACGGAGAGAAATCTTCCAAATTGTTGCTGGCGGAAAAGAAGGCGTGATAAGAATTTGAGGCAAGATAAAGAAGAGTGAAAAGAAAGTACATCAAGGGATGAAACAAACGTAGAAAACCTGGTTATCATGTCTTTACGCATATTTAACATATGTTTTAAAATAAAGTTTCCTTTTTCAAATTAAACTCTCGAGCAACATTAGTCTAGTTTTTGAGGTGTTAAAATCTACTATACCATGTCAGTCAGTCGCGCCTAACTTTTTTGGAGGGTAGGCCACACATCAAACGGCATGTGAGCTTTAATCCATTTTAGCGCTTATTAAACTTTACTGCTTGACTTTTTTAGAGAGGAATGGGCAAAATTCAGAGGAATAGCGGTTTAAGGGACAAAACATGCTGCTCGCTACAGTACACCTCAAAAACACACGACTCATTTACTGAGAGGAAATTTCGGTTTCTAACTGATTTTCAAACGTTTTATGGGTGTACCTGACAAAGTAATTCAGTAAACGCCTCGGAAAAATTGGACCTATCATACGAGTACACTAACAACGTCAGATATATAAAATGGCTGATTCTTGTACCTAGATCAAGGGTTGGATGCCAAAAATTATGGAAAACACAGAGACCCGCATCATCCATCATGGACTCTTACAGTCGAAACGGAAATATAAATAAACAACAGTTTTGTAAAGAACTGAAACTGCTGACAGTGAAGTAAACCAGTTTATTAATAATAACTAAACACTAGTAAAACAATTTCACTATTTACTTATCTTATTCAAATCCTGGGACCGGTTTCAAGGCAAAACATCTGCTGCATCCTCAACCACTCCACACAATAAACACATCATTAAAAGAAAAATATGTTATATTTCCTAAAGCTGATAAAGGGAACAAAATTGTAATATTAGACAAACACGATTACAACAAAGTGGAACTTTTACTACAAGGAGAAGATTACATAAACATTAAGAATGACCCTTTAAAATCGTGCATTATAAATGAGAATAAAACACTTAATAAGGTTAAAATCATATCTAAAAAGAACAGCATATGGTTAAAGTCAGTAACCCAGTGTTACCGAGGATGTATGTCTTGCCTAAGATTCATGAACCTGGCAATAAAATGAGACCGATTGTAAATTTCATAAATTCACTCACCTATAATTTGGCAGAATAGCTAAACAAAAAGTTTATTACTTTTGATAGATTGAACAGCTTAAGTATAAAAAACTCATTTGAGATAGTAAACAAGATCAGCAATGTAATACTGTCAAAAATGATAGGCTTGTTTCCTTTGTTGTAACTGCCCTATTTCCCAGTATTCCCAAGGAAAAACTTCTAACGTTTTTAAGAAAATGGTTGAGTTATAATGATTTGGATAAGGAGTCAATAGAGGACTTTATGAAATTTACTAATCTGTGTTTAGATAAAAATTTCTTTACTTTCAATGGAAATTTTTTTCAACAAATTTCAGGAGTAGCTATGGGTAGTCCCCTTTCACCCTTTCTTGTGGATCTATTTATGAGGTGTTTTTTTAATAAAATAGAAGTCACTAAAGCTCTTCCTTCAATTTTTAAAATATGGTATACATACGTAGATGACATTTGTGCCATAGTTCCTGAGAGATATATAGATGATGCTTTAAAAATTCTAAATTCACGGGATAAAGCTATCAAGTTCACAAGAGAAATTGAAAGCAATAGTTACATCCCCTTTCTTGATCTAAAGAAAATAAAAAGTAACAATAAATTAAATTTTGGCATCTATAGAAAGTCAACTCACACGGATAACTATATCAAAAATAAAAGTTTTAACTCTATGTCACACAAATTTGCTGTTTTTAATACTTTGAGTTATAGATTGATAAACATACCTCTAAATGAAGAAGAATTTAATGCGGAATATAAACATATGATAAACACCGCTTTAATTAACGACTTTAATAAAGATTTTATAATCAGCAGAGCAAAACAATTTAAATATAAAAAAAATGTTAATGATATTTCCACTCTTAAAAAAGTTATAAAGATTATATTTTCAAATAATTTACTTATCATCCATGGGCAAATAAAAAGTTCCAAAAAGTTTCAAACAAGTGGATATAATACTAGCACCTCAAAATAATTAGTGTAAAGAATTTGCTACGGTTTTCTAAAAAAGACAAATTTCAGACAACAAAAAATCTGGTATTTATCAAGTTAACTGTTTAGAATGCGATAAGATCTATGTTGGCAGAACCAAGCGTAATTTAGAAACCAGAGTGAAGGAACATTTTAGAAATATTAAATATAGACAGACAGAGCATTCGGCAGTGGCTGATCATTTTTGGTTATATAATTATGAAGTTAATCCAGAAGTTAAATTATTGCAACAACTGAAAAAACCGATCGATTTAGTGGTTTGGGAGAAGATATTTATTTTGAAAAATAAGGATCGCGTAATGAATTTTGATATCCCTCCAATAGATGTCATCAATAAGTTTGTGTTGTCCCCGGTAGATGGCAGTTAGATAAGGAGCTATTCTTCAAACTCCGGTAGTGGTTAAGGTCAGTCAGTAAGTCAGTTGGTGGGTGAGTGTCAAGCTGAGTGTTTGAGGATGAAACAGGTGTTTTGCTTTGAAACCGGTCCCAGGATTTAAATAAGATAAGTAAATAGTGAAGCTGTGTCACCAGTGTTTAGTTATTATTAATAAACAAAGGTTTATTTACATTTTTGCTTGAACTACGTATCGTGAAACTCAATTAACAAGCATAAGGGTCCTTGCCATTTATGTAGTTATATTAAAGCACCCAGCAAATGATTAAAACTTTCTTAAAAGACTAAATCAAGTACGAGAACTTGCGAGGTGGCAAAGATGTAGCGCCAGGCATACAAGTCGTACTACTGAACCCAGAACGTGCTTTCAGGCAAGTCTCGAAATAGCTCAATGGGATTATGACGTTTCCTGTGTCCTAACATCCAGTGACACAGGTTCGAGTCTCATCACTGTAAAGGATTCTGTAGAACAAGGGATCACGTTAGCTGTGAGGCTATACGCACGCTAGGCATACGTATCGCAGTTGGGGCATTTCCAACAAGCCGAGTTATAAGCCTGTATGCTGAGTATGAAGAACCTCCTCTGCAGTACAGGCGCAGCATGTTATTAGCACATTATGGCTGTGGACTTAATTGCATGCCCACACATCCAACGTTTACGCCGTTCTTTAATACCTTCATGGACGTGCGTTATAGGAACACTTCTATTAAAGCAAAACCACCTGGTTTTCGTTTCCGGGAGCTCCTTAGACGTCTTGATTCTGAAATGCCCAAGATGTATTCTAAGGGGGAGAGGACATACCCTCCTTGGTTGTGCAGAGCGTCCCACGTTGATCTGGGCATGACCCAATATGATAAATCTACCATGTCTATGCCTAGTATCCGCACATGTTATTTAGAATTTTTATCGCGATATCAGGATCATTTTGTAATGTATACTAATGGCTCCAAGAACTCAAATGGTGTTTGTTGTGCTTACGTGTGTGGAACCGAACCGTATACATTCGGATTCCACACTAGCACTTCCACTTTTACTGCAGAGCTTTATGCAATATACCGGGCCATTTTACACGTACGTCGACGAAACTTGGGGAACTGCTTAATCCTAAGTGATTCCCTCAGTGCACTTCAAAGCCTACGGCAGCTGTACAACTTCCACCCTATTGTGCAGCGTATACAGGATGTCCTCCACGTTTTACACGCTTCTGGCGTTAACGTGGTGTGTGCATGGATTCCTGGTCACGTAGGCTTGAGGGGGAATGAAATGGCGGATTCGGCAGCCAAGACGGCTACCATGAAGCCCAGGGTTCGAGTATCATCTGTGACATCGGAAGATTTTAGGGCCGTATTGCGGAGAGCTGTGCAAACCTGCTGGCAGGAACAGTGGTCCGCTCTCCGCAATAATAAACTTAGATCTGTCAAGGAACTTCCGATTCCCTGGATTACCTCCTGTCGGTCATCTCGCCGCGAGGAGGTGAATTTGGCTCGGTTACGTATTGGGCACTGCTTTTTTACTCATAGTTTTCTTTTTAAAAAGGAGCCTGCTTCGCGTTGTCCGTTTTGCAATGAAGCGTTATCTGTACGACACGTGCTGCTAGAGTGTTTTCACCTAGCAAACCTTAGGACGTCTCTGCAGCTGCCGGTCAGCTTTGCAGAAATGCTAGCGGACGATAACACAGTAGTGGAGAAGGTTTTTAGATTCTTTTCTCGTTTAGACTTTAGGATATAGCGAACATAGTTTTTAGTAGGTTTTGATTTTTTTCCCCGCATTCTATGTACATGTAGTTTTATTAGGTTTATTTACATTGGTATAGTTTTTAGAAACTTTTTATATTTGGCTTTTGCCATGAGTAGTCTTTAAAAGGGCGCTGATAACCGCTGTAGTTGAGCACCCCTATATCCATCATCACGCTAGCCGACGTGATGTTATCGTCTTTTACAGCTATTTATAGCACGGAGACATTTTCTGTTGCATGGAGACCTACCTAATGTCGGCAGATTAATTTTGCAAGCACTCCTTTCTTATATTCATCAAAACTTGGAAACCCAATTCACAATAATTTAAGTCCCCGAGGGCATGCATTACTCTAGGTCATCATTTCTAGCACGCCCGCCTTAGTAGCGTGGTGGTAGCGTGTCTGCCTCACGTTCAAGTGGTAACGAGTTCGAATCTCGGTCGGGATGATTTACCTCGACAAGGTTTTTTAAGGGATTTCCCTTACCCTGAAAGGTGAATGTCGGGTAGCTCTAAGCTCTATAGATCTTGAGCTGATTTGAGCATAATTTCATCCATTCTATTGATCGTCCAATATGACTAGACGTTGGAGGACGTAAATTACACAAAAAAGTTCGAGCACTTCCTTCGTTAGAGGAGTCGTGTTCCAGGAATAGAACGAGGGTCATTAGTCGTTGCAGCGCCACAAATCATACCAATTTGAAACTATATTTTTAACAGCACAATACTTCTATGCCTGCAAAATTGTGGTTAAACTCCATGTTGTACCGTAATACTACAATTGTCATGTTTTCTGTGTTCAAATGTGTATAAATAATGTTTATTTCAATTGCACCTACCGATAGTTATGTTTAAACAGCTGCCTACGTGTAGTTCACAAATAAAGAAACATCAAGCAATGCCATAAAACATAAATAAAATATACAAAAGTAACAATAAGTTTTCAGAATAGTAATAATTGCAAATTGTGAGTATTATATGGTAAAAGGGTTAGTATACCTATGCAGGAGATTCGAACCACCCACACAACAGACAAATGAGACTGTAGTACTGCGCTCATTCCAACTGAGCTACCTAGTAACGTGTAAGATAAACATTCCATTGTATTCCCTGGTTCTAGTGAACATTTGCAGGCGTGCAAACGTCAACTGTCAAAATACAGATATATTACAGGCGATGTGATAACATCTATTTTAGTACTAGTTTCATTGAGTGTTTAAAATCCACGTTAAATACGCGGGTATAACCTACAATTGGGATCGATGTTTTTATGTTGCAGTTTAAAATGATGATTGTATTAACCTCGAAAATAAGGGGAAGCTGACTCACCTGGTATATGTTTATCAGAAAGCAGGATATATCTTACTGGCTAAAATGTCAGTTATCACCCAAAGATTTGACAGCTTAGAAAGTAATCATTATTTCATAGTTTATCTAGGTTTTTAATAATCGAAGTGTGTATGAAATGTTAGCTATATTGTAACTTTGTGGGTTCGTAGAATCAACAGATCGAGTTGCAGAAATTATAAATCTCCTTTATTATCGTCGCAATACACTGTTCAATTCTCACGCAACAACATTACATCACACAATCTTCCAAGGTCGATGACAATAACAAACCGTGACAGCTGATTACAATAGGACTCGTTACAACAACACAGTTCACTCTGTTTCACAACTACTTCACAACTGACTTGACTCATCACTAGCCATGGCTTCCTTTTATACATCTAATCGATCATTCTAGATTGTTCTCGACTTTACTTCAAAAATGTCACCAGATAAAACACTGAAGCAATAATTTAATGGCGGCGAGCAAGGGTTACCACGTTGTGGCACCAATTTGAAACAGCAATATATGTGGCGAACAATGTTCCACTTGACCATACAGTTTGAAGCACTTTTGTTTAGCTCAGTGTAAAACAATGAGGTTTCTCAGAGGGTATGCGTGGATGTGTGTGAGAAGGATATTTAATGACACTGGAATGCCCGTTTCCAACTTATTTATTCACTGCTTCTTTTTTTTTTTTTTTTTTTTTTTTTTTTTTTTTTTTTTTTTTTAAACATCGAATTTGAAGTTGCCGACCAAGGGTTACCAATCTCTGTTTAGAGTTACAGACGGCAGAATGCTTATTACTCGATAAACTTTATTCGTTCCTCACGTATATATGAACCGACAAATATCCAAGACAGAACAAGACGACTGCCCTAACCGGCTTCACGCCTCAGACTGCTCTAATCGGCCTGACGATGAAGACTCTTCTGAATGACCACAGATGCGCGTGGGTGTATATGTAACTTTCAATTTCATGAAACTCCTTTTCAACCAAAGATTTCCTTTGTGGCTGTTTTGTCGCCATTATGAATGATCCAAAGAATACCCTATTCTACAAGTCAAGCCAGCCCCTTTAGAAATCTTCTAGGGACACTGTTTCTTACATTGCTTTTGTCATAACAACTTTCCCCCAAACTGTTATTCACCTCACCTGGCCTTGCCCGTATTGTCACAAAGAACCAACATTCCTTTGACATCTATCATGATTCTTTACTTATGGCAAACCTTAATTTCGGTATCAACACGAATGTTCTAGAATGTAACTATATAGCTGCCGGCAAGTCTTTCACCTCTGTGATAAATTATTCATCTCTTGTGTATCGGCGCTATCGTCAATTGTTTATGCAAGCTCGTGTAGCATTATCCGCCGTCTATTTTCGATTTGTGCCGACACGTTTATGCCCAGCGCCGCGACACTGCTCCTCCTCAAGGCTGGTGGTTCCGAAAAGCACCAACTTAGCGGGCCAGACGATCCAAGTGTACCACCAGCATCTTCCCTCGGGGCACCTTCTGGATGCGGTAGACCACGTCGTTAATCCTCTTCACCTCCCGGTACGGTCCTTGCCATGGTTGCTGGAGCTTCGGGCAGCGTCCCTTGGTCCGAGTAGGGCGGTACAACCAGACTAGTTCACCCTGCTGGAACCCTTGGCTGTTGGCTGGCCTGTCGTTTCGGGTCTTCATGCGGTCGCTCGCCTTCTGGATGTTCTGATGAGCCATCACATACATGTCGTGGAGATGGTCCACTAGGTTCTCCACATACTCGGTTGCTGGCTGTTTGGCGTCCCGAGGGCTTCCAGAAGCCAGATCACAGGGAAGGCGTAACTCTCGGCTGAACATTAAACTGGTTGGCGTCATCCCAGTGGTATCATGTGTTGAGCGGTAGGCCAGTAAGAACAGTGGCAGCTTTATGTCCCAGTCTGGCTGATGGCTGGCCACGACCTTCCTCAGGTGTTCCTCTAAGGTCTTGATGTACCTCTCGACCATGCCGTGCGACTGTGTGGATGTAGGGGTGTGGTGCGGGTCTTGTTTACCCCAAGCCTCAAGACTAAGAGAACACTGCATTAAATGGACATTGAACTACAAATAACCACAGTGGGTACCCTGCATTTTATTCTGATGAAGCTAGGACGATGCTACCTAGAAGCCACCCATGGCTTATAAGGTTTTCTCTACAATTATATCACTTTTAAGGTTCATTTGTTCTTCCTTTTTGGATATACTTATGTAATGGGACTCGTATTTATTAGACAAATTATGCTAATTTTGAGGACTATATCAGTTTCATCTCAAGATTCAGAACCTGAAATTCTAGTCACTCTCGGAGGTCTATTGGTCTGTGGTCCCTTATTAATAGTTTAACAGTTGTACTGGTATTCGTCAGACTAACACGTCTAAGTAATTTATTTGCATCTATATAAGCAGACTCTATATAAACTATATAAACAGACTCTAAAGGAGTTCGGCGTGAGTCATATTTTTCAGTGCCGTACCTCTCTTACGGTTTCTTTACAGTAATTACATAGCAGAGGCTAATGTTTGAGGTGGTATTTTTATATCGTCATGCCGGATGTATAAAGAAATATTTCCGCAAAAGTGAATTTCAAGTGGAAAATGGCTTACAATAAAACCAGAGCAAGATTTCTGAGGTATACTTCCCTTTTTGAGGGATAGGTGGAAGGTCGCAATATTTGTTTCTGTCGAAGTTGCGCGAACCCTACGTGTAAGCGCTAAACAGTTGAATATAGCCAGCCCTTGAAATTGAAAACTTAAAAGTAATTAATGCTTTTAATGCATTGTTATGTGCAACTACATCAAGAAATAAAGTTAAATTTAGATAATTATTTAAGACCATTTTAATAAATCCTCAGTTAGTAATCATTTGAAGGTCATTAAAATACCTAACTTAGGTTACAAAAAGTAGGATTATATTAATTAGTAACCATTACTCAAAAAATACTAGGATTCACAAAATTCGAAATAAGTTCCACAAATAACAATAGAAGGGAAAATGACCGTTGCCCTACTTCATTTTTTTATTTTAGTTCACGTCCTCCAACATTAAGTCCTATCCAAAGATGAATTAAATGGTTGAAATAGTGCTCAAATGAGTCCCGGGTCCATGGAGCTTACAGTTACCCAACATTCGTCTATCAGGATCAGGGAAAATCCCGAGAAAACCTTATCCAGGTAGCTCACCGCCACCGGGATTGGAACTCTAAACTCCTTGAACGTAAGGCAGACTCGCTGCCATCTATGCTATCGAGGCGGGCACTTTGAAGTCTTGCCAATATTTAAGTCCATTAACATCTTTATATGTGATTGCAGATTTTTGATCCTATTACACCTCACATGATACCGTATGCCCGATTTCACCATCAGCCGTCAAACTCGACGTTAACAATTGTAACGTAACAACTTTCACAGTGCTAACAATGCTTTTAAATATCTTGCATTTCACCGAATATTTCCGAAAATGTTAACAAACACGTGTTAATGCCAGTTGCGGCTGGTGGGTTAAATTATTGGTGGTGCACAAATGAAAAATAAAATACCGAGTAGTAATGACTCACCTATTTATACAGATTCTCTGCTCTACTCTCCTTAGACCTGGCGAATCTATCGATAACTTTTGCGTTGAAGTCGCTGATCTTCATAACAAAATCTCTCTCAATTGAAAACATTGCTAATACTGACAATCGGTCCTGTGACATTGTGTTCCTAAGGAAAGTCTTTATTCTTTTTAAAGTTGAGAAACAGCATTCTGCTTCAGCGGTAGACTTTGGCACACTTAACAGTACTCGGAGGAGTTTGACATATTCGCTGAATGTAGCACATAAATTTTTTTCGTTATTGAAGTCCATCAAGCACAAAGGGCCAGACATTCAACGAAATTCCTCTCGACTGTAAAATACAGTCAGTTCTCTACGAATTTTTGTTCCAATGATAAAAGGATAGAACCTTATTGTTTCTCTAAGGGAATCCTCTGGAAATGTCTTAGAAATTTTCTTGATGAAACAAAGGTGAGGTCACCAGATGCCCCGTGAAGCTAAATCTGTCGTTTGCTTCTCTAAGAATGTCACATACTTCATGAGCTTCTCTTCTTTTCACATCATGATCTTCTATTCTTCTCCTCTTAATTGCAGTTTCTTCGTGTTCCTCGATATCCACGCTATTTCTTACCTTTTGAACTTCTCTTTTAAATGCGTTTAGCTGGGCGATGGCAAATGTGGCAATGCAGTCTCGTTTCTGCAGCTGATTGTACAAAATATCCACATGTGGCATGATTTTGTGGAAGAAAGACAGCCAGAATACAAAATTATAATCTTTCAAGGTGGCCATAAACCCAGAAGCCTGAACAAGTGTGGCGTTGTTGTTTAACAGAGTTCTCTGCTGAATAACCTCCATGCATTTAATTAAATTCTCCCTGTGTTCGAAAAGCAGAGCACACAGAAGCTAAGCCTGAAGGTCACGCTATAGCCGTTGCTAAGAGTAGGAGGAGCTAGGTTTATAAACCTCCATTTAAGCAATGTATAAGAAGCCACTCCCCTCTATTCACCTTCCCGCAAACCCCTCAGAGAGCCCACATTTGGGCGAAATCTTCAGTTAAGTCTTCGCTGCAAACCTGCGGCTCCTACAACTAATCACTGTTTTTGACTTCTGCGGTGATGGGCAGCTACAGACGATAAGCGTAATTGAAACATGTTTGTATATAAAACAATGCAAACAAGTACAGCTTTAATGTGCTAAATACACCTGTTGTATATTCAGAATCAGTGGGTGTAGCGCAAACATGCAACCTTATGGAGGAACCGCCCCTGGTTAATGCCAAGAGACTTGTAAATATTGCAGCTGTAGAAGACTATGGATGAATCGTATTATTTTCTGGATGTACCGGGATGCACTTTTTCCTTAAAAAATTTATAAATTATACTGTTACGTTAGGTTTAATTTGTACAGGAGGCGTAGAAGAGGGTGTGTACAACTTCCCGGTAACTAGTGGTGTAGCTAGAAAGGTGGGGGACCAGATGGTAACGCAAGCTAGGGGCCAGGAGGAAGAGGATAGAACTCCGGAGGCGGGAACATCCATGTTTAAACCTGTTTCCAGGATACTAATTCCGATTGGTAGTAAAAATGTGTTACGAAACATTCTCCTAACCCTTAGCGGTGAAAGTAGTGATACTACAACATATTACTGATTGCTAAGGGTTTGCCGTAATGGTGCGGTGTTTCATGTATGGTCGAGGCTGCATGGCGTCGCCATCACTTGAAGTTGGCATAGCGTGAGCTGACCCTGGACTACACTGACAGGAACTGACCCCAACAACTAACTTGTACTGAACTGAGCCTGAACTGAACCTAACTGAACCACTATGATAGGAATCAGTGTTCTTAAATATGGGGGTGATCTATGACGTTACCGCGTCGACTCAGCATTACGTTGATGGTCCCAAATTAGAAAATTACGTAGCTGTTCCCCAATCATATAAGCCAAATAGACAAAACCGTACGTCATAGTTTTAAAACACTGGGGACCAAAAAAAATATATATATTTATATTTATATAACCGAAACAAAATAGGCAAATTCTCATGTAAACTGATCTGCTGATTCCAAAAGTGTCCCTCAAAATGCTGTACCACGTAGCGTTTTTTAGGTATTCATAATTTTTTTATTAAAACTTACAGAAATGTGATGTGATAACTCATATTTGATTAATTGAAAATAATAGGTATTTTATTGCCAAATAACATTGAAAATAATAATTATTAATTATTACTTATTATTAAAATAAATAAACACAAGATAATGATGAAAACCAATACCTGAATTATCTCAGAAGTGTTTCACTGTTAATTTTTTTTTTTTTTTTTTTTTTTTTTGTATTGACTCTCTCGTTTGAGGAACCAACAATAATCTCCCGACATGGCTGAATCCCAGCGACGCTGGTAACTCCTTTACATTCCTGAAATATCCTGGTGAAAGTGGTCACCTTGCTCATCACTTACAGCTCCTAGGTTTGTAGGGAAACTATCAAGGTGAGAGTGCAAAGAGTGGATTTTAAGTGACATACGGCAACCCATTTCTTTGTAGCTCCTTAATAGTTCTGAGACTAAAGTTTCATAATTTTCTTCTTTGTTATTGCCCAGGAAGCCTTCCACCACTGATTTAAATAATTTCCATGCTGCCAGTTCAATACGTTTAAGCTTTGATTAAAAAACACTGTCTTTAAGAAGTAGTCTTATTTGAGGACCGACAAATATGCCTTCCTTCAAATTAGATTCACTTATTTTGGGAAAGACACTTCTTAAATACTCAAATGCGCTTCCACTTTTGTCCAAACCTTTAACAAAGTTCTTCATTAACCCGAGTTTATGTGAAGTGGGGGGGGGGGAGAACTTTGTTTGGGTCTACTAGAGGTACATACTTAACATTGCTTGCTCCAGGGGTATAGTCTTCCCTTTTCCCCCATTCTTTCACTATAAAATGCTTGTCAGTTGCCCTACTGTCCCATAAGCACAAAAACAGCAATGTTTTGTGAAACCTCCCTGCAGTCCCGCTAGCAATGCAACTACCTTGAGGTCACTACAAATTTCCCAGCCATGGTTTTGATAACTAATAGCATCTAAAATTTTGGACTTGGAATCGTATGTCTCCTTCATTCCTATGGCATGAAATAAAGGTATTGAAGGTAGTAAATTGTCATTATGAAGCAACACTGCCTTTAAGCTGTATTTAGAAGAGCCAATGGCTATTATTTTAAATTAAGTCAATATGAGTTGGTATCATACCTCATTTCTGTAATTTTATATAAAGGAATAAGAATATATCAAAAACGTTACGTGATACAGCATTATCAGAGGCATTTTTGGAATCAGCGCGTCATTTTGCATAAGAATTAGCCTATTTTGTTTCAGGTACAAAAAACGTGTTCCCTAGTGAAATACGTGCGATCGCCTTCAGTTGCTAAAAACACGCGAGCAGTCCGCCAACTGCTAATTTAGCCACTCAGCGGAATTCGCAATTTCAAAACATGTGAATAAGATAAGTGCCCAGAGCGAGCCTTGGTCCTAAAATTCTAAAATTTGACAGCTTCCTAATTATTCCTCAGCCATATATGTAACAATATAAAATCAAATAAACCTTAGCGATTGGAAGTTATATAAATATGAAAATGTGTGCAATATAGTGCAATTCGTATTTCTAAAATAAAAATAATCGGAATTCGAACCTTTGTAGGTGTAGCGCCTACATATTGTCTATAAGCCCTCGGCTATCTGTGCGCATTTAGTAACCGAGACTCAACTATGAGTCAATTGAAACTAATTTTTTCGCATACATTACAATGTGATAAAAATTTTAGGATATTCTGGGGGGATATGCACGAAACATATAAAACAATAAACAATGTGATAACATTCTCATTATCATCATAGCGGATACAGAGAAGCAAGGTAAAGAGCAGCGTTCCGTTATACCATTTAAACCACCCGTGGACACGATGAAGACTTAGAAAAATAAGTGTACCAATCTTGGTTCTTTATTTTTTCTTCCCTTTTGACAAATATGATATGTAAATTCATTAATATTATTTTAAAAGAGAGGGATTTCTTTTCAGTTCCTTCTTTTGCAGTCCCTGTCAACACTGATGATATAACAAGTTGAACATCTAACGCATTTTTTGATTTGGAGTTTTGCCGCCTAGTTACAGACAGAGGTGACGTCCCCCCCCCCCCCCATTACACAGACTTACAGAGCGCAAGTCTGCAAAAATATATCTACTATGGGATACCTACGTTCCAAAGACGTGTGTGTAGAATTTTTAGGGTTACCTTAAACCAATAGTTAAGTTCCATTTAAAAGTTTTCAATGGAGCCTTTCATTTTGGTTAAAAGAACTACTTCCAATCTGAATGCCTTCAAGTACAAACGAGTGGCTAAGTGCTGGACGTCTTTCTCTGCCTTTCTGCGAACCTTTGAGCCAAAGCGCCCGCATTCTGTGCTTCAGGTTCCATTGTTGAACCGTGATAGACCAGAATTTCTGTAAAGGACTCAAATCCAGGAACCTCAATGGGGCGGCACAAGTGGATGCTTTTGAGGGACCAAGGAAACAGCTGATAAACTCCAATGATGGACGAAGTAGGTCTATACAAAATGGGTAAGGTCTTATTTAGTAGACTAATCTAATGTACCGGCTCCCCGTTGTCGCCCACCCATATTAACCAGAGGTTTACTATTCATAAAGAAAGGTAATTCACCGGGCACTAGTTTTATTTGTATTTATTTCTCACTTTTCTTCTACATATAATTTCAATGATAGATTGACATTTGTAACATTTCTTTCACACAATACAATATGACTTATTCACATCTAACATACACTTGCTACCTGCTTGTCTCGAGCCCCGGTCTCAATACACATAACCCCTGGTTTCCGTGTATTGATGGCCCTCCTCTCCAGGCCACGCCGTGGCTCAGTGGTTAGACCGCTTGGCTCTCACCAAGGCGGCCCGGGTTCGATCGCAGGCGACCGTAAAGTGAGATTTATGGTGGAAAACACGGCGTTGGGGCGGGTTTTCTCTGGGATCTCCGGTTTCCCCCGCCATCTCATTCCACCGGTGCTCGTTCATCTCGTGTGTCATCAGTGTCGTCGCCTGCGGTGCCGTATGTAGTAAAAGCGGGCGTTAAACCCTACACATTTCCCTACTCTCCCTTGTATCCCTTGTTCTAGTTTTCCATCCCTTAATTGTTATTTATTCTTCATCAATCCCAACCATTTCTCTCTAACTTTCCCCATATATTCACCAATATTTCTTACATTCTTTTCTCCTTTTACCAATAACATTTTCTTTATTTTAATACCTCACCCCATCCCTAAAACTGTCCCACTTTTGTTGCCAAATTTATTCTCTCCATATCTTTGTTTGTTTGCAATAAAGTATATTATGTCAATCTGTATCCTCTTCTCCAAACATTGAGCATTTCCCTCTATCCTTTTCATATCTAATACCTTTGAAATTTCTAACTCCTGTCCTTGCCCAGGCAAATCCTTCTCGTCCTGACTTATTCCACACATCTATGTACTTCTCCCTCACCCACACTGTCTTTATTGCCCTATATGTCCTCAATGATGTTTTCTCCCTCACACTGGTAAATATAACTTGGCTATCTAAATCTTCCAGCCTTAATTCTACCTCTTTCCAAAACCCACTATAATAATACTCCTCATTTCTCGAAATATGTTCCATACCTATCTGTTCCATTAGTTCCGTCACTTTTTGTGGCCAAGACTCTCCCCATTTGCTTCTCATTTTCAAAAGAAAACATTCCTTGATAATATTGTTTCCCTCCAAATTGGTAACCCTGTATAGATAGTTCAATGCCCTTGAGACAATTTTAACCCTTGTTGAATGTCTTCCCAACTCTAATTGTGCTGCCCCATTGGGTGAAGCTACAAGAAGCCCAAAATATATTTACAGAAAGATTTGTTAATAACATCCACCTCTTCCCATGCTTCATCCACTCCCCATATCTCTGCCTCATGCAACATCCTATTTTCCATTATGGCAGTATAGATCCTTTCCAGTCATTTGACATTAATATCAGGTAAGTTCTTTAAACATGCTCTTACAATACTCATGGCCATTTTACCTTTTGCTGGGCACTAGTTAAGGAAAAACAACTTTTAGTGGCAGTTTCGTGTGTGTGTGTGTGTGTGTGTGTGTGTGTGTGTGTGTGTGTGTGTGTGTGTGTGTGTGTGTGTGTGTGTGTGTGTGTGTGTGTGTGTGTGTGTGTGTGTGTGTGTGTGTGTGTGTGTGTGTGTGTGTGTGTGTGTGTGTGTGTGTGTGTGTGTGTGTGTGTGTGTGTGTGTGTGTGTGTGTGTGTGTGTGTGTGTGTGTGTGTGTGTGTGTGTGTGTGTGTGTGTGTGTGTGTGTGTGTGTGTGTGTGTGTGTGTGTGTGTGTGTGTGTGTGTGTGTGTGTGTGTGTGTGTGTGTGTGTGTGTGTGTGTGTGTGTGTGTGTGTGTGTGTGTGTGTGTGTGTGTGTGTGTGTGTGTGTGTGTGTGTGTGTGTGTGTGTGTGTGTGTGTGTGTGTGTGTGTGTGTGTGTGTGTGTGTGTGTGTGTGTGTGTGTGTGTGTGTGTGTGTGTGTGTGTGTGTGTGTGTGTGTGTGTGTGTGTGTGTGTGTGTGTGTGTGTGTGTGTGTGTGTGTGTGTGTGTGTGTGTGTGTGTGTGTGTGTGTGTGTGTGTGTGTGTGTGTGTGTGTGTGTGTGTGTGTGTGTGTGTGTGTGTGTGTGTGTGTGTGTGTGTGTGTGTGTGTGTGTGTGTGTGTGTGTGTGTGTGTGTGTGTGTGTGTGTGTGTGTGTGTGTGTGTGTGTGTGTGTGTGTGTGTGTGTGTGTGTGTGTGTGTGTGTGTGTGTGTGTGTGTGTGTGTGTGTGTGTGTGTGTGTGTGTGTGTGTGTGTGTGTGTGTGTGTGTGTGTGTGTGTGTGTGTGTGTGTGTGTGTGTGTGTGTGTGTGTGTGTGTGTGTGTGTGTGTGTGTGTGTGTGTGTGTGTGTGTGTGTGTGTGTGTGTGTGTGTGTGTGTGTGTGTGTGTGTGTGTGTGTGTGTGTGTGTGTGTGTGTGTGTGTGTGTGTGTGTGTGTGTGTGTGTGTGTGTGTGTGTGTGTGTGTGTGTGTGTGTGTGTGTGTGTGTGTGTGTGTGTGTGTGTGTGTGTGTGTGTGTGTGTGTGTGTGTGTGTGTGTGTGTGTGTGTGTGTGTGTGTGTGTGTGTGTGTGTGTGTGTGTGTGTGTGTGTGTGTGTGTGTGTGTGTGTGTGTGTGTGTGTGTGTGTGTGTGTGTGTGTGTGTGTGTGTGTGTGTGTGTGTGTGTGTGTGTGTGTGTGTGTGTGTGTGTGTGTGTGTGTGTGTGTGTGTGTGTGTGTGTGTGTGTGTGTGTGTGTGTGTGTGTGTGTGTGTGTGTGTGTGTGTGTGTGTGTGTGTGTGTGTGTGTGTGTGTGTGTGTGTGTGTGTGTGTGTGTGTGTGTGTGTGTGTGTGTGTGTGTGTGTGTGTGTGTGTGTGTGTGTGTGTGTGTGTGTGTGTGTGTGTGTGTGTGTGTGTGTGTGTGTGTGTGTGTGTGTGTGTGTGTGTGTGTGTGTGTGTGTGTGTGTGTGTGTGTGTGTGTGTGTGTGTGTGTGTGTGTGTGTGTGTGTGTGTGTGTGTGTGTGTGTGTGTGTGTGTGTGTGTGTGTGTGTGTGGAAAACACCTATAAAAAGGAAGTCATATAAATGATGAGGTCTTTACATAGGTAACTTCCAGGCACAGCTATTGCTAACTTGCTACAGGGCTACAACACAATGGTTTGGTGAAACGTAAGTTTCAACGTTTACTTTGCTTCTGCCAGATTTATACGTGCTAGCAAGAAGCAAGGCTAGCTATCAGACACTTTAATGTAACACGTGACCACTTCCTGTGCTACATCGAAGAGCTGTGTGATTGCGGGAATCCTGTCCAATGAACGCGCTTTACATAGCGGCGCATTGCTTTGAGACCACTCCTCAGATTGGCTGATTTTGCTTGCGATTGTGCTAGGACCAAACGAAGCACAGAAGCTTCTGCTTCTTTCTGTAGCGTTTTCAGTGCCATCTGCAGTAGTTACAGTAAACTATTACCTCTAGAAGTGCCCTTGCAGGTATTTGCATGCAGGCGGCAGTCAGAAATATATGTTGGTACTACTGGCTTTCGTTATTTACAATTCGAAACTTTGGCTTACTGAAAACAGTTGTGCAGTTCAAGTTATACTGCTATTGTTGATGGTATCACCACGTCTTTTGCGTGCACAAACATGAATTCGGTGAGCAGCTTAATCAGTTACCCTTTCTCCAGAAGAACACTGGAGGTAAAAGTGAAAATCAAGCAATAGGGTAGTGTGTGTGTGTATGTGTGTGTGTGTGTGTGTGTAGTATTTAACGCCCGCTTTTACTACATACGGCACCGCAGGCGGTGACACTGATGATACATGAGATGTAGATGGAGCACCGGTGGAATGAGATGGCTGGGGAAACCGGAGGTCCCGGAGAAAACCCGCCCCAACGCCGTGTTGTCCACAACAAATCTCACTTTGCGGTCGTCTGGGATCGATCCCGGGACACCTTGGTGAGAGCAAAGCGGTCTAACCACTGAGCCACGGCGTGGCCAGGTCCTTCCATATGACGTCTCATTTCACCTCATTATAACTGTCACACGTATGTCGGTATGGGTGGCTTAGCTGCTTAGACACTAGGCAATTAACCCCAAGACCGCGAATTCAAACTTAGCCTGGTCTAAAGTGTCTGAATTATTCCTAATGGTAGATAGCTCTATGGAGAAAAGTTCACATTCAATTACTTTATTTTTATTTTTTGATTTTATTTCTCTCTCTGAGCTTGAATAGCTCAGTACTAAATTACAAGCAGCCTTTCTTTTATACCGGGACAACACTTCCAAAGGTCTCTACCATGTTTCTTTAAGCCCCTGTAGCATGGATCCTTTGAGCTGATATAATCCTTTTGCGTACTGACAGGTCTAACTGTAACACGGAGCTACGCGCAGATTCTCCACACATCTCCGATATTCAGACGTACAATGCTGTTGGTGCCATAGCCTGTGATTCCTCACACGGAGCCGCATATACTAACCGCTGAACTGCTTGCTGCACCGTTTCATGTCCTGCCGACTCTTATGACGGAGCTTGGAACGTACCAGGCCACTTAATTGTACCGATTCCTTCTACATTAATCCTCCCGCAGCTACTAAACTCGAAGCTAGACACACAAATTCTAAGGCCCTGAGTGCTACTCTTCACTACTACTCATTGCTGCTTTCTTGTCGGCATTATATACCTGAACTGTTGGTACTCATTGCTGCTTTCTTGTCGGCATTATATACCTGAACTGTTGGGGAGATGTTGCTGTAGCACCATCCTTCCCAAATTTCTGCCTCCAGATGCCTTCAACGGTACGTCGAAGTCTTCTACGAGAAGAGGTGAAAGTAACAAAAGGGTGGTTTCAAACCAACAATGCTCTTCAAGTTATTCTTGTGCATTGTTGCAATCATGATTCATAGTCAAGGTGGTCCGGGTTGGATCACATGCTACGCAAAGTGAGATTTGTGGTGAACAACACGGCGCTGGTGTGGGTTTTCCCCGGGATCCTCGGTTTTCGCGCCTTCTCCTTCCACCGGTGCTGCATCTGTATCTCATATGAATAGTGTCGCCCCCTGCGGTGCGACATATAGTAAAATTTGGCGTTTAACACTACACTACACATGCATATGATCCATAGTGTTAAATAATTGGCCAATGATGCCCTCTGAGGGGTTCATAACAGCGTATTCGAGAGTTATGACGTACTTTTTTACACCCTGTATAATTAACAGAACATTTTCTTGATTACTGTTGTCCATGTCATATATAAGCGACCAAAGATCTTCAGCATTACGTAGCACTCTAAGGAAGTTTCCGAGTGAAATGGAGTTAGCCTTAAGAGAGTCCTGATCTCCCGGCACTTCCTGTTTTCGTGACCGCGATGGCAGAACAAAGGGCAAGGCATCGATTTCTTTTGCGGCTCCACAGGAAATTACGAAGTGTCTGCCAGTAAATCTACCAAGTTCGGTTTGGATCGCTAGTGCTCCTTTTTTCTGCTCTGTTGACGACTGCAGACTCTCTCAGGAGCCTGCTGAAGCTTTAAGTGAATGCATCCCTGGAAATGTGATTCTCTAAACTGCTTTGCGTATTTTGCTGAACATTAATGTTCTATGTTGTGTTATATAATACTGGAATGTTCAAAATATTGCTGTAATATATGCTTTAGTTTACAACTGTACAATCCCTTTTCAAATGTTCTACAAGAAGCAATTTGAAAAGCAATTGTTTTTTTTTAAATTATATATATATGTATATATATGTATATATATACTCTGACAATAAGGCACAAGTGTGTAATATCATATCGTTTTACTGAGGTTTGTTCAAAGTAAGATATCTTTTTAATGGTCGTCATATTCCTTCACCCTTTAGGTGTTTTTTTATTTGTAATTTACGTCCTCCAACGCTGTCATATCGGAGATAAATGAAATGGGTGGAATGATGCTCAAAGGAGTCCGGGGTCCATGGAGCTTAGAGCTACCCGACCTTCGTCTTTCAGGATAAGGAAAAACCCCTGAAAAAAACCCCTATCCAGGTAACTCACCCTGACGGAGATTGGAACTCGGAACCTTCTAAACGTGAGGCAGACGCACTACCATCTACGTTACCGAGGTGGGCAATTTAGGTGTTACTGCCTGTTGCAGTCTACATAATTTATTTTACTGGTTCCAGCGTTATCTTCGTCTTCCTTTGCTCCTCTTTCCTCATAAAATACCGTGCCAATCTTTCTCCATTTGTGTACATCGGTTACCATTTACTTCTATATTCTTGTACACTTTCATTTAGGTCGAACAACTCTAGCTCTTCGCGTAGATCTTCATTTCGTCTGTGGTCGATTTTTCTATATCCCGCAATGGAATTTCATTTCATTTGCTTGAAGTCTTCTTTTATCTTTTTCAGTTATGACACATACATTGCTGGCATATGGTACTTTATGTACTGACATTACTTTGTTAAACTTTAGAATACTATCCTCACTTGCTTTATTTTTAGACTTCTTTTTATTCTTCTTTTATAGTTGAATGTTTCTAACTTTTTAACATGTGTGTTAATTTCTTATATGACATGTAATGACCCAAATACACGGTGTTCATTTTTATCTGCAATTTTACCGCGCAAAAATTTGACGTCAGCAATAGCATCGCTGATGGAGAGAGTTTATATACGATTCCCCTAGCGGCTTGCGATCATATTTGATGTGCTAACAGCAGATTTGAGGCTTCCAGTCACCGGTAGCTAAATATACTCGATTCCCCTAGCGGCTTGCGATCATATTTGATGTGCTAACAGCAGATTTGAGGCTTCCAGTCACCGGTAGCTAAATATACTATTTGAGAGTTGATCTGCCCTCGTGATATAAATGTGCGTAATTTCGCCTGGTACGTAGATAGGATAACTGTTTTTAAAAAACTATATACTGCAATGTAACGTACTGCAAAACTAATTTTGCAACCATAAAGGTATACCATGAAGAATATATGAAATGATAAATCAATGATTACTTATTTCACAATGAACATATATTTTTTCTGTTACAGTATACAAATATGCATATTGTAAACCTGAGAGAAAAAGCAGAATATTTCAGTTTGATCTCAATTCTTATATAACACCCACAGTTTCCTCACAATCTAATTCCATTACAACCAGAAAAATAGCAGAACATGTTCAAGGAATGAGAAATAAATTAGTGTTACATTATGTACAAAGCTTTTATCCAAGTCTAAACAAAACATATCTCTAATATATAGTCTTATGTGTCAATTTTCTTATAATTCCTTTCTCTCTTCCCCTTGAACACTGTCTGTATTGCGAGAAAGTATGCTTGAGGTCTTTCGGTCATAACATTACTTATTTCTTCTAGATTGGAACCAGTCACCTTATAGCGTCCAGTGTATCTTTTTTCGAGTAACTGATCCTGTATCTTAGAAACGTTGTATGCACTTATTGGTTTTTAAAGACATGCAGATACCAATATTAATAGATATTTTAATTAAGTGTGAGAATGACAAAAGGTTTATATCGTATACTGAAAAGACGTAAGAAATTTATGTTGCAAACAAAGTTTGTCAATTTGACGGTGCATGGATCCTTTTGACAACATTACGCTCCGAGGGACTTGCATGAATGCTTGATAGCGTTGTGTAAACTCCTCTATGCAGCGGTTTAAACTATATTTAGGTTTTGCTGCAAATTTAATGCCGGTACAAAAGTAGCATTTAAACATGCAGTCCCCGTGGTCTGTGTTCATATCCAGGGGAAGCTGGTTATATTATTTACGAGCGCAACCACCCTAAGAGCGCTGTAAGTTGGTTGCTTTTCCGTAAAAATTACAGCTTCTTCTCCGTAGAGGACACTATGATTTCAAGATAGACCCACCAGTCAACTATGATGTCATTCTTGCTCAATCGGAGGGCGAGAAATAACGAATAAAAATGAACGTCCTGCATTTTAACCCGCCTACCTGTTCTATATTATTATTTTCTATTACAGTTTCGGAATTACTGCTTTCTTTACTTTTAAAAGCCATCACTTTACTTTTACTTGGAGATACAGTCATAATTAACTACTTTATAATTTCGTTTAGCTCGTGTATGTCTTAATGATGTCATTTTTAAATACAAATATATTTAAAATATTTTAAATCACTTTAAAAAGTACTGTCGCCAGATATTGTTTTGCTGCCGGCCCGTGCCTAGGCGAACGCAACCGAATGTGTGCAGAACCTCTTGGACCATCTCCACAACATGCATGAAATGACTCGTCAGAACATGCAGATGGAGAGTGACAGCATGAAAACCCGGTATGACAAGCAAGCCAACTGCCAAGGATTAAAACAAGGTGACCTGGTTTGATTGCACCACCCTACCTGGACCATGGGGCGGTGCCCGAATATTCAACAACCATGGCAAGGACCGCACTGTGTGCTGAAGCGGATTAACGAGATGGTCTACCGCATCCTGAAGGTGCCCCGATGGAAGATGTTGGTGCTTAAAACGTTCAGTGAGGTATACCCGAAGGTCCGAAAACTCCGCCCTCTATTACCCGGGAGCAATGGAAAACTCCGGAGGTCTTTCCTCGGGGCAATACCCTGAGTCTAAAAAGCTGCCCTCTCCCATCGACAACAACGTCAAAACGGATGGAAGGTGATACGCCACATATGCGCGTCAACCCCTCAGGGAAGACTACTGTATAACCTAGGTGGGGCCGCCTGATGATCTAGCACACCTTCTACTAGCTCTGCAGGCAAGTACCGGAAATGTGTGTAGTGTTTAACGCCCGCTTTTGCTGCATAAGTCACCGCAGGCGATGACACTGATGATACATGAGATGAAGATGGAGCACCGGTGGAATGAGATGGCGGGGGAAATCGGAGATCCCGGAGAAAACCCGCCCCAGCTCCGTGTTGTCCACCACTAATCTCACTTTGCGGTCGCCTGGGATCGAATCCGAGCCGCCTTGGTGAGAGCCAAGCGGTCTAACCACTGAGCCACGGCGCGGCCTGGCTAGTACCGGGGACGTTTTAGGCAACCCTCTGCCCCCTCTTGGCGACCGAAGCCTGGCGGAAGGTACCCGATTTCCCGCGGGTAGCGGGAAATCACTGCCCCCTTGAGTCCAACCATATTCGAACTACTCCCATTCAGGGAGGGGCTTGAATGTTCGGCCCGAGGTTCCTCTGGTAACGTCAAAGATACCACGAGTAGTAAGGGTCTGCAGCGCGCGCACCTCAGCAGCTGAAGGGGACGGATCCCCTCTCCTTCCTGCGGAGATGTTGGTGGTACAGCAACATATCATATAATAATATATATAGTACTATAATTATAATAATATATATATATATATATATATATATATCAGCTCGAGGGTATCCAACAGGGCAAATCACACAGAGTGAAGACTGACCCCCCCTAATGACCAGGGAGTTACAGGGCTGTCCCAAAAGGGCGCAGCTGGTTCGTCTGACCCACTACGATGGTGCTGTTTGGGACAACCAGCCTATAGATGGGAGCAGTGTGGCCAGCCATTGTTTTGCTGCCGGACCATGCCTAGGTGAAGGCGAGAGAAAGAGAAAGAGAGAGAGAGAGAGAGAGAGAGAGAGAGAGAGAGAGAGAGAGAGAGAGAGAGAGAGAGAGAGAGAGAGAGAGAGAGATACAGAGAGAGAGAGAGACAGAGAGAAAGTTCCCCAAGCCACGCCCTCGCGTGCGCCAACACGTAGGACGCTTGCCGAGAGAGAGAAAGAGCCAGAGAAATGTCTGGACATTTCCTTCTGCTTCGCCTGCCGTCGTAAAGGGCCGTGAACTATCGGCAACTCTCAAGAAACATGTTTCGGTTATACAAGCGGCGCGGCTGGTCGGAGAGCTAAGTTGTGTAGTGAGAGCTGCTAGTGAGCGAATGGAGTTGTTAATGGACTTGTAAATTGAGCGTCCAGCTGCGTGGACGTGTGGCAGGCGACCTTGAAGGTTGCGTTTATATGTTACGTAATTCTGCTGTTCCAAAGGGCTGTATAAACATATTTTAGTTGAAATAAAGAGCAGTTTGAATTTGTGCAAACCATACTTTTAATTCTACGAACCCACAAAGTAACAATAGTTGAATTTTTCAGAAAGAAAATGGTACAGCAGACGTATATGATCTGTTTTTTATATCTATATGACACGTTTCAGAACAAATATACGATAAGTGCATCGTATCCAATATTTTTAGAAAGAAAAGTGTGCTCAAGAACTTTAAATACTCACGTTGTAAATTCAAAATTGCTTACTTTCATTTTTAAACCACTTACAACAATATCGACACGTGTACTAAATTGCAAAGTATGCAGACATTTCGTAAGTTTTGTGTGACAGGGATAGGTCAGGTGGTTTCGTCTATGGCCCGCATTCACCAGTCCCTGTTTGATTCAGGTGGCCACATTAGCTAACCCATGTTTTTTCAGGTTTTCCCGTATCGCTAGGCGAATGTTGTGTAGGTCAATTACACCCCCAGAATTTATCGTCCCACCATTTTCATATTACTTTTCATCTGGTAGTAGAAGGGTAGAAGTGTCGACGGGTATCAAGATGTTGCACGGCAGGATGATATGTTCTTAATAAAACTTGCCCTCCCTTCTCCAAACCCGGTATGCTGGGGCCATTTCAGGACACAGTGGGGTGGGTTACCAGTTTTAATGCCCTACTAAGCAGTTTCCAACAGAAAAAATATGGACGTTGTCCTCTGCACTGCCATAGCTGCTTGGGATCGGTCACCCTATGTCTCTTCACGTCTTATTCTTCCTCCCGGGACGTAGGTACAATAGGACACTCTTGGACCTCCGTGCCCAATCCTCTCCATTGCGTAGACCATGCAACGTAGTAAATAAGGTAGCAAGCGAATGCAGCGCTGTCACTGAAGGTCAATACACCTATACGCTCTGACATGTGTAAGTTTGCTGGGTTCGTAAAATTAAAAGTCCTGTTGGCAAAAATTTAAAATGCTCTTTATTACAAATAAAAACACGCTTTCTACAACCCTGACAACAGCAGAATGCCCACCTCGGTAGCGTGGTGGTAGCGTGTCTGCCTCACGTTCAAGAGGTCCCGAGCTCGAATCTCGGTCAGGGTGAGTTACCTGGATAAGTTTTTTTCGGGGTTTTCCCTTATCCTGAAAGACGAATGTCGGGTATCTCCAAGCTCTATGGACCCTGGGCTCATTTGAGCATCATTTCACCCATTCCATTCATTGTCCGATATGACTCAACGTTGGAGGACGTAAAAATTAAAAAAAGAACAGCTAAATGACGTAACATACACCAACACAGTCCGCAAGGTCTCTTGTTGCTTCACCATACGTAAACAAGCGAAAGAAGTTACTTGGGGTACGCTACAAATAGCTGCACACACGATTAACAGCTCACTAGCAACTGACTCCGCTTAGAAAACATCCACTCATTGTTATAGAACTTAGTGGATCGCTCAGTAACAATCACAATGCAGCGAGAAATTCCAGACTATTATGTTACTTTCTCTCTCGGCGAGCGTTAAGCGCTCACACGCCTCACTAGCTGTTTATTTCTTTCCTGCCTGCTCGTAGCTCTCTGTTTCTTTCGTACGCCCCCGGCACTGGCTTGTTGTGACGATTCAACAATGCTTCGGCGGCAACAGGGATAAATACATGTAGAAGGTACGCTTCTCTAGCATTTCTAATCATATACGACTTTAGTGAAGACATGATACCATCCAAGGTTTTCTTACATTTTATCTGCTAAAACATTCAATCACTGTCAAAGATGCATGTACCTAAACCTGCATACCATATCACTCTATGGTTGATAAATTGTGGTATAATACATGCACATACAAGAGAAATTTCTGGTCTGGAAAAGTGCAATTTACTCTAAATCGAATTATAGCAAGACTTTCACGTCTACTACAAGTAGAGCACGTAGGATAGTGTTGCACTTCAAGCAAATATTTAATGTTGAGACTATTTGATATACTATTTCTTTTGACACCCCTGAACTGAAGGCTCTTTGAATAAAATTTGTGTGTGGCGATGCAGCTATATCTGAACAGCTGAACTCTAGAACGAAGTACGTAGATTTTGAAGTAAATGCCACGCCCGAAGTAATTTTATGTCACTCATCTGTTAAGATAATTGTTTTATCCAAAATGTTTTAAAAATATTAATCAAACTACCAAACTTTTAAGCTGTTTTGAGGATACAGGAATCTATATATCCAATTTTATGGACAAAATCTCTGAACCATCTTCATTGTGAAAGACGTCTGTATAAACTTTGAACAATATTAGATAAATAAAACCTTACTAGACTAATAAAGCAACTTGTACCAGATATATGTTTTGGGAGTTATGTTTTCACCATATCCCTGACATTTGTTTAAATTTCCGAAATTTACTTACGCATTTTCAAACATAAAGTCAATTTATTAGATCTTTTCTTGGACATGCAAGGAAAATGGAATGTGAAAGACCTAAAGGTGAACAAATAAAAAATAAAAGCTGTCAAAAGATTGAAATATGTCCTAAGTTTGCGGTACTCTCCTAATCTCATTGTAGCTGGAAAAATATGTATAATGAAGCCATTTCCCCAAAGTTTCTCTCGAAAAACATGAGCTAAAATATGAAAGAAAAAGAGGTTTATGGAAGTTTTGTGAAGGAGCTAGTGGAAAAGATCATATGAGTGAAAACATTAGTCCTCTGTTTTTATTATAAATATCTATTTGCTGTGTTCATCTGTTTTGCCATTAAAATGAGTTCATATTTGCATAATAGTTCACTGTTGTGTTTGGAGAAGTGAGAGCACATAATGAAGGTAGATCAAGAGAGAGACTTAGTGTTTTTGTTTTGTTGATATTTTTCATAATATGCCAAGCTGCGAACATTAAGTGACAGGAGACAAGGATGACTGTAGATGACTGATGATCATACTTAGGTGGTGGTTGGAACAAAATATGTTTGTGTCATCTGCAGAGGCATTTTGCATGCGTGCTAGATTGTAGTTGTGCATATTTTATGGCATTGGTACTAAACTTGAGCCCTGAGGACCTATAGCGGAAGTTCATCGAGGAGCTGAAGTGTAAATTAGAAATTTTATCAATAAAACCTTCGCTCTTCTAAAAGAGTTAGTAAACATCTATAACTTACGTCATTTAATGCTGTTATATCTTCAGATCGTAAAGAAGGGCTATTCTATAAATTTCTGGTTGCGAAAACTGCTACCCTTACGTTATAATGGAACAGTGTATCACAAGTTTAAAGTAATTTTGGACCTAAGGGCTTACTTAGGAGGCAAGCAGTAATCCTACCCTGCCATAAGAGAGGAGTATTATTGCTCTCTCTACTATATGATTACAGAAGGTAGAGAAAATGTATTCCAAATAAAGCTTTGATGTCGGAATTTTGCTGAAAAATGCAGGTTTTGAAATTCTTGAAAATAAATACATTTTAAGCAAGTGATACCGTCTCTCCATTTGTGGTATGTATGTGCTTGTGTTTGTGTATCTGTGCACCTCTTAAGTCAAAAGCAAAATATCGGTTGGAAACCTATCCTGGAATTTAACTTCCATGTCCTCCAGGGGTGGCACGAAAATTGTTGAGCAAATTCTCCCCTTAACTAAGTATCTGCTGCATGAAAATATGTGTCTGAAAATTGTGTGTTCTTATCAAACGTGGTTGTAATGATTAAGATTTTAAAGGTGATTATATGTGTTGAAATGTCGCAAAAGATGTTCTTGCAGCACTACTTTGGGAAGTCATATGTAGCCGAGATGTTTTCCTGGTTCCTGATTGGGATGATCCTACGTCGCCGAAGTCCGACGGTGGAATCGGAAAGATGGTCTCCTCTTAAATCTGCATGTTTTATTCAGATTTATTGTTCGGTCCCCAGCTCTGCTCCAGTGGGTACATACGAACTCTGTAAACTCAGATGTGATTGTGAACGAAGAAATTAACTTGTTTAAAATACTGTCACTTCGTGGGTTCATGCATTTAAAGTCCGATTGCACCACTCAAAAATGAACTTTATTTCCACCGAATTACAATTGGAACACTTTCCTATTACATAAAATGACGTAGCGCACACAATTACAATTCACCTGTTCGTCCATTACATTTCCACTTGCACTCGCAATTACGTACACTCCTCCGATGCACGTACGCAATCCGTCCCCTCACTGGGCGCTCCTCACAGCTGCTCGCCAAGAACTGAACTGAACTCGCCAACTGCAGCCCCCTTTTTATAGGGATATCGCTGCTTGTCGAAGTCTCGCGTTTCTGTGAATCACCGCAAAAGTTCCAGACGGCAGTGGGAGGGGAAAGAGACGGCCAGTGATGTTTTTTTTCCAACCATCCCTTGGTTAGCGATGTAAGACAAATGAGTGGGCGTGACCGAATGCCACCCATCTGGCCCTACTGCCGGCAGGTTCTATAGGGAGTTCAGACGTTCGGCTGACAATACATTTCGAAATAAATCACTATTGTTTAATTTTAAAAATCCAAACTTTTAATTCACCTCCAATGCTTTATACCACTTTTCGTACAAAAATTTACACAGGAACTGTATTACTTTGTTACAATTTTGGGGAAATCAATTTTAAGCCTCTTTATAACACGAGGCGTGTCCATAAAGTAAGGTCTGCAAGGCGTTGGAGCCGTGAGGAATGCTATTATGCGAGATCGGGCAACACTGGCATGTAGCCTGGTTTCACCCCTTCAAATCCCCACCACTACGAACCCGTTGCAACCATTTGTCCTGGCTGGGCAGTCATTTACGATGGAGCTTTCTATCACTTCCGCCAAGTTGGAGTTGCGTGCACTGATATGTAATATGAGAGGCAATTCACCACCCGCACTGAAATTCATCGTCAGTTATGCGATTTCTATGGGCCACAGTGTATGGACGTGAAAAACTTGCGAAAGTTGGTCAGAGAGCTCAAAGACGGACGTACAGAAGTCCATGACGAACAGCGTTCTGCTCGGCCTTCGGTTTTAGCCGAAACAATTGCAAAAGTGAAGCAAGAAATGCTTAAAGATCGGCGTGTGACAGTTCGCGAGGTGTGCGAACTTATCCCTGAAGTCAGTAAGACTACGACTGACAAGGTTTTGACCGAACATTTGCATTATCGCAAGGTGTGTGCGAGGTGGGTCCCCATGCTGCACATGCAACGGCTGATCTCTTGGTCCAGTTCGGAAGGGACATCCTCAACCATCGTCTCCGCAGTCCAGACTTAGCACCTAGTGATTATCATCTGCTTCCTGAGTTGAAGTCACAACTGGGTTGGACACATTTACAGACTGACAATGTTTTGAAGAACGTGGTTGAGCCCTACCTGTGCAACTAGGCGGGAGAGTGCTATGACAAGGATATACGAAAACTGCCACAGTACATGCAAAAGTGCATCGATCGCAATGGTGATTACGTTGAAAAATAACTAAGTTCTGCCTTTCATTCAATGTAACAGTCATTGGCGATAAACATGTTCTGTATATTAAATAAAATTGGAGACCTTATTTTAGGGACACACCTCCTATTTCGTCCCGACTCTGAACTGTGAGTCCGTTCCCTTCGACGTGCTATCATTGATAGCCACTTATCCAAGATTATTGACTTTTCTCCTTTCGTTGCTATAACTACGAAACAACTGCTTTCTCATTGGTGCACGTCAATTATAAAAAACAATACCAACAGATTGCATCATATCATGTCCCAATTAATTACATACTCTCATTTCCTACGCATATCAACCTCCCAATATCGATCTTTAAATAATTATGAAAGATACTTAAATATTTTCAATTCTGGCGGCTTTAGTTAAGGCAACTGTTACACGATTAAAGTAAATAAATTTGCATTCATTATAATGAAATTAACGTAATAGAATACGCATTATAAGCCACAATACAACTTTATTCACACATAGCTTCGAACATAAAGCAGTATTATTATATAACAAACTACCCGATGGCATTAAAAGTATAACATCGGAAAAAAGGTTTAAACTGACTGTAAAATCATTTTTAAGAGAAGGTTGCTATTATTCAGTGGAAGAATACTTAAAACATGATCAACATATCAATGCTTCCTAAAATGATGTTTGTGAATAAATACCTGTGCAACTTCGGAGGTGATACTTGTAATATTCAGAAAAGCTGTAAAAAATATCCTACTAAAAGTAATGTCACAGACAACAGATGAGTTTCTAAGAAGTAAAATTAAATAATAAAGTAAATATTGATTTTTTTTGGTAAAAATTATGTCTCTTACAGTCTAGTTCTTAAAAATGTAATACATTAAACTATTATGTGACCTAAGTTGCATTATTCTTAATTACTATTTGTATTATTCTGTTAATTACTACTGCATTACTTTAATCACTATTGTATTATTTAACTGCTATTGTATTATTTAACTACTATTGTATTATTTAATTACTATTGTATTATTCATAATTGTATTACTCACAAGAAATGTATTATTCTTATGGGTACAAATTTGACGAAGCCATGAGTATTGTATATTCCTAAGGTGAATAAAACTATCTATCTATCTATCTATCTATCTATCTATCTATCTATCTATCTATCTATCTATCTATCTATCTATCTATCTATCTATCTATCTATCTATCTATCTATCTATCTATCTATCTATCTATCTATCTATCTATCTATCTATCTATCTATCTATCTATCTATCTATCTATCTATCTATCTATCTATCTATCTATCTATCTATCTATCTATCTATCTATCTATCTGTCTGTCTGTCTGTCTGTCTGTCTGTCTGTCTGTCTGTCTGTCTGTCTGTCTGTCTGTCTGTCTGTCTGTCTGTCTGTCTGTCTGTCTGTCTGTCTGTCTGTCTGTCTGTCTGTCTGTCTGTCTGTCTGTCTGTCTGTCTGTCTGTCTGTCTGTCTGTCTGTCTGTCTGTCCGTCCGTCCGTCCGTCCGTCCGTCCGTCCGTCCGTCCGTCCGTCCGTCCGTCCGTCCGTCCGTCCGTCCGTCCGTCCATCCCTCCCTCCATCCATCCATCCATCCATCCATCCATCCATCCATCCATCCATCCATCCATCCATCCATCCATCCATCCATCCATCCATCCATCCATCCATCCATCCATCCATCCATCCATCCATCCATCCATCCATCCATCCATCCATCCATCCATCCATCCATCCATCCATCCATCCATCCATCCATCCATCCATCCATCCATCCATCCATCCATCCATCCATCCATCCATCCATCCATCCATCCATCCATCCATCCATCCATCCATCCATCCATCCATCCATCCATCCATCCATCCATCCATCCATCCATCCATCCATCCATCCATCCATCCATCCATCCATCCATCCATCCATCCATCCATCCATCCATCCATCCATCCATCCATCCATCCATCCATCCATCCATCCATCCATCCATCCATCCATCTATCTAAGTTTTCGTCATTCTAAATGATTTTTCCTTATCTAATTAAGCACAAGAGATAAAATTTTACTGCATAAGGAATAGATCTTGTTAAAGTAAATATATTCTATTAAAGGGGAACCTATGTCACACACATGTACACGCACGTACTGGAATTGCCCATTTCAGTAACCGTTATTATATGCTTGCATTTAGAAATATTTATTTGTTTCCGAATGAGAAGTCTTTAAACCTTTCTTCTTTTTTTCTTTCAAAGTGAATGAAGTGGTATTTCAGTGATATTATTACATGCAAGTGATCGATTCTTGTCGAGATATAGTAAATTGTGTACGAATAATTTCCAGAACCTGTTTAATGTGGACAAAGCATCAGAGTTTTCCTTAAAAACCTACCTGTGGGATTCAGCAGTAAATTCCTGAATTCATATTTGAATGTTCTATTCATATTTCGATACAGAATATTTGGAAGTATTCTAACACCACCTATACTTGAAGATGCGTGGTAGAGAAAAAATGCGCTACAGTCCAGAAAAGCTAAGGCTAAAATTCTGCTTGTTATGCGGAAATGTTTAGCATATTGTGTTAATTAAACTTAACTTCTGATGGGACTGGGAAGTTAAACAAGAATGCACGGTATTCTCGCATGCCTCACCGCATCCAATGAATTCCGGTTCGTCTATTGGAAACTAATACAATGATAGCCTCAGCACTACATCAAGCTGGCACACCGTGACTTTATTATAGTGGTAATAGAGTGGGATGACTCTGCTATACCCTACGAGGAGCATTCGGGTTCAACAGACAGTTTATAACATATTTCATCTGTTTTCTTTGAGGCTCGAAGTGTCGACGAGTGTCTTGGCGGTGCTTAGGATGATCTTCTGAGTGAACCAAAGTCGTTTGACCTACTGGGTGTGGTTTTCATCTAAATGAAATGTAAAGACCCTTGCCCTCTGCACTGATGTGACTCCTTAGAACGACAAACTTGTGTCTCATCTCACCTAATCCTTCTTCTTCGAGGATGCTCCACGTGGGGTCATAGGTACAACAGCCAAGTGTAGGATTTCGTGCCGAGTCCCCTCCGAATTCTTCTTCTACTTCTGCATCTTCTTCTTCTTCTTCTTCTTCTTCTTCTTCTTCTTCTTCAATTCATGGATTAGGCTCTTGCCTGTTCCGTCTTCACAGTGTCTGCTTCCATCTTTTCCTTGGCCTCCCTACGTCCCTCTTTCCTTTAGGACTATATTGGAAAACTACTTTTGGCAGTCTTGTATCATCCATTCTTCCAACATGTTCAAACCATCTTTTGCTGTACCTATCCATTTTTGAGGTGATAGCTTCCACTTGTAATTCATTTCTTATATTTTCATTTCTGATTCTATCTTCTCTTGTACATCCTTTTGTTCTTCTCAAGAATCTCATTTCGTAACTTTGTATTCTGCTGATGGTTCTTTGTGTAGGTACTCAGTTTTCACATCTATAAAGTAACTTAGAAACCGCCATGGAGTTATAAAATTTTATTCTTTTTTCAGTTCTTGTTTTATTCTTTAGGATTTTGTGAATTGTTCCAAATATTGTTTGAAATCTCATTAATTTTTTGTTCGTATTCTTATCTTTCTCATTGTTGATTTCACACCCTAAATAATTGGAGGATACTTGTTCCAATACTTTTTCATTAACGACTGCTTTCTACCTTATTCGTATTTTGCCTCAGTTTGACATTATTTTTTACTTTTCTATGGATATTTCAATATTAAAACTTTTGCATATTTGGTTAAGGTGGTGTACTGAACGTTGTAGATCATCTTCTGTTTCCTGTATAGTTACTACGTCATCTGCATATAATAAAATATTTAAAATATTTCCTTGGGCATCTTTTATGCCTGCGTCAATTTTGTCTCCAATTTTGGATTATTTTATTAACATAGATGTTAAAAAGTGTCGGTGGCATTGGGCACCCTTGTCTGGCTCCTTTGTTAGTTACAATTTCTTCTGATTTCTCTGTCTTGAATCTTAAAATTATTTTAGTGTCATCGTATAAACTTTTCACCACCTTTACCAAATGTCTTGGGTAGCCTTGTTATTTCATTGTTATCCACAGCTTTTCTCGGCCTAAATTATTAAAAGCCTTTTGGACATCTATAAATGTTATTTGTGTCTGCAGATTATGTTCTCTTCTTTTCTCCAGTATCTGTCGATCTTCCTTTCCTGAAACCACTTTGTTCATCACCTATCAGGGATTCAGCTATTACTTTCACTCCTTTGTTTTCCTCTGCGAATTATTCCAGTTATTCAGTTATGACCAAACTATAGAAGTAATCTGCATGGATGTGTCCGATTTCTTCTCAAGTCAGTTATTTGTTTTACGTTTCCAAGGCAACCTCCAGCTTTACAATAGTAGAAACAGTTAAAATGAGTAAGGCCTTGAAAATCATCTTGCAAGACAAGTATAACGTTGTAAAAATTCATAGAAGTTCCTTCCTCCTGTTCAAAGCCTAGATTCCACACTAGCTATTTTGTGTTGCAAATTCCTGGAAATATTTATGTCTGATAAAATCCAAGTATAAGTCTTATCAGGCAGTGAAAGAAATGGGTGAGATTATGCTCAAATAAAGCCAGCTTCCATATATCTTAGAGCTTTCCGACATTCATCATTCAGGACAAGGGAACGATTCGGAAAAAAAAAAAACCTTCAAAATAATTCACCCTGACCGAGATTCAACTCGGGATCTCTTGAACATGAAGCAACGATACTACTATCTTAGGTATAGGGGCTTAAAAATCTAATGTGAATTCTTTTTATCCGTGTGCCGATATCCGTATAAGCGACAAAGGTTAGATATAAGCAAACAAGAACGTCATTGCATTCAAAACATCAGATCAGACAGGCCATGCAACTAGCTCTTCTCAACCAATTCATCAGTACGAATATTGATTTCGTGTAATTACGTGCTATTCAAATGAACTTGAGTACCATCTACAAATAATTTGAATGTAGGTAGTTACTTTAGAATTAATAACTTTGTGCAGCGTTACTGTCACTTCATAGTGATCATTGAACTTATACTACTTCTTAAGTTTATTATTATCTACAATTACTTCGCTAAGGTATTTAGTTTAATTGCTTCTGTCACTTCTGTTTTCTTCATCTTATCGATATGAAGTACCTGGGAAGTAGACTTCACCTCTTTCCATTTTTCAGTCGAACACCAGAAGTCTCTAACCTCTCATAAGTAGCATTCGATCAACGTGACAAAAATCGTTGTAAACTCACTGACAGAGGCCACAGAAATCCACTTCTAACAGCTAAGGCCATGATTTAAGATCACGTTCAACGAAACGTCCAACAGATAGCCTTGAAGCAGTTCTGACAGGTGGAAGAGTAACGATGAAAAGAAATCGTGGTAGATGAGAATTAGATTCACAGCTTTGAACAACCTATCAGGGATACCACAGAACCCTGGATGAGAGAGTACGGTCAATGGGAACTCTGGAGCCATTGAGAGTATAGGAACTAAACGTTTTTCAAGTGAAGTCTTCTAATCCGCAGCGAATGAACTACGTTTGAGTTGTCAGCGTTGTCAACTCCTTACCTCCACTTCTCTTATTTCGCTCTCTCTCGCACACTCTCCTGGAGCATGCGTCTCTTTGGCGCTAGACGTAAGGGAAGCCATAACCATTATGTAAACTGAATTACGCGGATGGATGGATGGATGGGATGGGATGGGATGGGATGGGATGGGATGGATGGATGGATGGTTGGATGGATGGATGGATGGGATGGATGGGATGGATGGGATGGATGGGATGGATGGATGGATGGATGGGATGGATGGATGGGATGGATGGATGGGATGGATGGATGGGATGGATGGATGGGATGGATGGATGGGATGGATGGATGGGATGGATGGGATGGATGCCCTTCTCTGTCTGTGAATTTGTTTTTATTAAATACTTATTCTGATTGCTCCATTACATTGTGTAATACTACATCCACGATAGTGCTTATACATTTTTAACAATTTATAAGTTGAAGTACTTGTAGTTCATGTATAGACAGCCTTTTATTGCAACTGTTTGCGCGCGTTTGTTTATGTATGTATGTGTGTGTGTGGTTGGGTAGACGAATGTCTGGGTTGGGGTTGGGGTTGGGGTTGGGTATGGGTGTGGGTATGCGTATGTTAGGGGGTGTGTTCTTTTTCTTCTAATCCAGCACAACTGCCAGTGCCTCATCCAGATCCTCATCTTTTATGTCAGAAGACAATTCGTCATTGTCACTGTCCCCATTGAATCTTCCAAATTTATGATGTTGAGCTCCAACATCTCGTCAATTGATATTTCTGATAGGTTTATTTTGTAATTTTTCAGAATGTCCCATGCAATTTTCTCAGTGTTGTAGTGCTACCATGTCAGTTTCTTTTAAATAAGTTGTATAGCGTCAGTCAGTTTTAAGGTGTTACTTCTGTTTGAAATCCTCCAATTTATTTGAGCCAAACTAACACATTGTATTGTACATTGTATTGGTGGTAAGGGTGTAGGCGGGCTACCTCGTTTCACATTTTAATTGCAAGTTGATCCAGCCGATACACTCTTTCCTTATTTTTAAACAGAAGAACATACTCTCTAAGGTAAATAAACACGAAGCAATCATAAACGTATCAAGTCATGGCTCACGTTCTGCAGATATAGCATTCTACAAGATAACAGGGCTTGTACTGTTCGCTCTCTCTCGAATTTAACAAACACCTTGTTTTGTTCATAATAATTTTTTTACCACATCATGTTAATACTTTACATTTTAGTTCTGAGTAATTGTAACTATATGTAATCACATAAATAAGAACAAATAATGCTGGTCATTACAGTGCAATAAGCCAGTTTGCACCGTTATTGGTATTTTATTAGTGACAACTATTTGAGATGCAAGTATGAAAGTTATACGGTTGCGTTACAAAGATTATTCTCTATCATCTTCATTGGCCAAGTTGAAAAATTTTATTTTATGTTGTTGTACAAATAATGTTAATTGGAGATGGAATCCCGTGACACCTGTCACACACCATTCAAGGGGAATGAATAACACCGCATGGTTATTATTCAAGAACAACAATTGTCCGATTTGAAAGTCACAGTAGTGCTCTTCTTTTATATGGCCACAGGTAATGTAGATAATGAGATACTAAGCAGTTGATGTATGAATCATCAACCATTATGGCTCCTTGAGATAAATTCTGCTATTAAAACCTGAATGAAACATTGCAAAACCTCCCTTTTAAGTGTTCCATTTCAGCAGACAAGTCCTGGGCCATATCACAACTACTCTGCGAGCCCCGGCAATGAAAACATCATTTTACATGCGTAGACATCTCACAGCACTCTCTCCCTGTGCTCTGAAATTACTCCACTGCGAGCGCAGCAAGTGATGCAACCTTATAATGTTTGCCATCTCGTTTCCGTACATCAGTTTTAAAGCACCGAGATGTACAGAAAGCTTCATAACGTAAAGCATTTTATGTGCCGCATTCACATGCTGTTGCCTACCCAGTCTTCGTACAAATCATTCCCGACTATTACCGGAAATATCCGACGTTGGGTGTGGTTGCACCAATTGCCCCTACAAATTTGGACTTAGGTTGAAAATGTCAAAATCTTATAATTTTTTGAGAACACATGCAAATTATTACTTAATACACTTAAAGATTTAATTAAAACTATTAGGGTCCTGTATAATGAATAAACTACAAGAAAAAATAAGTGAATGAAAGGGCAAGAGGAAAGAAAACACTATATAAGGATATTTGTACGACAAACACAACAATGTGAACATGAAGTTTGAGCTAAAGCATTTTGAATTAAGAACCAGCGTGTCACCTCTATCACTTTTGCACAAGTTTAGGCAAAATTAAACTTGCTGCATTTATAATAATGTGACTTTGTTGATTCGTGAAATGAAAAGTCCAATTGCACCACTCAAAAATGTTCTTTATTTCCACCGAATTACAATCGGAACACTTGCCGATTATACAGAATTACGTGGTGCACACAATTACAATTCACCAGTTCGTCTGTCACAGGTCCACTGCACGCAGTTACGTACACGTACACAGTCCGTTCTCTCACTGGGCGCTCTCCACGCTGCTCGCCAAGAACTGAACTTAACTGATCTCCCGGTCGCGTCGTTCCTCTATTTATAGGTGGCTAAATGTTTATAGAGAATTCTTTACCATGGAGGGGAAAAATATTCTGGAGGTTTCGCGCTCTTTCAGGTGGCAGGAGGAGGGGGAAACGAAGATTCAGTCACTCCTGTGGTTTCCCCTCCCTCCACTCTGTCACGCTTCCGCAGGCGGTACCGATGCCACACGCCCCCCTCCACCGGCCTTCCCCTCGCGTAACTGCCCGCAAGTTTGCCGATTGGGTAACAATAATTACTTTAAGATTCGAGCTACTAATATGTCATTAAATTTAAATTTATAGTTTGTTAAAAATCCTTTCATGGAAGTGTTGAAAACAGTGTTGTTGTATAAATTAAATTAATTGGGAGTCGATTAATGACACTAAACAACATTTACTTTTAAATTTTCCCGGAACTAGTTTCAGAGGCCTTCCCTCTATCTTCAGCCGGACATCGACTGGTTCTCATTGGTGTAGCTGGCAAATCCAGAACCAAAATTACTAAAACATACAACAGGAAAAGAACTGTCCACATGGGAACAAATCTTTATTTCAAAAAATAGGAACAAAGTATTCAATTTCGACATCCCCCAGAAAGATTTGTTCAGCAAGTTCTTCGAACCGCCACCAGAGGAGACCGATGACAAAATATTGCCATCTACAACAATGAGAACCAGTCGATGTCCGGCTGAAGATAGAGGGAAGGCCTCTGAAACTAGTTCCGGGAAAATTTAAAAGTAAGTGATGTTTAGTGTCATTAATCGACTCCCAGTTAATTTAATCTGCAGTTCGTTATTTTACCAAATATTGGCTTTTGAGTCATACTATTCATAGAAAAGGACATTTTTAATGTTGTTACTGATAGTCTCAACACGTATTTTATATTTAGTTTATATGCCGAGTAAGTTTCGAACATAACAAGCTTTTGTGATTCTCTGAATACATTAAACATATTTCGATAAAAATTTCCCCCCTCCCCCTCTTCCTCTCTCTCTCTCTCTCTCTCTCTCTCTCTCTCTCTCTCTCTCTCTCTCTCTCTCTCTCTCTCTCTCTCTCTCTCTCTCTCTCTCTCTCTTTGCGTGCACGTATGGGAACTCCTATGCGTGTGTTTGTAAACGGGATAGTTAAAAAACAAAATATCGTTATGCATCAAACATAATTTAAGTTCCCCATTTTCCAAGAATGGGAGTTGGTAATCCTACAAAAATGCTCAATTTTCACATGAAAGTTCCAGAAGTTACAACATTTGGAGAATTTAATGTCATGTTTGCACGTTGGCCATAGTAGCTCAATGGTTTAGAGCGGCTGAACGCAGACCAGAGGATGTGTGGTTCAAATCCGGTGTATGACATTGAATTTTTCAGTGTGGCTCTACTCTTTCATAGTGTGTCCCACACACGAATAGTGTGAAAGAACAACTCATTTCCTACAAAATTTTTGTTTTCCCGTAATGGCTGTCAATTTTACTAAACTGCTGTAATAAGAACACCAACAAAAGAGGAAAGGAAGTTTTCCTCAAACATATTTATTTCCTGAACCATTAGCCCAATATTAACTTACAATCACCTTCTCTTTAACACGTATATACGTCTCAAACACGCCTCTTTAATGTTTGTTTATGACTCTATAGCACGCCCCAAGTTGTGTTGGCAGTAGTCTCTCTGACGCACACAAAGTTTCACCTCTTACACGGAGTTGCAAGCGGACTCTGAACACAACAAAGATTTTCACTTGAGAACGGTCTCACTGCGTGTTACACGACCTGCTGACTCCTCGCCACAAGGCGTCGAATATACATCTCTTCTCTGCACTGCTCTGTTGACTCACACTCAAAGAGCGTGATTCGTGATCTGCATCACTACGCTGACTCCACACCACGGTGCCGCACTCGTCGATTCCACAGAAACGACGCTCAAAACACACTAAAACCTAAACTCTAAACGCTGTCCAACCAGACCTCACATGGATCCTTATACAGTCATGCCGGCTTCTCCAGACTTCCCGAATTACGTACTAAAACGTTGCCCATCGTTATCTGAGCAGAAACGTTATGACCCCTCTAGCTTTGGGATGCCTTCGTATTGCCAGATAATGGTCATCCCATGAAAGGTCATCCCTAATTTTCCCCATCAGCCTAAACAACAGGTCAAGTTACCTACACCCCCTCAATTCGTCCATAACAGGATGTGATAGCATCATATATGCGGCTGATATATCTTCACGAAAACTGAAATGCCTACCTTTAATTCTCAGGGAAAATGAATCGTAAGAGGGGCAATATCTTGCTGAAAAAAGCAAATCTCCTCATGCCCTCAAAATTGCTGTCAGTTACACTGTCGTAGAGTCAAACATCTGTGACATATTCCTTGTTATTGGTTTCTTTATAAGAAAATCATTACTTTGTTTCTGATGTCCAGATTATGCTAAGAAAACAGTGTCAAAATATACATCACAATACTGAACATACCCTAAAACATTTGAAAGTGAATGAAAACAAAACAAAGATTATCATCTCCAAAAAAGGATACAGGTTGCGCAAGGATGACAAATAGGAGGTTAATAGAAGAGAAATAGAGGTAGTAAGGAGATTTGATTATTTGAGGACAAGGTTGAGTTCAGATGGCAGCTGGAAAGAACAAAAAAGGATGTTTGTGGCAAAAGGTAAAATGGCCATGAGGGTGATAAAATCATGCTACAGTAAACTGCCAGATATAAATGTCAAATGGATTTATACAGCAATAGTAGAAAATAGAATGTTACATGGATCAGAGGTTCGGGGAGTAGATAAGGCTTGGAGAGAGACTGATAGAGTGCATAGATCCTTCTATAAATATATACTGGTATTACCAATAGCATCACCTAATGGGGCAGCACAATTAGAACCAGGCAGGCATTCTACTAAAATTAAAATCTTGTCAAGGTCAATGAAATATTTATACAGAATCACAAACTTGGAAGATGACTATTATTAAAAATGTTTTTCATATTCAAAAGAGAAGTAACTGGGGTGAGTCTTGGCCAGATAATATGCACAACGTTTTGAAGCAGATAGGTATGGGTCATTCTTGGATAAATGCAGAGTATGGGTATAGATGCTTCTGGAAAGAAGTTAAGCCAAGCTTAGAAGCCATTGACAGCAAGACATTTTCGCCAATACAAGTGACAAAAGCTCACTGAGATTATATAGAGAAATAAAAACATTCTGGGGGAGGGAAGGATATATAGATATATGTAGTAAGTTAGGGCGAGAAGGTTTTGCTTGGGCGAGAACAGGAGTGAGAAACTTGAAAGGTATAGGTCAAGAGAGGGAGCTAGATAAATGTCCATTGTGTGGAGAAGAGAATGTAGACTTCCATTGTATATTAAATTGTAGTCAAATAATGATATGGAGAGAGCAGGCTTGGCTACGTAAATGTGAAAATTTGGGGGGTGAAGTAGTAATTAGAAAAATTTTGTCAGTAAAAGGGGAAAAGAACAGGAGATGTATAGAGAATTATTTAGGAAAAGTTAAAGAGAGATGGCTAAGAACAATTAAGAGAAAAATATAGATTGGGATAGGTGAAATGGCAAAACGTTTAAAAGGGAGTAGAGGGCCTCCAATACACAAAAACCTAGGGTTAGGTATATGGGGACCCAATTATTATTCAATGGTGGGCAGCATGATAGGAATTTCAGGATACAGGAATATATGGCATTTTTCAGTATGGATTTTATAATTGTAATCTTGATTTTGTATTTCCATTTGATGTTGTGAAAGGAAATATGAGAAATAATTTACAAATTATAAATTACAAAATTACCTTAAATCACTTGAAGGGGAATGCTTACCTTTTTACGAGAGCGAGTAGAGAAAGCAATGTGAAGGTGCACATCAGAGTGTTCTGTATTGGTCATTCAAACTGAACAACAAACAAAGCCAATACATAGCGGTTGGACATTAAAGTATACGTCTGTCACTAAAACTCACTTAATGCTCCCATTACAATTTTATTTTTAAGACAGTATTCTTGCAAAGATTCATCCCAATTAACGTGAAATGGAAACTACAGTAACAATTCGGACAAGAATTCAGTAGAGAAAGTCATGTGTCTTCAACATACATAGTTGGGGAATTAAAGCACCCCAAAAAGTGTATTTCTGGTAAAATGTCGGTGTAGAAATTTATAAAGTGATATAAGTGGAAAGGTATACGATGTTCCTTAGAGTTGCATTATTGTTTCACTGATGGTATCTCGTTCGGCTGGTTTAGATTTGATATTACAGCATTTTTGTATTTTATATGTTGTAAACATGAAATAGTCTATGCAGTTCAGAGAAATCTGAGCACTTGGTTACCTCAACATTAATTGAGAGCACATTTGAATAATACCAGCATCATATGATTTATAAGTGTTTTAATTACCTCAATTTGAATAAATAGAAAACAAGAGTTTTGTGGAGGTTAATTCAGACAGAGTTTAAAGAAGCATTTGAAACAATTTTTTTTTAATTAAAATATTACAGAGGTCAATGAACACGTTTATGCTGCGTTTTTGGAGACCTGAGTTACAGAAAGATGTAGTTAAGGCCTAAGAGACAAATCCAATGGTGAGTTAAGCGTTAGCAAATAAAAATATCAACTGCCATTAGTTCTTAAAAATCAGTTTTGTGGTATTTATAGCAACATGCCAGTGTAAATTTGTCGTAACAGAAAGAAATTGTTTGATAAAAACTCACTGGAACATGCAGTTGCAAATCAGAGTTAATGAATACCACAGCTGATGGAAATACGTATCGATTTTATTAGCTTTAGTGTATAGTATTATTAAAGTTATTATAAATTAAAAACGATACCCAGATTGCTGAAATTATTCAAAGGCACATAAACGAACTAAAATTCACAGTGAATTTGCCATACATATTTCCACATACTGAAAATTCAATTTGGTTTGTATCATGACAAAGTATAACGAATAATATTGTGGAAAAATGTAAATAATAGAGGCATAACTGTACAACTAATTGAAGTTATAAAAAGTATGTACATTATTACAAAAATAAAAATAAATAAAAGAGAAGCAGTAATAGTTCTTGGGGACGTAAGACAAGGTTGTCCTTTATCAGCCGCACTTTTTAATTTGTATGTTAACGAAATACTAAGAATTTGGTCGAATAAAGTCATTGGAAGCATTAATGTATCAGGAATTAAATTGAAAACTATGTTGTATGCAGATGATCAAATAATAATGGCAACAAATGAAGATGACCTGCAGAAAATGCTGTATGGTCTAGATAAAATTGCTACAGAATATGGAATGAAAATATCGGCAAATAAATCCAAAACCATGGTATTTAAAGGAATTAATCCACTAAGATCGAAAATGGAGTTAGATAATATAATAATTGAGCAGAAATCACACTTTAAGTACTTAGGATGTAATGTCTCGTACCAAGGGGAAGCTGATATAATAGAGAAAATAAATAAATTTAACTATATAACAGGCAATATAAAAATAAAGCAAGAAAGGACTCTAAAATAAAACTATACAAAACAATGGCAATACCAACTCTGATCTATGAATCAGGAACATGGACACTAACATAAAAGAAATAGTACGAGAATACAGTCATCAGAAATGAAATTCATAAGAGCAATGGCTGGATATACCAAAATTGAGAAAAATCGTAGTCAGGATATTAGGACACAATTAAAAACAGAAGAAATAAATTGTACTATTGAAAGAAATAGAAATGAATGGAAAGAACATGTTCAGAGAATGAATCATACCAGAACACCAAAAATATCCTTAAACTATAAACCTATAGGTAGAAGAAACCAGGGAAGACCGAAGAAAAGATGGGCAGTCCAATTTGGAGCCAGAACGGGTTAAACAATCCAAAGCCGTGAGGTGGAAGAAGAAGAAGAAAAAGAAGAAGAAGAAGAAGAGGAAGAAGAAGAAGAAGAAGAAGAAGAAGAAGAAGAAGAAGAAGAAGAAGAAGAAGAAGAAGAAGAAGAAGAAGAAGAAGAAGAAGAAGAAGAAGAAGAAGAAGAAGAAGAAGAAGAAGAAGAAGAAGAAGAAGAAGAAGAAGAAGAAGAAGAAGAAGAAGAAGAAGAAGAAGAAGAAGAAGAAGAAGAAGAAGAAGAAGAAGAAGAAGAAGAAGAAGAAGAAGAAGAAGAAGAAGAAGAAGAAGAAGAAGAAGAAGAAGAAGAAGAAGAAGAAGAAGAAGAAGAAGAAGAAGAAGAAGAAGAAGAAGAAGAAGAAGAAGAAGAAGAAGAAGAAGAAGAAGAAGAAGAAGAAGAAGAAGAAGAAGAAGAAGAAGAAGAAGAAGAAGAAGAAGAAGAAGAAGAAGAAGAAGAAGAAGAAGAAGAAGAAGAAGAAGAAGAAGAAGAAGAAGAAGAAGAAGAAGAAGAAGAAGAAGAAGAAGAAGAAGAAGAAGAAGAAGAAGAAGAAGAAGAAGAAGAAGAAGAAGAAGAAGAAGAAGAAGAAGAAGAAGAAGAAGAAGAAAGGTTTGTATCATATCTAAATGAAAGAAAACAGAGTTTTGAAGTAACGGCAGATATTTTTTATATAAGGAAACATCAGATTGGAAAACAGTATCACATGGAGTACCCCAAGGTTCAATGTTAAGGCCATTTCTATTTCTGATTTTTATAAACGACCTTGCACTGTATATAAAGGCCATTGCAGTTGCAGTTCTGTTCACAAATGGCATAATCTTCGCAAACGTTAAAGGCATATGGAGGCGGGCCCTACTGCAGACTCCAGCCATCCTAAGCTTGCGCCGCCTGGCAGCGCTGCGGAATGTGGCACACGTATCTTGCTCGCCTGAACTGAGAACATTATATTAATTAATTACGCTTGGATAAATATTTGAAAATAACACATGGGAGTCTTGTGATAAGAAAGAATTTTATTTTCTGACAATGGCCGTACAAAAATCCTGTCTCCGATGCACGTTTTATCTTCACATGGTTATTGTGACTTTGTGAGTTCGTGAAATTAAAAGTGCAACTGCACAAACTCAAAATTTTCTTCATTTCCACCAAATTACAGTTGTAACACTTGCCGATTACATAGAATTACTTAGCGCACACAATTACAATCCAACAGCTTGTCTGTCACAGGTCTACTCCACACTCACAATTACGTACAACTCCTCTGATACACGTACACAGTCTTCCAGTCCGTTCACTCACTAACACTGCGCTCCACGGCTGCTAGCCAAGAACTGAACTCTCTCCAACCCGGCGCATCGTTTATATAAGACCATCTGACCTATTAAGAAGGTTCCGGGTTAGATGAAATATCCCGGCTATTCCAGACGTCAGGGGGAAGGGAAAGAGGCGGCCAGCGACCAGTGACACTTCCCTCACAATCCTCTTCAGTGAACGCCACAAGATAAATGGGTAGGCGTGTGTTAAATGCCTACTGTCACCCAACCAGCTGCTAGCTGGCCGTGCTTTCCGATAATTAGGTGATATCATGGTTAGCCAACATGCATCCTTTCAACACACATAAGCCTAAACACACCATACATTCCTCAAAATATCTGAGGTAAAATAAATAATGCACGTACTATGAAAATATAAGTAACGCAGTTCGAAAAAGAGTTAATTTTCAGTTTGTTTTCAGAGTAGAGATCCATTATTTCATTGGAGTGAATGGCATCGTTAAGTCGTTTGTTGAATTCGAGCTGACATTATTAATATTACATTAAATCATTATTATACACATCCTTTTTCCAGTGTTGGTGATCCGAGTTCTTGAATGTATTCCTCGAAGGTAGGACAAGGACATTTTCATCAGCAAACCTAAAGTGATTGATTCGCAAGGCAGAAAAACTATATTTAATGTGAACAAGTTTTTACGAAAGCTCTCCAATCCAGGTTATAGGACAACTGTAGATTTTTCAAAAATCCAGCAATTAAATGTGGAAGCTTGTGGTGTAGGTAGGCCACATATATTATCACAAGTTTGTAGTGAACCAGCTTCATCCTTAGAGAAAGGTAGCGTACAGTATGTTTATTCAGACGTGGCAGCTGAGAAAATGTGCGCAGTGACTCACTCTATCCGCCACCTACTGGCACTAAGAGTGGGGGTCAGTTATAGTTGTGAAATCGTTGAGGTTGGACGTGCGTCTTAGGAATTTTTTAAGGCTCGGGTCCGTGTGATTTATATTTTTATATGTAAATGACAGTGCACTTTAATATATGTACAGTAAGTAGCAGTTCTCGTTGTTCTTAGTTATTTTCAGCGTACTTGTAAGTGCGTGCGTGATTGTGTAAGTGTGTGTGTGTGTGTGTGTGTGTGCGCGTGCGCGTCTGCGTTAAGTGTATTTCCTTTTACTGCAGACTTTAATATTTTAAAACATGGACAGCAAACTACAAGGTAAAGTGTTGCACTCCCAAACCAGGGAAGTTGTTAGTAATCTTTATAAGTACATGAAAAGACATGCAGAAGCTGGCTTAACAACTCTTAGCATCAAAAACATTGGGAAGAGTGTGGCTGAGGCAACAGGTGTTTCTGAAAGAAGTGTAAGGAGAATTATTAAGGAAACGAAAGATATTGATCGTGGTACTTCGATTTCATTCTCCACACCACACAAAAAGAGACCGAAGAGGTCTTTTCGTGCCAGTTTGGATGCTTTTAATGAGGCAGTAGTGCGCCGAACTGTGAACGAATTCTATATAATTCACAAACAAAGACTGACACTGAGGAAGGTGCATGCTAAATTAAAGGATTCGATAAACTTTGAAGGGAGCATATCCACACTAAGAAAAATACTCTCAAAGCTGGGTTTCACATGGAAACGGACAAAGAAGAACAGAAAAATTTTAATGGAGCGCCATGACATCAGAACTAAGCGCCTCCATTTTCTTAGAATGATGAAGCGATATAGAAGCGAGGGCCGTCCCATAATATATATGGACGAGACGTATATCCATTCATCGCATACTACTCCGTATGCTTGGAGTGATAACAGTTTACACGGCCTCTTAGCACCGGTATCCAAAGGCCAGCGTCTTATCATCGTGCATGCTGGAGGCCAGCAAGGGTTTATCCCTAACGCGTATATTCGGTTCAAGTCCCAGCAGAAAACCGGTGACTAACACGATGACATGAACTATATAAATTATGAGAAGTGGATAAAAGAAAGACTGATCCCTAATCTTCCCCAAAATTCCGTATTGGTAATTGACAATGCACCTTACCACAACGTGATCCTTAATAAGGCGCCCACTGCAAGTTCCAGAAGAGATACAATGATTTCGTGGCTGAAACAAAACCTCTCCATGGAACATTTTACAAACATTGATTTCTCCTCCCTGTACAAACCCGACATTTACAATATGATCATCCCTCTCAAACCCAAAATCCCCAAGTACATAATAGACAGTTTTCTTCAGGCACATAACCACACAGTTTTACGCCTTCCACCTTATCATCCCGAGTTAAATCCAATCGAACTGATTTGGGCTACTGTAAAGAACTGGATTGCAGAAAGAAATGTCACGTTCAAAATGGATGACGTCATTAAGTTAGCTGACGAGAAGTTTGCTGACATTTCTGCGGAAGATTGGCAGAAAAGATGTCAACACGTCATTCAGGTTGAACATGAATTCATGCGCAATGAAGGTTTGCTGGATGGAGGACAGGAAATCATCATTCATCTAGGAGATGACAGCGATGAAAGCAGTGAGTCATCCGAGTTTTCTAGTGAAGATGAAGGGGGGAATTTTCCGGAAGAAAAAACAGTCTGCAGCTGAACAATCTGCTAGTGTTACTTCTGTTGCCTGAAACCAGCCTCAAGGTAAGATGCATGCGCTTTCTCCTCTCTCTTGCCCGCATGTGGCTGCCAGTCCTACCCCCAATCTCCTGGTTGCCCCTCTTCTACTGCGCATCTAGCTGCCACCTCATGTTAACCAAGCTGTACTTGTGTTTCAATATCCGGGAAGATACATTAAGTCGGAAAGCGAGTGACTGGATTTGAAACCGTGCTTGCTATTTCACTGATGTGACGTGCTTCAAGGTAAGATCTTAGAGCCGTATTCATATTTATCACTTCGGTCTAGACTATCTTCCGACTAACTTGGTCCGGACCAAAGATGGTCTAATTTTTTGGTATTCATAGACGACAAAAAGCCTTGGACCTGCATGTAGCAAATGTTACATGACATAGAATGGTTCTTCTGCGCAGGCCCGAGTCCCTAGTGCTAAACAAACCACAGTGTACCTACAAGTTTATAATACTCTGTGGCAGATTCACAGCTGTTTCTTAATCATTCTTACGGTTACTGCTGCTGTTTGAGGTTCGGTAACAAAGTTTGGTGTTCTGTGAATATGGATAATACGAAGAAGCGTGGTATCATTGGGTCAGAGGAAGACCAATGTTTTCTCTAGTCCAAAAAAGAAAGATCATTATAGAAAACAATTCCGTGTCGACATAAACACATATGAGAAAGCAGGAGGCATAGAGGAAAATTTATAAGGACATTGCTGATAATGCGGCTTACTGATGCAGGACAGCACTGTTGTTTTGATATCCTCCTCTTTTTTTCTCTTTATTGGTATCAACTGCATGCCCCATTACACGGTAATATTACATGCATTACAATACATAATTATACATTATAATTTACAGATTCAATTTTAAATGTATAAGCTTAACAGACTTGTTCCTAATTTATTTTTGGTATATACACCTTTGAGTTTTTTCGAACCTATATATTGGTAGTTCCTTTCTCTGTTTTACTAGCCTATTCTTGCATTGTATTGTTTTATAGTATTTTTGTAGTCTTATCTCTAATTCTATTAGTATATTTATAAATATATTAAATTTAAAGTTAACTACTTTTTATAAGTTAATTGAATGAATATATTTGCAAAATGGTTTCAAGTATTTTGTGATTAATTCCTGGTTGGTTGTGGGCCATTTTCCTCCTTGTTTTTGCACTTCTGCCACCAATATAGATCTCTTCTGTTGTTTGTCTTTACATTCAAAAATTAAATGGTTAACTGCTTGTCGGAGGTTACTGCATGTACGTTTTGCATCATCAATAATGTGGAACCTGTATAGGTAATCTAGTTTTTCCATGACCTGAGATTGTAGCAGTAAGTTCTGGTGTAATGGGAAGTTTTCTCCTTAACCTATCTTTGATTGCTGGGAGGGAAGTTTTACAGAGAGCCCCTTTGTTTGTGCTGTTCCACCTATGTTGCCATTCTTCGTGTCCTCTTTCTTTTATATCTGCTTTGATCGTTGACCTGGGAGGCTTATTGTAAATGATTGGCAGTCCTTCATCTTGAGCAGCTACCTTGGCCAATTTATCAGCCATCTCGTTGCCAGTATTCCTACATGGCCTTTCACCCATTTGAAGTGGATTCTCCAATTAGCTTGTTGCAGGGATGTTAGAGTGGCTGCAATGTCCTCCACGACTGAGTTGTGCTTTATGTTGTTTACTAGTGTGCTCATCGTTACCTTGCTATCTGAGTAAACTGCTGCTGTCTTTTCTTCAAGTGCTAAGTCTATGTGGTTTCAAAGCTCTTGTAGCACTTTCAATATAACTATTTGTTCTGCTTGGTTGTTTGAACACTTGCCATCCAATCTATATTTTAGTTGAAGACTAAGTGCTTCATGTATGAACACCACTGCTGCAGCTCCAACCCTGTCCGCTATTTTACTCCCATCTGTGTAGATTCTAAATATGTAACTAGTGGCTTCCTCAGCTACTGTGATTTCAAGAACTTCTGCAGGATGTTGGCATTTCCTTGGTGGTAAGGGTGCATCATAGTTATCCCCTTCATGTATAGCCCTGTATAGTGCTATCTTCCCATTGATGGTTATGTCAATGGGTTCAATACCAGCTATGACACAGGAAGCATAATATATCGTTCTGTACCCTTTTATGATTTTAATGTTGAATAATCTCTGTATTCGTTGTATTTTCCTTAAGTTCTTTTGGTTTTGTAGAGCAGCTCCCCAAATTGGGGCTCCATATGTTAATATTGGCTCTATGGCACCTGCATAATACTGAAGAACTGTTAGGATTTGAGTGTCAATTGGGATACTCAGGCCACGGTTATCATCCCTGACGCACAGGTTAGGACGAATAATTTCTGTCAGCTTTCAGTTGTTTGCTTTACTAAACCCGTGTTTGCTTTTGAAGTTTAGGTCGTCGTACTTCGCAATAATTTATATTCTTGGTAGAAAAGTTTTCGTCCTTCGTCTTATTTCACGAATACCTCGCACCTCAGCTGCAGTCATCACTTCACAATTTGAGCCGGACCAACGTGTTGGGTCTCCGGACAATCGCTAATCCTGGTTTGTGAATAAGAAAATCTATAGTCCACCGTTAGTCTACCGGAAGTAGCAAGTTGTCCGGACCAAGTCTGAATATGGTCCTTAATGTTTTAGGAATATTCAGTTTTTTGTTTAATTACGGGGAAAATAGGCAGAACCTTTGCTGACGGGTAAAAATACAGAACCTCTGCGGTACATACACTACGCTTGCCAAACGCGATCCGCTTTAACTTTAACGAGCGCTATAGTGTTTTGTTAACCAGTAAAACATTTGAATCAGTGTATAATAAAACTGTTTTTTATTTTGAACTGTGTGTCATATTGGATTGAAGTTAACAATCTGTCTGATAATCTAGACGAAACAAACCTTTGCAACGGGGATGCTGCTTTTGGGATTATGGATGTAAGCTGTAGTTCTCTCACCTTTTGTGAAGAACCTGTACACATCCTGTAGGTGCCACGGTGGCTCTGGAGCAAGAAATCTTACTTATGGGCGTGGCCGCAAGGTATAGGAAGTTGATACTGCAATTGTTGGAGAACAAACAACAATTCTTCTGTTTTAAACATTGCAGATTTTATTCCAACGCAAAAATTTTAAATTCTGATAAATTTTAAATGAGATAAATGCTGTTCTTCAACAAACAATAGTTGTTGCACCGACGAACTGTATCTCTCATAGGCCACGCCGTGGCTCAGTGGTTAGACCGCTTGGCTCTCACCAAGGCGGCCCGGGTTCGATCCCAAGCGACCGCAAAGTGAGATTTGTGATGGACAACACGGCGTTGGGGCGGGTTTTCTCCGGGAACTTTGGATTCCCCCGCCATCTCATTCCACCGGTGCTCCATCTTTATCTCATGCATCATCAGTGTCACCGCCTGCGGTGCCATATGTAGTAAAAGCGGGCGTTATACACTACACATGTATCTCTTACACATGCCACTAATGCATTCACACAAAACAGTTTATTTGAATGTATCCAACTGCCCTACACGGATTTCTTCCCGGTCCTTGATCGTGACGCCTATTGTCGCTGGAATGACGCCTGGATTCGTTCGCAGTCCATCAAAGGCAAACACTACACCGCCGTTCAGACGCATCTATCCACGACCCCTTGGTTCTCCAACTTCAGGATCGCACGTCGACTTCTCACCTCCATCGCTAGAATGCGACTTGGACATGGATGTTACCCTGCGCATCTACACCGACTAGATCTCATGTCCTGATGACCCAGGCGAAACCGCTGACCTCAATCATCTCCTGTTCAGTTGCTCTGGCTACCGAGCCCACCGTTCTTCCTTCCTCCGCCGCCTACTTCAACAGTCTGTTCCTTTTCCCGCTAGCGTCAACACCATATTACAGTTATGCCACAAACCTGTATACCAAGCTCTTCTTCAATTCCTTAAAGTAAGTGATCTACAGATCTAGTCTCCTCCCATCCTCCCAATTTTCCTTTCATTATTTTTCTTATTTTTCCCTTCGATGGACATATGGGATGGTACCGAAGGCAAAAAAAAAAAAAAAAAAAAAAAAAAAAAAAACGCGGAGCGACACGAATAACACGTCTTGCTCCGAAGACAGTCTCTTAAAGAAGAACGCTAATTACAAATAATCTTCAGCTCTCTTCCCTCTACGTTACTATAGTAACCAAATTACTTCACGTTTACTGGTCACGTCACCAAATTACGTAATCACAGTCTCGCCATTACCAATAACAACAGTATTACGTGGGCTGTTCAATAAAGAGAGATCATAATTTTTTACAGCCATAATTGTGCACTAAAATGCAGACTTATATTCTGTTAGCTCAATGTGAAACAAACACTCCGTAGTAGTTTCATTGTTGGTACTCCTGGTTACCGCCTGTGAGAACTAGGCAAGTTCAGAAATGTTCAGCTTCACCTACCGCTGCAATGGAGGTAACACACGAGGAACAATATACGGATTTGAAATTCTGCTTTCGTCTAAACAAATCTTCAGTTGAGGCCTATACAATATTACAGTAGGCCTATGGAGAGTCTGTTCTTCCCTACAGCACAGCTCGAAGGCGTTTTAAAATGTATATGGAGAGGAGACGATCATTTTCAAAGAAAGGTGGACCCGGTGCTCCAGTTACTGCTCTTACGGAACAAAACATCAACACTGCCGCCGCCATTGTGAGAGAGGATCGACGCCTTACCTTAAGGCCACTTTCTTAAACACTGAACATTTCAATGGGTGACACCCACACGTTGGTGACAGAAAAATTACACATGAGACGTGTTTGTGCGCGATGGGTTCCAAAACTGTTGACTCCCGAACATAAAGGCATTCGGATGTAGGTCTGCATGAAGTTAAAGTTGATGTTAGAGGAAGTTCCGGAGTTCCTTTCAAACATATCACTGCTGGTGAAACTTGGCTACATCATTTTGATCCTTAGAGCAAACAGCAAAGCTCAGTTTGGAAATCTTCATCACCAGCCCACAAAAAAGCAAAAGTGTTTGTTTCTGATGGGAAAGTTATGGTCATCTTATTCATTTATATTCATAGTAAGGTTTATCAGCAAGTTGTACCTGCACACACATCGTCATTGGACAATACTACAGGGATGCCCTGAAAATATTGCAAGTCCATATCAGGCGCAAAAGACCACATTTCCGTGAGGCAGGCTGGATGCTCCACCACGATAATGCGCGGCCGCATATTGAGTGTTGTTGCTGAATATCTTGCAAAACTCAACGTGAAGTGCATCCCTCAGCCTCTTTAGTTCGGATTTGGTTCCATGTGACTTTTTCCTATTCCCTAACTTGAAGAAAAGCCTGCGTGAGCGGCATTATCCATCATCAAAAGCAGTGGTGAAAGATGTGGAGGCGATTTTGAAGGATCTCTCAAAAATGGTTTCCAGCATATCTTTGAATACTGACAGAAACGCTGGGAAAGGTGCATCGCTTTCAGGGGAGACTATTTTGAGATGGGCCATCAAAATTATGAGGATGAATAGAGGTATGTTGTCTAAAAAATATTGTGATTATTCTTTATTGAACAGCCCTGGTATATAACGTTTAACTCGAATTTCTTTAGTTGATGACCAACTTAATATTACACTTTTAGTTTCGTTCAAATTAATACTTTCATAGCAATTGAAAATACAACCCAAAGGTTTAAGAACATGAACTAACCACCAACACAGTCGTCTCCCTGACAATAGATACTGGTGTCAATGAGGTGTTATTAAAAGCAATTGACACAGAATTTCTGGACAGAGTTAGCATAAAGTATATATTTTAGCTAAAGTAGGCCCTGGCTCTTGTGCTATCCCAGCACTGGTTTATGTCGGTTTTATAGATACACGTAGATAAGTGTTTTATGCTATTGGAACTTTACAGTGAAATATGGAGAATTATTATTAATGGGCCAGTCTGCGGAAAGTAAACGAATATTTTTTATGCAATAGAAGGTTATAGGATATCATTCCTAACAGACATATTAAGCAATATTGCAAAGATATTTTCAGCAAATTGAAGATAGCTAAATTTCCTTGTGTCTATGGAGCACGGAGCGGTATAACTTCCAGCTCGTGACGTCAGCTAATAGACTTCTTTGGGTGTTTTTTTTTTGTTTGCTCATCTCACTTAAGCACGCTTATTGTAATCCTTTTGCGGCAAGCGGTCGCCGCCGCCGTGACAATATCCCATTGTATTAAGAGTCACAAGCGTGCTCACACTCCTGCGTCCACACGCAAACCTACTCAGGGACCCTTTTCTAAGAATTATTTCAAAGCGTATTTTGTGGTGATGTTTACTTTTTCGGTGGAATGGGATGCATTACCTAAATATAGTGTACGGGGAGGGTAAACTAGACAAACGAATAAGACTGATTATTTTAGAAATGTAAAAGGATTTTTAAATTGAAACCAAAAACAAGCAACACCTGAGAAATTTATTTTCACTAAAAATCGTATGAATGAAGTATTTGCTTTAATGTATCAGTATTTTTTTTGCAATAAAACTATCTGTTCCTAAAATTTTTCCAGTTATTTATAACTCATCTGGAATGAAAAATACTAGAGATTATTCCCAGTAAATTCAAGATATGTACAGTGTCTTTATCGTGAAAATATGTACAAAATATATGGTACTTGAATCAAAGTCCTAAAAACAATTTTTGGAAAAACATTCTCAGAATAACTGCCATGTAAAAGACAGTTTGGTGTGTGGAGTCTCCAGAAAACCCTCTGAAACATTTCCAAGGAGTACCCTAAATGCCAAGAATGTTCACTTCGGTGCCACCGCTTTATATATACACAAAATAATTTTGTTTTATTTGAGAAGAGTATAAAAGATTTCAGTTTTAATCTAACAATGGGGAATTACTAATAAACGTTACCTCTATAAGAAACATCTTATTTTACATGAATTGTGTTCCTCAAACAGATCTACAGGATGTTTCGATACGACACTGATCGAATATGTAGAAGTAGTTGTTCAGCTTCTATGTGACACATATAGCTAGATTTTACCACCAATGTTGCCGCTTAAAAACACTCCCTAATGAGTTTGGATTACGCAGTTAAATGAATAACGCCGCGTGTCTCACGCTATCAAATTTCGTAGGTAGGTGACACACCGTGACGCCTGCTGTAGGTGCTGTAAACATTCCGACTTGCTCCAAGGTAGCGTGCTGAAATTAATAATTCCTTTTGCGTATTAAACCGCAATAAAGAAGATAAATATTTAATATAAGATAAAGAAGCTAAATAAATATAAAATATTTAGCTGTTTTAAATATTAAAAGCAGAAGAATTATTAACAGTGAAGTATTCTTCATATTTAAGTTTGATTTATGAGTCACTATGTTTACACTCAACTTCACTTTCTTGTTGTTGTATAATTGAAACGTTTTTAAGATCATTCGATCTCATCCTCAGCTGTTTGGTGACTAAATGAACCTTCCTCTTCTTCCACTACTACGGAGTTCCGATCACTCTGCCATCTGGTGTTAGGGGCACTTTTAATACTTCATTTAATGCCGGGATTTGAAACTTTATAACTTTATCACGGTTTTTGTTTATGAATATTTTTCCCAAATATCCAATTCTATGGGTGTACTTAAAGATTTTAACAGTTTAATGTTGTGGCCAATGTTGTGGTTTTCTGTCCAAAAATGGTGGGAAACTGCAGATTTTTCTGTTTGTTTCAATTTAATGTTCCTCTGGAACTTAGTGCCCCTAACACCAGATGGCAGAGTGATCGGAGCTCCGTAGTAGTGGAGGAAGAGGAAGGTTCATTTAGTCACCAAACAGCTGAGGATGAGATCGAATGATCTTGAAAACGTTTCAATTATACAACAAGTACATGAAGTTGAGTGTAAACATTGTGACTCATAAATCAAACTTAAATATTTAGCTGTTTGTTTATGGGTGTTCAACGTGTTGAACCATTCCGTTGTAACAGTCGATGACGACACATAAGCTGGTGGACATATGCAACTTAAATCTTTTAAGTGGAAGTTAATTATATTGAGATTGAGGGTGGAATGATTAAATGATAAAAGGAACGGACAACACTATCAGATAATGGTATATATATAATATATATGATTATAATATCATAATATATATATGATTATAATATCATAATATATAATTATATATATATATATATATATATATATATATATATATATATATATATATTGAACCAAAACTAAATTCCTTGTGCTATTAGACAAGCATTTTTTCCACTGTGTTTAATAACACTAAATAAAGCATTTATACATTAAAAGGAAGCTGTTGATTTTGCAGTAACTGGTTGAAAACACTGTAAAATTAAGATTATAGTAAAATGAACAACTTTGGAACTGTCTGACTCATTATCGAACTTTCCCACAAGTAACTGCCCTTTGCCACATTACCTGATAAAGAGCAAGGAGCAAAGCTTTTGTTTTCGTGACCGGTGCGTTCGAATAACAACTTTTGAGGTTCGCACACTAGTGGTTCCTACCCTGCCTAATCACAAAATCATGTAATATTTAAGGCTTCATAAAATTATACCTAAAAGAATTTCGAAGTTGTGAAATTCGCCCTAGTGAAGTTATAAACTACGAAACAGATATATTAGTTCGGTATCGTCTTGAGCGAACCTTTGTATTTATGTCGACAAATGTTAAATGTCACTGATGGTTTACAAAAGCCATAGGTATAGAATAAAGGGGACATAAAAATCCATTTCTTGATAATCCAAAATATACTAAACATTTGGCTTGAATATCTAAGGTAGGTGGTAATTTAGGACAAATTCTTAGAGATAACGTGACAAAAATGTTCGCACTGCTTGCATTGTAACTATTTTGGAAAGCAGTGTTATTCCTTTGTTTTCTATTTTATATCACATCCTTCGAAGTGTTCAACTTAAATTTATTTCTGGTTAAGCTGTGCTGTGAATATTATGTCTGGAATAGGCCCAAAGCTGTACGTAGATGAAGTAAAAAGGTATTGGAGTAAGAGAGGTGTTATAAAATTTGATCCACCTCAATGGGGATACCATTGACATGGCTATATATCAATGATAGCCGTCTGCCATAATCTTTATGGCGTCATTGTAATTTTCATTCCAATACATATAATCCGGTTTTGACGATGGTGTAAAGACTCCAGTATTTACGTTTTCTACAATATGGATAATACTATAATAAGGTACATTGTTTTGAAGGGCTTTACTGAAACAGAAATACAAATTCAACTAGTATCGACTTTAAAGTCTCTTCCCCTTTGTTTCAGACGTGTATAAAGGGGCCTTCCATTCATTCGGGATGATCACTTGGGTCGTCCTAAAACCACTACCACCAACGAGAGTATGACAACAATTCACAATGTCGTGCTCAGTGATCGCCGATTGAGGGCTCACATTTCAAAGTCCTTTATACGCTTTGTCCGCTGTAGCTCTACGCTTTCAGTGCCACTTTTCTTAACAATGGATCAAAGAACAATTTGCCCGCCCCTCTACGTAAGCGGTAGCATGTCTGCCACATGTTCAAGAGCTTTGAGTTTGACCGTAGAATCAGTGAAGCATTATTTCACCCATTTCATTCATCTTCTGATATGATGTAACGATGGGAGACATAGAAAGAGCAATACAAAGAATGCCTAATCGAATGCCTAAATAAATTGAAATAAGTTCCTCTAATTCTTGCATGACAGCAATTTAAAAACTGGTGCAATGTTACATACGAGAGACGCAGAAAGAATCCAAATGATTCATAGTAACAGATGAAAATGCATAAATGTAAGCAAAAATGCAACAAACCATAACTATGATTTCAAAACTTGTGGTGCCGTGTGAAGCCTTAAAGTAGTTATTAAAAAATAAGAGTAGAAATTGAGACATTTTAAATTTAAGTATTTATAACAGTAATTTACTTTCTGATATATAAAAAGCTAAACAGTATTAATCAGTTAAAACTTTTGTTTGAGGAATAAGACGATATGACTCCATATTTTATATGTACATTTATCAGCCTGGTTTCAGAACGGAAGCACCATCACTAAGAAAAATTGCCCGCCTCGGTGGCGTGGTGGTAGCATGTCTGCCTAACGTTCAAAAATTCCCGAGTTCGAATCTCGGTCAGGGTGAGTTACCTAGATAAGGTAACAAGGTTTTCCCTTGTCCAGAAAGACGAATGTCGGGTAACTCTAATCTCCATGGACCCTGGGCTCATTTGAGCTTCATTTCACCCATTTCATTCATCGTCCGATATTACTGAACGTTGGAGGACGTAAAATTACACAAAAAAAAAAAAAGGCTGAGAAAAATTATGCCGCGGTAGTGGACCAACTGAATTGTGTGCAATGGCTCAGGCGGCGGTCTGTGATCCACATTCGGGGGGCCCGGGTTCGATTTCCGTGGCTGAACTACCTGTTGCATGGATGTTTTGGGGGTTTCCCCTTCACTAGGCGAATTCTGGGAGGTTAACTACATCCCTCAAATTTTTTGTCGATCCATTTCATCTTCATTATCATTTCACATGACCTCTCATCTGGTGGTCTTTTACAGGGTGGAAGTGTCGGCGGGTGTGTCGGTGGTGCATGGCAGGATGATATGCACATCTGACGGTCGTCTCCCGAAAATTGGTTCTATGGTCGTTATCAAAACAATGCACTGCCAGCCCAGACTTCTCAGGTTGCATTAAACGAATGCTTCGTTCATGTTCGAATATTCTAGTAGTGATGGTCCTTTCGGTTTGCTCTATATACGGTGTCCCACATTCACACGGAATGCGGTACACTGCCGAAACCTGGAAGTCCAGTTTGTCTTTCAGTTATCTCAACAGATGTTTAGTCTTCAGAGGTGGCTTGTGGATGTCCTGATGTTGTATTTTACGAGAATTCTGCTGATTCTGCCGGATAGATTGCCGGTAAACGGGATGTAGGCTGCAATTTGTAAAGCAGGAGCTGTAAAGATCAGTGCATATTAAGTTTATGTGCAAACTGAAAAGCAGTTGTAAAGTTGCATACAAATTTACACATTTTCCAATTTACTAATTCATTTTTGTATAATTAACCACTTGATTATATTTAAGCATTCTCCTTTTCAGAGTAGATATATGTATTCAAAATATGCCTGCCACTTTTCTGTTCTGATTTGCATTTGGTTTCTAATAAAACGTTATGTAAGTTTTGTATGCTTTTGGAAAATATTTTAATTTATTGTTATATATCTGAATGTTTTGAAATTTATTTTAACACTCAGAATCTTGAAGCATGAACGTGATTGCCCCTTTTTCCATAGTTATATAGTAAAAATTTAATTCAATTCCATTGAGTAGTCTTTTGTGCAATGTAAATATTGTCAAATAATGTAAAACCTGTACTTTCCCAGGGTAACTGGCCACCTAAATGTTCGCTAGAGCTTTAAAAATGCTGGAATATGAACATTTGTTTAATTCATTTGACGCCTGAAGTTCAAGGGTACATTTATAGGTATTAATCCAAAATTCGTAAATTGTGTAATTTTTGACCAAAGTTTCTGTCTGCCCCTTTCCAGTTCTCGTAGATTGGGTTCTACAGAATGTCTAATTGAAGACATGCCCGGAAAAACGGGTAAAACCACATTTTTTTAAAAATGGTGAAAACAAGTGTTTTGTGAATGAGGTTGAAAGAAATAGTTAACATTATTTTATTTCATTTCTGAAAATATGAGTCTCAAGAATACAGTAAATATTATCAGGGTTATCCTTAATAGAACCCAAAACATGACATCTAATAACAATAAAATAATGAAAATAAAGTGAAAACCTATGTCAGATTTTACTTAAGTTTTCTTCTATATACATTTTAAAATTTTAGGTGAAACTAATAGGTGTGTCTTTTGGCATATTTATACATGGTACACTTTGGATTATTTCACTTTTCTATAAGTATATCATTTTGGAAACTGGTTACAAGCTTTTTAGCTGTAGTCAGGCTGATAAGAAAATGCTTCATCAGTAATATTCTCAGAAACTGTGGTCTCGGATTTAAGAGTTTTATAGTACTCATGATAAATTGGTGGGATATAATTAATCAGGTCCTGTAAGTCCTTTAATTTTCCAGGATTTATAGGTCTTGGTCCATTGTATTTTGGAGGAAATGTCACATAAGTAAGGGATGGTTTGCCAGATATTATTTTCCTTGGCATGTCCAAAGTGTCGTAATCCTCAACCCCACCGTAAATGTACTTAAAATATAACTTCAAGGGGTGGTCTTTAAATACTTTCATGCATGTCACTTTGCTCAAGAATACCTTTTGCCCAGATTGTGAAGCTGCTCTTTTCTGTACTTCGTCGAGAAGAGGCTTTGAACATGTCAGTTGTCATTTTGAAAACATGAAAAGGATTCTTTACAATGGTTTTCCTCAGTAGCTCCATCCACTGATCTGGAACATAAATGTAAGCTGCTTGCCTCTTCTTTTTCTCTATAAGGCCAAAGTCACGATCACAAGGCAAAAATGTATGACCGGGTACTAGTTCTGCCATTGTTTGTTTACATCCACAGTAGAGTTTACCAACATAACGCAGTGTTGAAGCACTACGGTTTGTGGTACCTATTTATTACTTATGAAGTGGGCTAAATACTTGTCTATTTTCCATGTATCGCTTTATTTTTATAACTAAAGCTATGCTGGTTTCATAAATTATAATGATAGTTAAACTGAAAGGATACAATCATTTAAAACGTTTGTGGCTCTGTTGGTTATCCTGTTTATATGTTAGTTACCATGAGTGGCACTAGATGACAGGCACAGAGCATGAACAGGTTAACCCGTTTTTGACGTTATATGAAAAGGATATCACGAAACGCAAGAACTTCACCTCTCTCTATTTAGCGTAATATGATGCTGGAGGATAGACTAACACAGGAAAAGATAGCTCTCTGTTGCAGCAACAGACGGCAGCACTTATCGCATTTTTTATTTTTTTTTTATTTTGAGGTTTAGTCCGTTTTTCCGGGCATGTCTGCAATTGTCTTAATAACACTGATTTATAACAAATTCATTTCCCTAAATAAATCATTTTCAATGCTTCCTAAACACGCGTGAGTTTAATGTGAAAATTACTTATTTTCATAATGCATCTTCCAATAATTTATTTAATCAGCTGTAAATACTACCATGAAATAATTCGGATGTTAAATAAAGAAACGGTTTAATATTTTCGCACTACATTGTGTTGGAAGGAAGGTATTATGGAAATGTGCAGACCGCAAGTAAATCGCCCAGTGATTCCGAAGATTAGCCCTTTCACACCGACGGACAGGCAGACAGCTATATCTGGAGAAACATTGTATGGAAACGTGTAAACCGCAAACAAATCCGTTCAGTAATCCTACGGATTAGCGGTGTCACACAGCTTCCTAGAGGAATCCTATGCAGAAGAGGAAAACGACAAAATTACACCTCCAGTAATTCTAAAGATTACCACCCCACAGCAGCATTTTGTACAGTTCTGCAAATCGCCAATTCACAGTGCTTCTACTGGCATTTGTTAGATTTCCGTAGACTGTCCAATGAGTCTTTGTGAGATTTGTGGTTATCCCTGGTTGATGACCGAACCCTGGTGGTAGGTTCTCATCTACCAGTCGCATGGCCACGCCGTGGCTCAGTGTTTAGACCGCTTGGCTCTCACCAAGGCGGCCCGGGTTCGATCCCAGGCGACCGCAAAGTGAGATTTGTGATGGACAACACGGCGCGCGGGTTTTCTCCGAGACCTCCGGTTTCCCCCGCCATCTCATTCCACTGGTTCTCCATCTTCATCTCATATATCATCAGTGTAATCACCTGTGGTGCCGTATGTAGTAAAAGCGGGCGATAAACATTACACATTTACCAGTCTCATCCTTTCTCTTTCGTTCCGTTAAGAATGGTGTTTAGTTAGCAACCTTCACCTTTTTTGTGTAATTTACGTCCTCCAACTTTAAGTCATATCGCATTATAAATGAAATGGGTAAAATGACGCTCAAATGAGTGCGGTGTCCATTGAGCTTAGAGTTACCCGACATTCTTCTATCAGGATAAGGGAAAACCCCGGAAAACCGTATCCAGGTAACTAGCCCTAATTTAAATTCAAAATCGGAAAACCTTGCTACCGAAAACCAGGATCCTAGTGCACCACCGGTGTGCCGGAATTACGTCCCATAGGACTTTTGTACCTACCAGTTAATCTACTGATATGGGACTAAGTGCAGAGGTTCTACTCCCATTAGTCCTGGACTCATAGGTCCAAGGACAGGGCTTCCTTCTACCCGGGAGCGATGGATACTCCAGGGCTCTTTCCACAGGGCTCTTTCCCCCCGCTGAGCACAACATCAAGAGGGGATGGAAGTGGATACGCCAATTACGCGCGTCAACCCCGCAGGGAAAACTACCAATATCCTCGGTGATGCCGCCTGGTGACCTAGCACACCTTCTACTAGCTCTGCAGACTAGTACCCGGGACTTATTAGGCAACACTCTACCACCTCCGGGTGGTTGTAGCCTGGCCGGAGGTACCCAATTCCCCGTGGGTGTCGGGAACACACTGCCCCCTCGAGTCCAACCCAATCCGAACAACTCCTCGACGGAAGGGGCTAGGCAGTTCGGCCCGAGGTTCCTCTAGTAACGTCAGAGGTAAAGTCTGTTTAGTTAACGCGTGTGCAGTTCGGAGTCAAAGGAACCTGAGCCTCCCGCCCACTAATGACCATAAATCTATCTCCACACTTCAGAAATGGAACACTGTCGTTGAGGACCAATAGCAACCTTGATTTTCTCGAAGTGACAGCCGCATGTCTACTCCACATGGAGTCACAGTTGCCAAAGTTCCAACTTCCAGTTGATCTGTTTCATTACGTGCAGCAATTCGTTGTGTGTCACGATGTGGAGACCGTGGGAGGGAAATGCAGTGGTAAATGCAAATGAAGTAGTAGATAACTTTCAGTCAAGTGAAAATAATCAAAGTGAAGACAATGGTGTGAATAACTGGGCCGAGTTATATTACTGGAAAAGCCTAAAGAAACAAAGTTATAACGGGAAATGTTTCTAAGCAAATTCAAGCGCTTGTTTTGAACACATATAAATATGTGCTGACAAATAATCTTGCTAAGGGGTCATGCAATGATGATAAATTATAGGTATTCAAAGAAATACATTAAGAAATATTGTGACGAAAGGAATACCAAAGACGCCGATCAAGTGTGAAAACAAAAGGAAACTTTTCTCTGAAGTAGATAATTTCACGTGTGATTTAATTGGTCGAGAAATTAATTCTATGCAAGAGGGACAGCGCCCACCTTAGACGAATTGGTTGCACATTTGTAAGAAATTTGTGATTTTCCTTATGGGCGCTTCACTTTGCGCGGTCTCCTAAAGGAGCTGGGTTTCAAATACTGCACATTGAATAATTTGAAGGTTATTATGGAATCCAGTAGAACTTTAGCTTGGCGATATATATCGTCAAAACTAAGAAAGTTTTACAGTAATGGACATAAGATAATTTATTTAGACGAAACCTCGTACGCTACCCATGACGTATCAAGAAAGGTGGCAACTTTGCAGAAAGGTCTGCGAGGAGGAGGGTCGGGGTTGTAAAACGATTATAAGGGTTCGTCAAGGGCAGCGGCCGACTGCACATGAGTTAACTAAACAGACACTACCACGAGAGCTAAGGGTCCGCAGCGCCTGCACCTCGGCAGGTGAAGGGGACGGATCCGCTCCCAGTCGTTTTTAAGCCCCTTCGGTCTAAGTTGGTTTTGAACCCTCCAGCTTTGAACCAGTAGGTCGGCGCTCTATTGGGCTAGGTAGGCCGAAGTTTTGTATGTTTCTAGGTTTCATTTGGGAATGACATGACATGGTGATTTAACTATGAAGCCTGGGACTTGAGTACTTACAGCATAAAATAAAACCTGAAGCTCTCCTGGTGACGAATATTGTCAATTTCTTATCGGGCAGCAAACCAGGCCAAAAGACGATTAGAAATCGACATTTCGTGAGTGTACATCTCTCCCATCATCAGGATGTTTATTACATGTTATAACCACAAATGAAGCACTGGATATAACAGAAATAAAAACAAAGACAAAACACTATCAAAATCACCATTACTGAATAAAGGGCTGCTTTCAGTAAATTAAATGCCACGTCAGGAAATGGCGTGTGTATAGAAAATTATTGGGGCAAAGAAGTGTAACTAATTCATTATCAAGCTGTATAGATCTGTGCTTCTTAAATCGACGGATTTTTATTTTAAGGCCGGTTTCCAAGAGGAGCTGAACTGAAATCCAGCATCACGATTAAGCGTGCTTCTCTCGGAGGAAATTTCCAAAGGCTCCTTAATTCTTCGCTCCCAGTAACTGTATTCCCAAGATGGTCGTCTCCTTAAAGTTGGCTCTATGGTCGTTATATATATATATAAAAAAAAAAAAAAATAAAAAAAAACTGTCAGTCCGAACTTCTCAGGTTGCATTAAACGAAAGCTCCAAATAGGTCAGAACCATCCACAAGTCACCTCCGAAGATTAAACATCTGTTGAGAGCAGTGAAAGACAAACTGCAATTCCAAGTTCCGGGAGTGTGCCGCATTTCCTTGAATGTGGGACACCGTATATAGGACAAACCGGAAGGATCAGAATAAACGAAATGAACGGGGCATTCGTTTAATGCAAGCTTTAATTAGAAGAGATGCTGAATTCGAACTCGGTCAGGGAGAGCTGTCTGGATAAGCGTTTTTTTCCTAGAGTATTTTATACAATGCGTGCATGTTAAAACACCTTTTGCTTAGAGTATAAAATTTTTAAAACGTTAATTCTTTTGTTTCAGGTAAGTGCATCATCAGTACTTGCTGTCAATGAGAGAAAGGTATTTATAATTCACATTGCCTAACTTGTATCAATTTCTGTTTAAAGTTATATCCATTATGAGGTATTTTAAAATGATTTGCAATAGCTAAACTACATTTAGCACTATCTGTTTTACTGAGAACGAGTTTTCAATTTAGTAAGGTTTTGTCTATCTGTTTACCAGTGAGGTCAAAATTATCCTGAATGAAGAGAACTTCTGAGGACATTTACTGAAAATTCAAAATATGCATTTCATTTGTTACTGTGACTTTGTGGGTTCGTAGAATTAAAACTACGAGTTGGGGAAGTACAAATCGTTCTTTATTTGTGTCGAAATACTCTCCGTAGCAACAAAATTACATCACATATTACTATCTACAGCACCAAGGTCGATGACAATAAGAAACAGTTTTCATTACAAGACCAACACAGCTGGCTCTCGCTTTACAACTGTCCGCTGGCGTGTCAAAATCACTTATATATCTCATTCATTAATTCCAGACGTTTCATTGGCCGTTGGAGTGAGAAGTGGAGGATGGTCATTAGCTCCGAGAAGAGCTCTGCTCTTCTCCTGGCTAAGGTCCGAGCTGGGCGATCGGATTGGTCCCTGAGGTTGAGGCAGAGGCAAATCCCTTGGGTTCCCACTGCCAAATACCTTGGCGTCCACCTCGATCGCGGTCTCACCTACTCATTTTACGTCCGGGTCAAAGTCGGACAAGGCAATGCAGCACTAACGCAGTTGTACCCAGCGCTTAAATCCACCGTGCCAACGCACCTCAAACTACGGCTGTATCGGGCGATTATACCGCCCCTGATTCTGTACGGCTGCGAAGTCTGGGGATCAGCGGCTCCGACCACTATTCGCAGACTACAGCGCGTCCGGAACAGGGCACTGCGCATGACCTACGATACCGGGCGTAGAATCCGGTCCCACTTCCTTCACACCTACTCCGGAGGCCCGTATATTGTAGACGTGGTGCGGGAGAGATCCCGCACCATCTACGATAAGCTAGACTCCCATCCCAACATCCTGGTGAACACCCTTGGCCATTACGACCACAGGGCTCCTCGCCGCCGACCGAGCTACCGGTTGCCCAAAGATGCTTTGGGTAACCAGAATTGAACAAGAACTCATTCCCCTGACTTAAAACCCCCAAGCCCAGAAATGGGCTTGGTAAGTCCAATACCTAAACATTTGTTCCTTTCTCTCTAGCCTGTCAAGTGGGCTGTGCTCAGATGCCTCCCAGGCAGGCGGAAGAGCGCAGCCAGCACTAGGCGCACAACCCCTCACCAGGGCAACAGCGCGCACAAGGCTAGACATACCACTGCCGAAGACAACCGCCTGAGACAAAGACGACTCTATTATACTGCCCACATAAAGCAGCAATAAGCGGCTAGGTGCTGGGCAGCAAGGACGACTCGATTCTTCTGCTGGTCTACTGGTCCAGACGTTTCGAGCACAAATAAGAGCCCAAATTTTCTGTCAATCACGATATCACTATAACTTTCCAAACGTGAAATCCTATCTGTGCCGGCAAGTCCTCTATTTTAGCTATCTTTGTTTGCCGGCTCTTTGTGAACACTAGCCGCGCTATCGTTACCTTTTTATCCAAGTTCTTTATTACCCTGGAATATTATGCGCCGTCTGTTATTTATTTCGCCCACACTTTAATGCCCGTTACCGCGACATTATTAACATGTGTAAAAATGCACGGCATTTCAATATATCTTTCTGAAACATCAACATTTTCAAAATATATTCTATGTAAAGTTTGGAGAGTTTTCGTGTAAATGTTTGTGTTGAATGCCTAGAAAATACGAAACCGAATAGCAAGTTTGGTGTTTAACCCCCGATTTATTTTAATTATATTGTTGACAGCGATGGGCACACATATACATGGGTAACTGTTCAAAATGATTTTGTTTTTTTGTTTTTGTTTGTGGGTTCAGCATGCTTCAAATCTTGTATTTCGAGTGCAATTTCGGTATTAAATTTTTCGATGCAATAAAACCCATTATGTAAAGCGGAGCGTATTTTACTACAGAAGAAATTTTATATGTTTTAATTAGAGGGATCATGTCCGTTTATGTATGTAATGCTGTAATGTAATTTTCATTGTTGAGAAACATTAGTAGGACATTACACAAATAAAATATTTGTTACTAAATCTCAACTTAACTTAAGAAATTGATGTTAATATTTCTTTATTATTTCTAATACAGATGGATTTCGAAGGCAAATCGCATTCGTCCTCAGTTGAAAACAAACTCCGTTGTCAAAGAAATCTCGGACACCATGTTTCTTCTTTTGTTATGTTATGTTTTCAGTATTACCAACATCTGAAGACGAAACAAACCTAAAAACAGAATCAAGTGCTAGTTTGTGAAAATTCATTACGCGATGTATATTTTTTGAAATAAATATCTTCTCCCAAAGTATTACATCTATGGGACTATTTAATTGTTTTAATAATGTAACTTATGGATTTGTTTCATGGTTAAATGGCCAAAAGTGATCTGCTACGGCCGATTTTTCAATTTGTTTATATCTAATGTTACGAAAATGTTCTTTCTTTATGGTTTTCAAACTACGTTTCGTCTTTCCAATATATACCTGATCACAATCTAAACAATTAAATTGATAAATACCAGATTTTTTATTATTTGGAATTTTACAGTTGTTAAAAGTTTTAGTAAAACTTTAATACTGTATATAATTTGAGGAACTAAAGTTATACCAGCTTCTTTAACAATTTTGAAAATGCTTGCTATCCCAAGGATGGTAAGTAATTTTTTTAAATTATAATCTTATTTAATTTTTTTTAACAGTAGAAATATAAACAGTTTTTTATATTTAATTTTTTCAACCTTCTTTTGTATAAAATCTTCATTAAAACCATAAATTAAAGCAGTATTAATATGTTATATTCTTTATTAAATTCCTCTTTATTCATTGGTATATCTATTAATCTATAAATCAAACTATTAAAAACAGCAGGTTTATGTGAGAAAGTGTTAAAACGTTTATTTTTATGTCATTAGCAATATGAGTAAATTTTCTTTAAACACCAAAATCTAATTTCTTATTATTTCTTATTATTTTCAGATCTAGAAAAGGAAGAAATCCATTAATTTCAGTTTCTTATGTGAATTTTATGGCTTTAGCTTGTAAATTTAGTAATTTTAAAGCATCGTTAATCCGTTTTTCGGGAATAATAGCAAATATATCATCAACATACCTATACTATGTTTCAAAAATCAAAGGAAAAGCTTTAGTGACTTGAATTTCGAAAAGAAAGTCATAAAAGGGACAGCAAGAAAAGGTTAAAGAGGATTGCCATGTTTTTAGGTTTGTTTCGTCTTCAGATGTTGGTAATACTGAAAACGTAGCATAACAAAAGAAAAAACGTGGTAAAAGAAATTTCCTTGACAACGGAGTTTGTTATGAACTGAGGACGAATGTCATTTGCCTTCGAAATCCTTCTTCATTAGAAAGAGGAAAGAAATATTAACATCAATTTCTTAAGTTAAGTGGAGATTCAGTAACAAATGTTTGTATTTGTGTAATATTTATTTCTTCAATGTAACTAACTTCATTTTCTACGTAATATGTAGGACATATTCGTCTATGTTAAATTGTACCTGGTTCCGTTATTTATGACGGTTCAAAACTTATTTTTTAAGCTATGAGACAATATAATTGCAGAATTCAGAAAAAGCAAAAAATATTTGTATTACATCAAGAGGTAAAAGTGACAAGGAAAAGGTTTAGAAAAAATAACACAAACTTTAGAAAGGCCCGAGATAAGGGAAGACATGTGTCGCAGTACTGAAGCCAATGAAAGAAGATGAAAATGATGTCATAGTAGCTAGGTGGGTTCAACAGCTGTTAAACATTGCCAATCCGGAAAAAGTGCATTGACGTTAACGCGCGTAGTAGATTTCGTATATAAAGCAATGAATATAGATAGTCAATTACGGTTTGTGTGGTTTAACTAATAACGTGATCTACGTAAAGCTACCCCTCCCTGTGGCATGGAAGGGGAGAAAAGTTTTGTGAACTCATTGCCAGTGCTATCCGCGACTGCCTAATCTCTGCGAGACAGCGACAGGTGCTTGCTTATTTACAAACAGTGCTTAATAATTGACATATGGTATCAAACCCGGAGATAATTAAGAGAAACAAAGATAAGTTCAAACTGAACTTATTACCTGAATTCAGCTGTACTAGCTGAATTAAACTTACATAACTTACCTCCGTGTTACTGCGATCTCAGTCTACCGATTGAGCTAATATGGGCACAAATGAATTAAGGAGGTAGAAAAAATGTACTGGGGAAAAGACGGATTCGTTGATATGTTGGACAATTTCATAATAAAATTAGAAGAAAGTGACTCTCCATAAAAATCCCTAATGGGCTAATTCTTAATCACTAATCCCTACCGCCATCTACCAGTATTCTTCAAATCACTGCACTTGAAAGTATTAGAGGAATAACTACAATATAAGCAGACGGAGTCAATTAGAACGTTGCTTAGAAGTGATTGATATGGGATTAGTTATCGTGGTTTACCTACAACAGCGCGGGCAATGGTGTGCACTCTAATTCCCGTGTTTCAAGATAAACAAGACGAACCGTAAAGTCATATTAAATTCAACATGCACAGACACCTCCGGCTCATCAAAGGGCATTACCAACGCTAGTGTATGTCCGATAAGCCTGACAAGAGCTACGCCTTAAACTTCAACAGAAGCCACATCCCCGATGACTGAGGAACATTTACATTCAGAGGCCATCACCTACCTGGGAGTGAAACTGGACAGAGATTTGACTTTCCGCGAGCCCATTAGGAGACTCCCGGACGATTGCAGGGGGCTGTAGCCTCATTGTATCCCACGCTGAGCTCCGGGACACATGTTCGATTAAAGTTGCACCTCTTCCGTTCACTTGTGGCTCCGCTCGTCCTGTAAGCAGGCCGCAATTTGAAATGTGTAGGGTTTAACGCCCGCTTTTACTACATACGACACCGCAGGCGATGACACTGATGATACATGGAATGAAGATGGAGCACCGGTGGAATAAGATGGCGGGGGAAACCAGAGATCCCGGAGAAAACCCGCCCCAGCGCCGTGTTGTCCACAACGAATCTCACTTTGCGGTCGCCTGGGATCGAACTCGGGCCGCCTAAGCCAGCCGCAGATAGCATGGTTACGATAGGCACAAAGAGCGCAGAAAAGAGGAACCAGGTCCATCCAATCTATTGGTCATTACTTCCCCGTGAGGCCACTCCATGTGAGCTCATCTGTTTCATACGTGGATGTTAAAATTAGGAGCTGGATTAGAACATTCGATGCAGTTTTACTGTATCAGACCGCCCTGGTTAGGGAACTCTAACCCCAGAAGGCGCTACTTATAACAAGTGATGGACGATGGGACGAATAAATACTAATAAGGAAATAAAATCAAGAAAATGCATTATAAATTTAAAAAAAACTGTTCTTGAAACGAAAGGAGTATCTATGAAAATAAAGACGCAGTTACATCAAGCGGTGCTGGTACGGATGCTTATATATGGCATGGGAAGTATACCTTTAAAAGATAAAATTCAATCCAGTTAGATAAAACTTTTAAGAAAAGAAGCAAATAAAACTGGGAGAGATATCGTAAGGAGTGAGAGGGTTATAGAGTAAGTAGGTCAAAGGTCATTGAAAGTGATAATGGATGGTGCATTCCAATGTTCCTGTTTAAGCGATTATGGAATCTCTTCACTGTATTAGTACTTCTACATTGTGAAGACCTGACTATGGATGTTAATGGATAAAGATATCACATGGCAAGAGCTTGCACGGGGGGGGGGGGCGCACTTAGACGGCACTTCACGCCTTGCGGAGAGGTTGGGTAGTCCTTTATAAAGGTTCAATTACATTACAAAATACTGAAGCTACAACTTAGACATGAAAGGTATACTACAATAATAGGAAATACACAGTTGACTACATATGCCTTTACAGAGAGCGGACCAAGGTCCGTCGTTGGCCAAAGCTCGCTCACACGAGAGAGACGAAGACTTGTACAGATGTATTATTTTATCTTGACAAGAATACTGCGCGGGAGGGATGAGTAGCAACTGTGGTGGGGATAGTGTACCTATCGCCACAATGCGTCACACGCCTAAGATTACGAGAGGGGAGGGCGCTCCATAAGGTGTCTAAAAACCAATTTCACTCTCGAAGCCAGTTTTTGTAGCTCTTATAAACTAAGTTGTAATTCTTAGTATGGTAGTAATCTGCACGCTTTTGTTGGATCTTAATTGTACATAGACATTTGGAACAACACCTTGTTCTCCTCCAGCAGGCATGATAAACAACTGTCGGCCTTTCAATATCGCTGCAGAGTCCCTGTAACGTATTTCACTCCAGGTATATGGTCCAGTATGTGCTGTATTTATATAAGTTTAATCCATATAAACTTCACTTCGAAATCTCGGAATATTTCGCAAATACTTAAGCCTTTCTGCACGTATGGTGCGATGTTCGATTAAAATTTTTCTGTCACGCTGAGTTCTTTTTTTTCTTCATATAATCCTAGATTCAAAAGAATTCTTCTTAATGTTGAGACACTGCTTTGGAAGTCAGTAGAACTTTTAAGCTTTATATGCACGTTCTTCAAAGTTGGTCTTTGTTTATCTGTGCTTTAAAAATTATTTATAGTTCGCCTAACTACTTCTGAATTAAAACATCCAAATTATATTTTATGCATGTTCTTAATCTTTGTTTACTGGGCATAGAGAAGGACGTTGTTGCAGTAGCACCAATGGCATTTCTTTCCTTAATAACTCCCCTAAACTGCTTTCAGACACAACTGTTGCCTCAGATACCCTTCCCCAGATTTTTATAGCTGACCCAGACCACTGTTTCTTTTTTATAAATCTATGGATATTGGTTATTACTTCTCGTGTTTTTAAAAGCAGCACTTTATTTCCTAATGTGCTGCTAGGAGGCGTCATTTATAAGTGCTCTCTTGGAACCAGGAGACAAGCACATTTTGAAACAAGCTGTAGTGTTACCGAGTAGCTCTGCACGTGTTTAGTTGATCGCAACTGGTACGCAACTGACCTGCCCTCCCCTCCAGTTGTAACCGTTCTGAGGTGGACTCGTCCAGATACCACTGCGCATCGCTGTGCACTTTTCAAGATAAAAAAATACATCTGTACATGCTTCACTAGATGAGAAATCACGTGACATGGCGTGATACGCACTACTATGATCAAATGATTACTTAACAAACTATATGAATTAAACACAAAAGCCACTAGTGCCAATATCGTTTATTATAACAAACCCAATTGTATCGTTTTCGAATCACATACTTACAAAATAATCGTTAAATTCGATTATGGTTTCAATTGTAAGTGTTGTTTGCATTATATTGTGACTTTGTGGGTTCGTAGAATTAAAAGGCCGAGTTGCAGAAATCAAAAATCTTCCTTCTTTTCGTCGAAATACACTGTTCAATTCTCACGTAACATCACATCACATATACAGCCTTTCAAGGTCGAAGACAATAACAAACAGATTTCTCAAATTCCACTGTTGACAACTCTCTCGTTACATGTCTTTACAACAACAGCTCTTGTTACACTACTACAACTCTCCTCTTGGCCAATCGTCACCTCTTTAATAATTAGATAATAATTTCATAAGTTCTAGATGATTTGCAAATAAACCAGAACGCCAGCAATCTCTATCAGTCCAGAAGTAATTAGAAATTTCCATTTATCTCAGTTTGTTTGTTTCGGCAGACCTTTATCTGCCTGTTACTTTTTTCCGCGGGCTCTTGGTTTTCACACTGCCCTCCTATCAGTTTCTTTTGTGTAAACAAGCCACGCGATGGTAGATACGGGTTCGCGACACTGCTCCCTCCTCAAGGCTGGACGTCCCGAACAGCTCCATCGTAGGAATCCATTTTCGATGTAATCCGGTTAAAAGTACGTAAGGTCTTCTTTTTTTTTTTTAATTTACGTCCTCCAACGTTTAGTCATGTCGGACGCTGAATGGAATGGGTGAAATGATGCTCAAATGAGCCCGGGGTCCATAGTGGTTAGGGTTACCCGACATCCGTCTTTCAGGATAAGGAAAAACCCCGGAAAAAAAACTTATCCGGGTGACTCACCCGGACCGAGATTCCAACTCGGGACCTCTTGAACGAGAGGCAGGCATGGTACCACCACGCTACCGAGGCGGGCTACGTAAGGTCAGCACATATTTAATATGGTCTCGAATTTCTTGACAATATGTTTGCACCAATACCGGCGTCTGCTTTTCTCTGGCCACGTTTCTGATTTTAGTAATATACGAGGGCTGTTCAATAAAGAATGATCATAATGTTTCACGGTCATAATTTTTCGCACTAAAATTCAATCTTATTATATTCTGTTAGCTTAATGTGAAACAAACACGTCGTAGTTGTTTCATTGTTGGTACTCCTGGTTCCCGCCTGTGAGAACCAGGTAAGTTCAGACATGTTCATTATCGCCTACCGCTGCAATGGAGGTAACATGCAGATAAAGTTGATGTTAGAGGAAGATCCGGAGATTCTTTCAAACGTAATCACTGCTGATGAAATTTGGCTACATCATTTTGGTAGTGAGAGCAAACAGCAAAGCTCAGCGTGGAAATGTCCTTCATCACCAACCCCCAAAATAGCAAAAGTGGATGCGTCTGCTTGTGAAGCTATAATCATCTCATTCTTTGATATTCATGGAATGGTTTATCAGCATGTTTTACCTGCACACACATCAGTAACTAGTTAATACAACAGGATGTCCTGGAAACATTGCCTCTCCATACAGGCGCTAAAGATGCTGCACCACGATAATGCTCGTCCGCATATTGCCGATGTTTTTGCTGAATATCTTGCAAAAATCAATGTGAAGTACATCCCTCACCCTCCCTATAGTCAGGATTTAGACTTTTTGCTATTCTCTAACTTGAAGAAACGTCTTCGTGGGAGGCATTATTCGTTATCAGGTACAGTGGTGAAGGCTGTGGAGGCGATTTTGTAGGATCTCTCATAAAATTGCTTCCAGCATGTCTTTGAAGTCTGTCAGAAACGCTGGGACAAGTGTATCGCATTCAGGGGAGACTATTTTGAGAAGAACCATCAAAATTATGAGAATGAGTAAAGGTACGTTGTCAAAAAAAAAAAAAAAAAAAAAAAATCGTTTTTGGCAAAGTTGGGTTATGGTCACTATTTTTAAGTATTATCTGCGAGTCGGTTATAATATGTGCATGGCATATGGTAAGCTCATCTTTTGTTTTGGTTCCGGTAAATTTTGTGAAGCGTTAGCCTATACCGGGCATACAAAATTACCGGTTTCCTTCGTTTCGATTTAGCAATTTCAAAGTCAGAATTTTAAGCTGTGCTGAGCACTGGCTGTAATCTTGTTAACTAAGAGCGCCTACAATAAACTAAGTCACAGTAAATCAGTGGATGTTTGGGTTGGTAGCTTACCTGCGTTAAGGAAACGGAAAGGCGTAGGCAATTAGCCTTGAATCGACGATACGGGAATGTACGGAACCAGAGGACCCGACGTACAGAACCGGTCTGCAGGTGCGACCGTCTACTGTCACAGATGATCTCACTGATATCCCACCTCAAACCGAAGACGAAAACATGTGATGATTGGTCTTCTAAAGCTAGTAGGCAGTTAAATACGAAAATTCACGGTCTGTTCTAAAGACCTCAGGACATATTACCTCCCATGTTCCTTCTATCACAAACCCCTTTGCTACTTAATAAGCACTCTGCAAATTATGACGCACACGATCCCACAAATCACAGTTCAGTGTCATCTGTGAGGACATCACTCAAATTCCACACATTAGTCAATAGACATTTTGGGCAAACGACATCATTAGCTCAAATGGTGGTCGGCTTTTGTGCACGTCACGTTCAGCAAAATTAAAAGCAAAGTGCAACCCATGAAAATGCTGATTCCATCCTGTATGGTCTTTGGAATTACAGGCGATCTAGATAGCTTTGATGTTACCATTCACACGTTCACAAAGTGATGGCTTAGGATAATATGACAGCTGACAACAGCGCTTTCGTAACAAACGTTCTTTTGAAATATCTAAACACCATGCTGTGGTGAACAGGGTTAAATCATGTACTTGACACTCCAGTCAAAACGGTGGTACAGAGAAGTACTAAGATTGTCTATATTTTAACTGGTTTAAGAAATAAATAATGGCCCTATTGCATAAAAGTCGCTAACTGCAGTTCATTTATAATCAAAGATCAAAACTGAACTAAGTTTGCGAACTACTGTGGGTTGTAGAATGCTGATCTTAGAACAGATGAATGCCGGTCAGTACTGATCCAAGAACACAGAAACAAATGCGGCAACATCGCCAAACATATTGAAACTTTCGTGGTGTATTAACAGTGAAGCAAACAAATATATGCAAATATAATAATGTGTAACTTAAAACACACTTATCTTATAAGAAATGACGATAATTCTTATAAATTATCCAGGATCGCAAAGATGCGTATACATCTTCACTGGAAAAGTAATCTTAATCTAAAATCTTTATCTAAAACTGATAAACTTGTTTCTTTTCATGTAACTGCCTTATTTCCAAGTATTCCTAGAGAAAAACTTTTATTTTTATTTTAAAGATTTGTTCGATTCAATAAATGTACATTAGGACTTAATAGTTGACTTTGCTCAACCAACTGAACTTCAGTTAATTGATGGAAATTAATCATTTCTCCACACTAGCCGTATATAGGCTAAGATATTTGATGGATAGGGTCAACATGAGAAATTCAATGCTATGATTGGTATTTGAACCACTGATCTCCTGGTTTCCGTCCAGTCGCTCTTAACCTTTGAGCTACCGTGGTCAACGTGCCGTCCTGACATTAAATTCTCCAGTTGACTCGTATATTTCCCCGGTAGACCACTAGGGGCTCTCGCATCCGAGATACACCGTTTGTGGCGACTTACTATCATAAGTACTTAAGTCCCAGGCTTCATCTTTTAACTCTTATTATTTTAGTTAATTGATGGAGATTAATATCAAGACGGCACGTTGGCCATGGTAGCCCAAAGTTTAAGAGCGACTGGACGGAAAACAGGAGATCCGTGGTTCAAATCCCGGCCATAGCATTGAATTTTTCATGTTGACTCTACGCATCAAATATCTTAGCCTATATAAGGCTAGTGTGGAGAAATGATTTTTTCCATCAATTAACTAAAATAATAAGAGTTAAATGATGACGCCAGGGACTCAAGTACTTACGATAATAAGTCGCCATAAACAGTGTATCTCGGATGCGAGAGCCCCTAGTGGTCTACCAGGGAAATATGAGTCAACTGGAGAATTTTATTTCAGGACGGCACGTTGGCCAAGGTAGCTCAAAGGTTAAGAGCGACTGGACGGAAACCAGGTGATCCGTGGTTCAAATCCCGACCATTGCGTTGAATTTTTCATGTCGACCCTATCCATTACTGAATTTTGTTTAGATAAAATTTTCACCTTTGTTCCTGATTTTTTTGAGGTTTTTTTTTTTTTTTTTTTTCGTAATGGAAGTCACTAAAGCATTCCCTTTAAATTTTAAGTTTTGGTATAGATATGCTGATGATATTTTTGCAATTGTTCCAGATAACTCATAAATCATGTTTTAAAATTACCAATTTGCAAAATAAAACTACAAAATTTACATTACAAACTGAAATTAACGAGAAACAAAGGTCATAAGAAATAGTATATAAAACTTTGTTATTTAGAGGAAGTCTACTCATATTGATAATTACATAAAAAGTAAAAGTTTAACCCTTTTGCACATAAATTTGCTGTTTTCAATAGTTTGATTTATAAATTAATGTGGGTTCATGAAATAAAAAAGTCCAATTGCACAAACTCAAAATGTTTTTTATTTCCACCAAATTACAGTTGGAACACCTGCCGATTACATAGATTTACGTAGCGCCCACAATTAAATTCACCAGTTCGTCCGCTACAGTTCCACAGTGCACTCGCAATTACGTACTCCTCCAGTGCACGTACGCAGTCCGTTCACTCACTGAGCGCTTCTCACGGCTACTCGCCAAGAACTGAACTGACTCGAAAACTACAGGCCTTATATAGGGAAGATCGCCGTTTCTGGAAGGTTCGCGTTGCGCACAATGATCCCGAGGTTTCGAGACGACTGGTGAGAGGGCAAAGAGACGGTACAGGGCTCGTGCCGTTCTCATAATCATCCCTTGAGTTAGTGACGCGAGACAAATGGGTATGCGTGTTTCGAATGCTTCCCGGCTGGCTCTACTGCCGGCCGGGTCTATAGGAAGTTCCGACGTTCGGGTGACAATATACCCCTGAATAAAGAAGAATTTAATAAAACATATAAAGATATAATTAATACTGCTTTAATTAATAGTTTTATTAAAGACTTCATAAATTAAAAAATTAAAAACTCAAATATCAAAAAACTGTTAATAATATTTCTACCCTTAAAAAGTACAAGACGATTGTAATTTTAAAAAAAAATTACTTACCATCCTTGGGTTAATAAAAATTTTCAAAAATGTTTAAAGAGTTTGTTATAACTTTAGTTCCTCAAAATAAATATAGTATTAGAAGTTTATTGCATTCCTCTATAACAGATAAAATTCCAAATAATAAAATATCTGGTATTCATTAGTTTGTTTCGATTGTGAGCTACTTTTTATTCGAAAGAAAAAACGTAATTTGGAAATCGGAACGAAAGAACATTTTCGAAACTTTAAATATAAACAGACTGATAAATCGGCCAGCAGATCATTTTTGGTCATTTAACCATAAAATAAATCCTGAAGTTAAATTATGAAAACACTTAAATGGCCCGACAGATTTAATGGTTTGGGAAAACATTTGTTTTAAAAAACAGGGGAGGGGATCCGTCCCCTCCAACTTCTATGGTGTGGGCGCTGCGGATTCTTAGCACTCGTGGTAGGCTGACGTTACTAGAGGAACCTCGGGCCGAACTGCCGAGCCCCTCCCGTCGGGGAGATGATCGGATTGGGTTGGACTCGAAGGGGCAGTGTGTTCCCGACACACACGGGGAATTGGGTACCTCTGCCCAGGCTACGACCGCCCGGAGAGTAATGACGGTTGCCTAAAAGGTCCCGGGTACTAGTCTGCAGAGCTAGTAGAAGGTGTGCTAGATCACCAGGCGGCCCCACCGAGGTTTCCGGTAGTCTTCCCTGCAGGGTTGACGCGCGTAAATGATGTATCCACTTCCATCCCGCTTTGACGTTGTGCTCAGCGGGAGGGGAGGATTTTTAAGAAGCCATGTATTGCCCTGTGGAGAGAGCCCCCGAGTATCAATCGCTCCTGTGTAGAAGGAGGACCCCGTCCTTGGTCCTACGGTTTCAGGCTAACGGGAGTAGAACCTCTGCACTTAAATATGTCCCGCCTCGGTAGCGTAGGTGTCAGCGTGTCTGCCTCATGTTCAAGAGGTGCCGAGTTGGAATCTCGGTCAGGGTGGGTTACCTGGATAAGGCTTTCCCGGGGTTTTCCGTCAACCTTCAAAAGGAATGTCGGGTAACTACAAGCTCCATGGACCCTGGACCGTCCGATATGACTTAACGTTGGAGGATGTAACACACACACACACACACACACACACACACACACACACACACACACACACACACACACACAAACACAAACACAAAAAAAAACATCGCTTAATGAATTTTGAAATACCGACAGTCAACTCCGTTTTTAAATTTCTTTTTTATTTTCAGATTTTGGTAGTACTAACAAGCACATATCAACGCCTAGTGTTTAGAAACAATGGTGACAGCTTTGTTTTTCCAGCTGAAGATGCGTATCGCAATCCCCGAGAATTTATAACAATTGTCATCGTTTCTTATATGATACGTGAAGTTTTAAGGGCACTGGAAAGTTATTTTTACCCAGACAAGGTTAATTTTTACCAATGTTAAAATTTAAATATATAGAAAACTAAACATTATCATAAATTGAAATTCGGTATGAGTAATGTTTAAGGATCCGTTCATTTAACTACTGTAAAATATTTAAATTACGTTCACATAGGTCCATGTAAAAGTGGCATACATCACACCGTGTGTCCTGAAAAAAATATTGCACCCTATACTTCAGGTGCACTTTACTTGTTGGAATTTAAAGCTACATGCACCAAGTTTTATCCTAAATAACCTAAGATACAGTTTTATAATATCGACTAAATGAAAATCACATATAGTTTATACTATGCTTATGAAAAATTAATTACTTTTGAGTAAAGAAAAGTTTAATATTTTCAAGGACTGAATATTTATTTTCATCCATTTTATAAATCACATGAATATATATGTTAGCCGAATGTGTTCAAGGAACATTGACAAATAACCACTACAAATTTTTTGTCAATATCTTTTATAGTTTTTGAGATACACGCACCTAAAGTATGAAAAATCAACGTTTGGGGAAATCACGATCAAGGATTAAGCAACATTCTCAGGAAGTGGGCGTATCATTAAGCCGCCATGTTTAAATTGACGAATTAAAGGGCATCAATAACAGCTGACAAGCTATGTATATATGTCATTTTAAAGCTGAAGAATTATATAACTTTTTTAACATTAAAAACAACAAAATGTTTTTTTTTATCCCTATCGACCTCCACGTATATATTTGTATATATTCGACTCTATTTTATTCAGGTGCACAAAGCAGCACCCTTTCGCTTTATGGTCATTAGTCCTAAAATAGCGTTATTTTATATAAACAGTATAACAATTATTGCAAGTCGAAGCAGTATCTATCAAAAGATAACAATTTCGTTTGCTTTATCACAGTTGTATCCCTAATATACATCTGTTTTATTTTGTCTGTTTACAATGCTGTGAGTTGGAAAACATAAGAAGTGATCTAATTGTGATATGTGTGCTGCCTATTGCACCTAAAACTCCTGGGCAATTACGTATATTAGGGAAATTCAGCACAACCCTTCTTATTTCAACCTCCGCCATTGGCATCCTAATGAAATGAGGTCTTAAAGCTGCAATCTCCCTTGTAACCTTATGAATTGTTCTACACGTTGTTCCTTTATTTATATTAAATATAGGAGGGCTGTTTATAAAGAATGATCAAAATTTTTGACTACGTACCATTATCCATACTCATAATTTTGATGGTCCTTTTCAAAATACTCTCTCCTGAATACGATGCACTTGTCCCAGGGTAACTGACAGTCTTCAAAGACATGCTGGAAACCGTTTTTGAGAGATCCTTCAAAATCGCCTCCGCAGCCTTCACCACTGCTTCTGATGATGGATAATGCCTCCCACCAAGGCGTCTCTTCAAGTTAGGGAATAGAAAAGAGTCAAATGGGGCTAAATCCGGACTATAGGAAGGGTGAGGGGTGCACTTCAGGCAACATTGGCAATATGCGGCCGCGCATTATCGTGGTGCAACGGCAATATGGTTTTTTGCACCTTATATGGACTTGCAACGTTTTCAGGACATCCCTGTTGTATTGTCCAGTTATTGATATGTGTGCAGGTACAACATGCTAATAAACCATTCCATGAATATCAGAGAATGAGATGACCACAGCTTTCCCAGCAGAAGCAACTACTTTTGCTTTCTTAGGGGTTGGTGATGAAGGAGATTCCAACACTAGCTTTGCTGTTTGCTCACAGGATCAAAATGATGTAGTCAAGTTTCTTCAGCATGTATGTGTATTGATTAACGCCCGGTTTTACTACATACGGCACCGCAGTCGGAGACACAGATGATACATGAGATGAAGATGGAGCACCGGTGGAATGAGATGGTGGGGGAAACCGGAGATTCCGGAGAAAACCCGCCCCAGCACCGTGTTGTCCATCACAGATCTCACTTTGCGGTCACCTGGGATTAAACCCGGGCCGCCTTGGTGAGATCAAGCGGTCTAACCACTGAGCCACGGCGCGGCCTTTCTTCAGTAGTGAGCAGGTTTGAAAGAAACTCCAGAACTTTCTCTAACATCAGACCTGTATGCGAATGTCCTTTTGTTCAGGAATCAACAGTCTTGGAACCCATCGCGCACAAACACTTCTCATGTGTAATGTTTCTGTTACCAACGAGTGTGTGGCACCCAATGAAATGTTCAGTATTTCAGAAAGTGCCTTTAAGGTAATTCTTCGATCCTCTCTCACAATGACAGCGGCAGTGTTGATGTTTCCTTCCGTAAGAGCAGTAACTGAAGCACCAGGTCAAACTTCCCTTGAAATGATTGTCTCCGCTCTTTAAACATTTTAAACCACCTTCGACCTGTGCTGTAGGGAAGAACAGACTCTCCATTGGCCTCCTGTAACATTGTATAGGCCTCAACTGAAGAGACAAATCAGAATTTCAAAGACGCATACTGTTCCTAGCGTGTTATCTCAATTGCAGCCCTAGGCGATACTGAACATCTCTGAACTTGCCTCGTTCTCACACGGGGGAACCAGGAGTACCAACAATGAAACTACTACAGCGTGCTTGTTTCTAATTAAGCTAACAGAATATAAGATTAAATTTTAGTGCGAAAAACTATGATCCTAAAAAATTATGATCATTCTTTATTGAACAACTGCAGCATCTCCAACCACCATTTGGAAGCTTCCATTTGCATAGAACCAGAATGTGAGAAGGATCATAAATAATGGATTGAGTGCATAATTCCTCAGGGTTTGTGTTGTTTATTGTGCATGTAGTCTATGCTCCAGGTCTACAACTACATGCTTTGATAGTCGCAATTTCATTTTGAATACTTTGTCAGTAGGTTCAATGATGGGATTTCCTCTATGTTATAAACTTGAGGAGCCCTTTCAAATTAAAAATTCTCATCACTGATATTAGGGTCATCTGAAAATAATAAAACTGAACGCAAACAGTGCATCATTAAAAGGCATTTGTGAAATAAAAAGGATAGTTATTTAACCAAGTAATCGCATAAATGCACTACTTACCATTTTATTTAAAGTTGCACTACTTATTTCTTCGCAGACGCTATTGTGTAAATTCTCCAGTTCTGCTAATCGAAGTTCAATCAAGTTAATTGTGAAAATTCACCAGTTAGATTTTATCTTAGATCAAGAGGCCGTGAACTTAGATCAATATTTATATAACAAACTTTATAAGCCAGCTTAACTGTAGATCATCTTCTGTATGCTTGAACTTAGACCATCGTTTATGCAACCGGGCCTATGAGTTTTAGCAACCAAAGGTCCAAAACTTAGTAAGAATTGAGAAAAAAATATTTAAAAGGATTCAACTACAGTGGGACGTGTGAATGCCTCAAAAAATCCAATTTTTATTTTATGTCTTATAAAGATCTGCAAGATTTTACGTATACAATGATATATTGCATTATAGGTATTCTTAATATGTAAGCCCTTTAAATGGTGATTTAAATATGGCGTCACCGTGTCCACGCCCCCTTTTAAATACATACATAACCATTGAAATTAAAATTGTTATAACTTTGTGCTTTGTGACAGCAGAGCTATGCAGTAAATTTTATGCATGTTGGTATCTCTGCTGCAGAAGTGCCTGCATGTGTATTTGCAGAAGGCTCTCACAATATGGCGAATTGTTTACATTTGAAGTACATGTGGATTATAGTTGCAGTTTTGTTTACAGTTCAAATTATCGACTTGAGTGCTATTTATTCAATGTGATTTGAAGCTTTGCTATAAATATGGGTAGAGTAAAGCGTTTTGGATGGAGAAAGGCAGTGTTTTGTCGTAAAAACACATGAAAGTGTATCTAACCTTCCAAGTTGCAGTAAATTTTCAGCTTGTAAAAAAAATTGTCAGATGATGACAACAGCTTTTGCGTAGATGCCAGTGGAGCTCAGAAGAATTTTCTAATTGTAGAGTTATCACTGTTATCCAAACTGGTGCAGAAAAGTACAGGATTATGGTTCAGGAATGTTGTAACTTTTGGTGAGTTAGCTGAAACACTTGTTGTTTTAGTTTTTTTGCTCTTTCCCACAAGTTGCAATTTCACATGTTTGGGTACACATTCCTCAGAAACCACTGATTTTAGAGGTCTGACACTTTTAGTAGTGTCACAAACCATCATGTTTAATACAATGGCCGAAAAAGATATTTTCAGGTGAAACATTTTGAATTTTTAAAAATTTAAAATCTGTGCATTTTAAGGGAAAGAACAATGCTATCAAATTCAAAATTTTTTGTATGTATACTTCACTGTATAAAAATTCTAACACTGTCATTTTATGCATCACTGAGTACTTTATTTCACCTAAATTATTGAATTCTTTGTTAAAACAATTATGGCGGTTATGTGTAACTAAATAGTATGTGTTTAGAAAATTTCGTTTGCTGACGTCATCTTAGAAAGGATCTGAGAAAAGTTAGGGATTTATATTACACGTTTTGCTTTATCAACATATTAAAAAATAGTTGCTTGTTAGATGGTATGAATATCATTGCCCTGTGACAAAGCAAACACATGCATTTTGATTTTCCTAAAGTTTGTAGTTAGACGCAAGCATTGTGCTTTCTACACGTCCCTCTGTCCTTAATGTTCTCTTTACTATGTATTTGTAGATGTATTAAGTTGTTTTCTGAAATTTTCTACTTATATTTTATGGGAAATCCCAATCCGTTCCAAAAACACAAACAACGAAGAGTGATTAGATACCAAAATTGGTATTAAAGTAAATTATTCTCACGATTAGTGACACGAAAGTTTGAAAGAACGACAAAAAGGCACACTACTTGGATAAATGTTTTATTAAGTTACCATGTGGTGAAGATAACTTCATGACCATTCAAAGGTATATCTGGAATTTAAATGCAATATCCCCTTTAATATTTTTCTTTGTACGTAGGCGTAATCCAGACAAAGAAGATAGTATAGATCTCCTTAAGCGACATCGTTTATCTCCAATAACCTTATTTCTTTATTCTTTTTCCTTTGTGGAGTTACCGCATCCGAGGTATTCCTTGTTATTTGCTTGAATGTTCCAATAATTGCACTTTTCCTCCTGGGCATTTCAATGGAACGTCAAGACAATTCAGCGAGATCAATTTTCAAGGGGTATTACTATGAATTAATGCCTACTATCCCTATGTTCTCCTTGTATCCACAAGGAAATATTTGCGCTACGCGCATTTCTGTAAATATTTGCAACCTCTATCAAAAACAAATGAAAGAAAATGTAGAAGCAGAATATAAATAATGTTATTAATTGCATTTTAAATCAAAATACTGACACAGGAAACTGATCAATATTGAGAGTATGCCAGTGCAAATATAAATGTAGTACAGAGTGTTCGTAAAGTTTCCGGAGTCAGATTTTATAGTTATTATTAATGTAGTTTTATTTGACATACAAAATGAATGGGTGTGCACATTTGTTGCACGTACCTATACCTGAAAGTAATTTTGAATGCTATTTTTTAGAATATTGCAGTCTATGAGAACAACAAGTACACCGATATGTCAGCAAACCATTTTGCGCGCATTGCCCTTCTCACGTCCCAGTTCACAGCAGCTGCTGAAAACAGTCACACATGTTACATAACACTTTCCATATTAATTTTTACGGCAAGTGCATAAAAAGACCACATTTTCTAGAAGATAAATATTCAACTCGTCGACGCATGTTCCGTGACATCTTTTTAATGTTGCCGGTGCTATTACGGCAATAGAGGTAGAAATTGTGTCATTGAGTTCTTGTAGTGAGTGTGGGTTACTACTGTTTATATTTCCCCTTAAATAACTCCACAGAAAAAAAAATCGGGGAAGTAAAATCGGGGGAAACATGGTGGCCATAAATGTATCGATACAAGACCTAGAGACTAACAAGCCCCCCATCTGGTCCTGTGCTAAAGACGGGATGGAGCCCACCTCGGTAGCGTAGATGGTAGCGTGTCTGTCTCACGTTCAAGAGGTCCCGAGTTGGTATCTCGGTCAGGGTGAGTTACCGGGATAAGGTAATACCGAGTTTTTCCCTTATCCTGAAAGACGAATGTCGGGTAACTCTAAGCTCCATGGACTCCTGGCTCATTAGAGCATTATTTCACCCAATCCATTCATCGCCCGATATGAGTTAACGTTGGAGAGTGTAATTTAAAAAAAAAATACGGGATGGAAGTGGATACGCCACTTAGGCGCGCCAACCCCAAAGGGGCAGGCTACCGATCAACCTCGGTAGGGCCTCCTGGTGATCTAGCACACCTTATGCTAGCTATGCAGGCCAGTACGCGGGAATATATGGCTTCCGTCAACCCTGTCCGGAGACGTACCCGATCTCCCACGGGTATCAGGAACAACTGCCACCTCGAGTCCAACCCAATCCGAACAACTTCCCAACGGGAGGGGCTCGGCAGTTGGACCCGAGGTTTCTGTAGTAGCATCAGAGGTACCACGGCTTCTGAAGGGAACGGAGATTTCGTCTTTGCTCTAGTGCCGTCTTGATTGAGAACATTCTAGAGATTTACGGAAAGTAAGCTATAAAAGGAAGCCGCCGCCTGCCACTGTGGAACAGTCGGTAATTGGACGCGTGCGCGCGAAAAACTGTGTTTTTAAGTGAACTCTTTTGTGGTCGATGACCTTGTCAGTTGTATTGTGTATGTGACGTAATTCTGCTACTGTAAGGGTTGACCAAAGTGTGTTTATACGGAAGAAATGCAACTTTTAGTGTTTGCAACCTGGAAATTTAATTTCACAAACACACAGTCACAACATAAATGGTGATTAGACAAGGAAGACAGCCAATCACCACACAATCCCAGATTGATCCAAAACGAGTTTTAATGTGAAATGCCCATGAATTATTTCTTAAAGTGCTCTCATCTTTTAAAAATGTTCAACAAGGTTTCCATCTTTTGTTACTGGAGCTCTAAGTGAATATGAAATATGTTGGAATATATGATTTAAATGTGTTGGTCAAAACTGATTAAAATTAGCATACCCCTTACTAATAATTTAAGAAAGATTGGAAGTTCTAGACGTTTTCAATGTAAAATATAGCATGCAATATTTCGGTGGGAGTTAAAAACGTAATGTTTAAATAAGGATAGAATGTAGTAAAAATTATAGAGCTTGCATCCATATTATCAAGTATTTATCGGGACACATCTTAACACCAACATCCCAAAATTAGTTGTTAGACAAATATTGCAGCCCTTGCCACTTTGTTGATAAAAGTAATTAACCGCATTCAATTTTTGTCAGTAAATAGACAAAATCTATGCTTATGTTTTGGCAGAGTGACGAAACCATAATTATTTGTTTATATCGATATCAGCATATAGATTAACTGATAAGACCACACAGTGCAGAATGTAGTGTATTCAAGAGATCGATCTGCTTTTGTGGATAGGATGGTATCTGGAGCACTGAACATATCTACGGGAGAGAGTTATACCTTAATGTGTGTGATAAACAAGAACTGCATTATTCTGTTTTGGAATTTAGAGATTGAGAAATAAGAGGATTAGTATAGATAGTCTTTCTTCTTCTACCTCCATGGATTAGGCTATAGCCTGTTCCGGTCTCACATCAATACATCGTTTCCTAGGTCGTCCTATTGATCTTCGTCCTTTCGGTTTATATGCCATTATTTGTTTAGGGATTCTCTCTGGAGTCATTCTTCCTAAATGTTAGAGCCACTTTTCTCTATATTCCATTAATTTTAATAAAACAGGATTGATGTTTAATTCATTTCTTATATCTTCATTTATAAGTTGATCTTCCCTTAACAGATCTTAGGAAACACATTTCTGCTGCTTGTATTTTACTAAAATCTTTGTTTCTGATGTCCATGTCTCGCTTCTATATAGCAAGACACGGAGTGCCATGACAGAATAAAATTTTAGTTGAGCTGCTCTTCTTGTTTTACCTTTCAGTGTTCTCTTAATTGTTCCAATTGCTGCTTGAAACTTAATTATTTTTCAATTTATACATTGCCTTTTACAGCTTATCCGCATTCTCAAAAATTAGAACTACACCACATTAATATATTTAACGTTCTATGTCCTATGTTAATAACACTATTTACTTTAAATTTACATTTGTTTAAAACATCGTCTGGATATATATTAAATAAAATGGGTAATAGACTGCATGCTTGTTTAACTCCCTGATTTATTTTAATTTCTTCTGTTAACTTCACATTTACTTCAATAACCATTATGTTATCTACTTATAAACTTTGCATGATTTTAATCAAATGCTCTGGGTAAACGTTTGTCTTTAATATCTGCCATAATTTATTCTGTTCTACTCGGTCGAAAGCCTTCTCAAAATCCATGAAGGCAAGGTGAGTCTCCAAATTAAATTCTATTCTCTTTTCTATTATTTGCTTAAGGATAAATACGTTGTCAACACATGACCTTCCTTTCCTAAATCCACTCTGCTCTCCCATGATTTTTGTTCCTGATATTATTTGTAATCTTTTACATGTTATTCGTGCATATACTTTATAGGTAGTGTTTAAAAGACTTATACCTCTATAATTATTGCAGTTCCATCTCCCTTCTGGAAAACAGAGACTACTTTGTCTATTTTCAATTCATTTGGTACTGTTTTACTTTTCCAACACATATTTATTAAATGTAGAAGTCTTAGTGTAAGTAATATACTTCCATACTTAAATAATTACACTTGCAGACCATCTGTGCTTGCAGCTTTCCTATTCTTGGACCTCTTTAGTGCTTCATTTAGTTCTTCAAGAGTGATAAGATCTACTGATTCTTCAATTTGTGCATTTTCTAAGTCCATACTTTCAATGTCTTCATTATACCATAGGCTTTTATAGTGGTTTACCCAATCTGCTTTAGTAACACATGATAACCTGGCTAAGTCTCTTTCATTTGAATTCAATGCTCTCAAAGTTTTCCAAGTAATTCGCAGAATACAGCCGGACGGAGCTACTGGAAAACGACCGCAGCGAGTATAGATAATCGACATGAAAAAGTCAATGCTATGGCTGGGATTTGAACCACGGATCTTCTGGGCTCCGTCCAGTCCCTCTAAGCTACGATGCTCAACTTGCCCTCCTGACATTAAATTCTCCATTTGACTCGTATATTTTCCCGGTAAACCACTAGGACCTCTCACATTCGATATACACCATTTGTGGCGACTTTCTATCGTAATTACTTGAGTCCCAGCATTATCATTTAACTTCTATTATTTTTAGTTAATTGATGGAGATTAGTCATTTCTTCACACTAGCTGTATATAAGCTAAGATTTTTGATAGTATTTCCCATGTTAAATCTATCTATGCCACTGCCGGGATTTGAACCACGGATCACCTTGTTTCCTCCCAGACGCTCTTGCTCATTCAGCTACCATGGTCAACTTGCGTCATGACATTAAATTCTCCATTCTCGCATTCGAGAGCTCCTAGTGGTTTACCGGGGAAATATATGAGTCAAATGGGGACTTTAATGTCATGACGATAAGCTCAATGGATTAGAAGGACTGGGCGGAAACCAGGAGATCCTTGGTTCAAATCCCGACCATGGCATTGCATTTTTCATGTTGGCTCGATCTATCAAAAACCTTAGCCTAGATACTGCTAGTGTGAAGATTAATTTCCGTTAATTAACTTAAAAATAGAGGATGAGTTTGTTAAAGGACAGTGTCCTAAATATACGGAAAAATAGCACAGCATTTATATGCATAGAAACGTCAAATACAAGTTAAAAACAATATTATATACTTAAGTTATAAAATTCCTCTACCTGACAGAGTGTTGACCATCAAACGCGTTTTGATTACCGACTTAGAAGCTGACTCTGGAATTCAGTGGAAGAGCTCTGAAGTGAAGGGGAACACAGTTATAATTTTCATTAATGCATATTCAAAACTGTTTCGTGTAACATTGTATTTGTGTGTATTTAACTAAATATTTGAGCAGTTTTAGTGGCATAACCATGTATTGGAGAGCAATATATATGAGGGCTGTTCAATAAAGAATGACCACAATGTCTGTTTTACAATGTACTTTTACTCATTCTCATAATTTTGATTCTTCTCAAAATAGTCTCCTCTAAATACGATGCACTTGTCTCGGCGTTTCTGCCAGTCTTCAAAGACATACTGGAAACCATTTTTGGAGAGATTCTTCAAAATCACCTCCACAGCCTTCACCACTGCTTCTGTTGATGAATAATGCCTTCCACGCAGGCGTTTCTACAAGTTAGGGAATAGAAAAACGTCACATGGGGCTAAATCCGGACTATAGGGAGGGTGAGAGATGTACTTCACGTTTATTTTTGCAAAATTTTCAGCAACAACTTTGGCAATGTACGGCCGTGCATTATCATGGTGCAGCATCCAGCATGCTTCATGGAAATGTCGCCTCTTGCGTCTGATATGGACTTGCAATGTTTTCAGGATATCCCTGTAGTATTGTCGAGTTACTGATGTGTGTGCAGGTACAACTTGCTGATAAACCTTTCTATGAATATCAAAGAATGAGATGACCATAACGTTACCAGCAGAAGGAACAACTTTTGCTTTTGGGGGTTTGGTGATGGAGATTTCCACACTGAGCTTTGCTGTTTGCTCTCAGGATCAAAATAATGTAGCCAAATTTCATCAGCAGGGATTCCGTTTGAAAGAAACCACGGTTCTTTCTTCTAGCATCAACTTCAACTTTATGTTGCCTCCATTGCAGCGGTAGACGATACTGAATATATCTGACCTTGCATGGTTGTCACTGGTGGGAACCAGGAGTACCAACAATGAAACTACTACGGCGTGTTTGTGTCACATTAAGCTAACAGAATATAATAAGATTGAATTTTATTGCTAAAATTATGGGTGTAAAACTTGTGATAATTCTTTATTGAATTGCCCTGGTATATTTGTGGATGTTTTTCTTCTCATAAGGTACACAACTCAAGAAAACTATTGACGGCAAGGTCAATATACCAGAGATGAACAGAGGTCTTGTGTGAGACCTGGTTGTTACACTATATAAAATTCTAAATGCTTTCCTCTGCAACAAAAGCTATTTTAGTGCAGAAGTATGATTTACAGCTTCCATAACTAAGATGGCTATGGATTTGTGCATAGTACACTGCCAACCTGCCAATAAGGCACTTTGATGATGATTGATGATTTGTCAAATTGTTAGACTAGTTTGCTGAAAGATAGTTGCAGAAAATTATTTATCAATGCCAAATAAAACGCTTTTACTCGATTTCGCGCTGAGAGAAAATAATTTAAAAAATGTTGCATTACAATCTGTTACTAAATACTTGAATACCGCTTAGGCTCACTGCATTTTCTTATCCTCCTTCAACCTTTAATGAAACATAAATGTAATAAAACCATTCCTACAGCTTATGTGGACCAACTGGAAACAAATATAAGAATTATCTCAAGTGACAGTTTACTGAAGAACATGGAAGACTTACGAATGTAATTTTCTGGGTCGAAGTACACACAGACACTTTGAAAGATAGAAAAGGACAATGGAAAAAACACGCATTCAGACATGCCTTTCACTAAAAAAAAAAAAAAAAAAAAAAAAAAAAAAAAAAAAAAAAAAAAAAAAAATGCTACATTTCCTTTCATATCGTGGATTTCATGAGTGAAATTTCAGTATAGGACTCTTAATTACACCGATGGGTCCAAGAACTCAGATGGTGTTGGTTGTGCTTACGTGTGTGGAACCGAACCGTATACATTCGGATTCCACACTAGCACTTCCATTTCTACTGCAGAGCTTTATGCAATATACCGGGCCATTTTACACGTACGTCGACGAAAGTTGGGGGACTGCTTAATCCTGCGTGATTCCCTCAGTGCACTTCAAAGCCTACGGCAGCTCTACAACTACCACCCTATTGTGCAGCGGATACAGGATGCCCTCCACGTTTTACACGCTTCTGGCATTAGCGTGGTGTGCGCATGGATCCCTGGTCACGTATGCTTGCGGGGAAATGAAATGGCGGATTCGGCAGCCAAGAAGGCTACCATGAAGCCCAGGGTTCGAGTACCATGTGTGACATCGGAAGATTTTAGGGCCGTATTGCGGAGAGCTGTGCTAACCTGCTGGCAGGAAGAGTGGTCTGCTCTCCGCAATAATAAACTTAGATCAGTCAAGGAACTTCCGATTCCCTGGGTTACCTCCTGTCGGTCATCTCGTCGCGAGGAGGTGATTTTGGCTCGGTTGCGCACTGGGCATTGTTATTTTAGCCACAGCTTTTTATTGAATAGGACCCCGGTTCCCGTTTGCCCACTGTGCAGTGCTGACCTGACTGTCCGTCACTTGCTTTTAGATTGTTTTAGCTTGGCACGTCTCCGCAGGTCTCTGCAGCTGCCGGCCAGCTTGGCGGAGATTCTCGCGGATGACAAAACGGCGGTGGGCAAAGTTTTAGCGTTTGTTTCAGCTGTGGATTTTAGAATTTAACCTCAAGTATCTTGGTTGTTTTTTTGTCAATTTTATCCCTATCCTGATTTTACGATTTTAACTTCTATTTTAATCAAGGCCTCCTTGTTATGGCGGTGTTTTTTAACATTGGTTTTATTTGATTGTGTAGATTTGTTGTGTTTTAGACTTTCATTTAGCTTTTAGCCTACTTGTTTTTAAGGGCGCTGATGACCCAGATGTTCAGCGCCCTAAAACCCAATCATCATCATCATCATCATCATCATCATCATCATCATCATCATCATCATCATCATCATCATCATCATCATCATCATCATCATCATCATCATCATCATCACCATCATCATCATAGGACTCTTAAACTAAACATAATATTTTCTGTACCATTGGGAAGTCATTAAAAAAACAAGGTAAAATTACAATTTTGTTCTCTTGTTTTCAAATCGAGTGAAAGGTCGAGTATTAATTACGGAGTTATATTCCGTGCTATATGTGTCATATTCATAATTAACTGACATCTCCATGATCAAAGGAGCGACCTTCTGCCTTTCTGGAATTGAAATCCGAAAACTGTGCAGTAGCCATTCATCGAACTAATGTGGAACTAATAGCCACTGTGGTGAGCAATAATTATATAAATAAAAGGACTGTTTTAAATTAGTTGGTTCAAAGGAACCACACTGACCTCAAATAATGATATTCTTTTAATTCATTTTGAATTGGAGCTCGTAGTTTGCACTTCAGGCTATTTAAAATGTAATAACTTGTGTGTGTGCATTTAAAGCTTTCTTTCTTCATATACTTGAGGCCAGTTTCACCCCAATTTACACTGTACGGTGTCTCTTTATTAACATTGAATATATCAGGAAGGTCCACCCATCTTCAAAACAGTAATTAGGTTAATATGAACCAGTATATGAAAATCACTAATTGCTGAGTTACAAAGCAAAATTGCACCAAGTGGCTTGCTCTTGCTATTGTGAACTCTGTTTTAAATTTGGGGAAACCTATTGTAGTAAGCACTTTCAGATATTTAATATCCGATACATTAGTCACATTAGCTTATGTGTTGACAGACGAAACTCATTAGACTAGAACTGAAGGGGGCCATGTAATGAGTCCCCGTCGACCAATCCATTTATATGGAAATGGCTTTAAGAAATTATCTACTGTAAGAATGAAATGAAGTTTTGCTCCATGTGTTAAAGCCCCAAATCTGCATGATGTCCAAAGGCACATCATTATTTAAACCATGAAATTAAATTTTGAGAAACAATGAACATATATCTGCTTTCAGGCATGGGAAAGATAAATCATAATGTGATCATGCACGTGTTTACTCCAAACACATTAGTTAGAAACTCTGCTTTTTTGTGGCCTGTACTGCTTCATGACAGTTTACAAACACCAATTTCGAATGTTATGACAGCTAAAGATACTCTTTGAGCAGACCCAGCCTCGTCATTGAAAAATGTGAGTGCTAAATACTCAAGAACGTGACATGTTACACTACTTCACTTCATGGCAAAGGCAATCAAGTACCTGTTCCGCCTTCGAAGTCCTCCAGCCATCGTTTCTTGGGTCTGTCCACCGATCTCCTACCTTCAGGATGATACTGTAATATTTGTTTTGTAAGTCTATTATCTGCCATTCTTTCAACATATTCCTTCCATTTTTGTTTGAGATCTTTTAACCTATCATTTATACTCAAAATGTCCAGCTCTTCTCTTATATTTTCATTTCTTATTAAGTCCCTCTTCGTGCATCCTTTCACACTTCTCAAGAATTTCATTTCTGAAGCCTGTATTTTACTCTGTTGCTTTTTAGTTAAGGTCCAAGTCACACTTCCGCATGTCAGTATAGGTACAGCCATAACTTTGTAGAACTTCAATTTTGTTTCTTTACGTATTTTGTTTTAAATGTTCTATTTATTGTTCCACACACTATTTGAAATTTGCATATTTTATTGTAGACATCATATTCCTTGTCATAACTAACATCAGTTCCCAAGTAGTTAAAATGGCCTACCTGTTCAACGCAACGATTATTTATAATTATTTTTGTTCTAATTGGCTCTTTCCCAATGAATGTCATTACCTTTGATTTTATAAAATAAATTTTCATATTATATTGCTTACAAAGTTCACCAAGTTTAAAAATAGATCTTTACAGGGCAGACTCGCTATTTTGTATAATAACTTAAGTCGTCAGCAATCAACAAAATATTTAAAAAGTTTTTATTTAAAAATTTGAAACCTACATTCACTAGCTGCTTCCATTTGCACACTAGGTCGTCAATATAAATACTAAAAGGTGTAGGTGATAAGGTACACCCTTGTATGACACCCTGGACATGTTACACTCTGTAACATATGGCAGAAGGTTCCTTTTGATTTCAACTACACCCACAATTTATATCTTCAAAATAATGAAAACATTTCTATATAAAGTACCTTGGAGTGAGAGGATTTTGACTGAAATCCTGGTTTTTCATGTATGGTAACGAGCTTAAATATTAAATTTGATCTTAATTGGGATTTCTATTACGCATTATACTGTTCTGAAGTACGAAAAATGTATCAATTGGTATTTGTTAATGTTGAAAATTAAATTTCTGAAGCAATCTCGTCATTGGCTTTTTGGGTGTAGTACAAACACAGTACAGAATGATAAAATTAAAAGTAGACTGCATAAATTTGTCCATGTGTCAAGGGAAAACATCACTACGCACTATACTTAATATATTGTTCATTACTTTTAAATGATATGTGGAGTGTTACTACAAAGCAACATTTCATATACTAACAGCCAAACAAAATATTTATTAATACATCTATCCATAAGCTCTCAATTTTTTACAAACAGGAGTTTTGTTGCATTTGTGTAGTTATTATTAGACAAAACGTAATATAAGGATCACTGTGTTAAACTGAGTAATAGTTTAGCGTAGATAGTAGTACGTCTACTTCATATAAAAGAGGTTCTGAGTTCCAATCTCATGTTAAAAGAAAGATCTTTCATATCCTGAAAGATGAATGTCAGGCAACTCTGAGTTTCTCGGCTTAGTTGAGCATCATATCCATTTCATTCATTCATCTTCCAATACGAGTCACTTTCGAGGACGTTTATATCTTTTAAATAAAGCTTAATTCTTCATGATGTTAGCAGTTTTTTAAATATATTGTGACTCTTTAGATTCCTAAAATAAAAGGTCGAGTTTGCAGAGATTCAAAATGCTCTATCTCCGTAGAAAGACTCTTTGTAGAGTCCTTTGCAGCAGCAGAATTACGATAGGTACACAAAAGTAATCTTCACAGTCGTCTGCTGCACGTCCACAATGCACACTCAATTCACAAGTCCATAGACAACTGCTAGCAGCTCCGCTGCACGTTTAGCTGTCCGACTATCAGCGGCACTTTTATAACCGAACCATCATTTCTCGAAAGCTGTCGAAGCTTCGCGGCCTTTCATGACGGCAAGCGAAGGAGAAGGAACAGTCCGTATATCTCTCTGGCTCTATTTTTCTCTCGGCAAGTAACAAGGGCTCAGCGCCTTCGTGGGCGTGGCTTGGGCGCTATCGTTCTCTTTTACTCCACGCTCTCTCTCTCTCTCTCTCTCTCTCTCTCTCTCTCTCTCTCTCTCTCTCTCTCTCTCTTCCTCTCTTCCTCTCTCTGGAAATTCATATACGCGCGGGCTGCAGCGCGCCACAAAACAATGCCTCAGGACAACATACTGTGTACAAGAATTCCTGAAGCATGTGACTTCAGGATATAAGTGACATTTTGTGACGACTTTTATTGCTTTTTTAACTTAATATATTACATACTTCACACTGGCTAGGAGGTATCTCACAACAACACTCTACAGCTGTTTACTACTACTCACGACTCCCTGTTGGCGAGTCGTCACCTTCTCAAATACCTCGTTGATAAGTTCGAGGCTGTTCTGTAACAATCACGAGATATTTCTGAAATAAGCAAGAGCTTGAAGGTTCTATCAATTTCCAGAAGCGTAACTTAATCTATGCTGGTAAGACTTTATCACAGCTATCTTTATTTGCCGGCTCTTTGTATACACAAGCCATGCTATTGTAGATAACGGCTTCGCGACAATATAAACAATTAATTTGGACGCATGGCAAATCATAACATGTAATATTGCTAATGAAGCGGAACTTAGGGATGAATAAATGATCATAAAAAGCACACACACATCACACAGGCTATTGCAGTGTAAATATGTTAACATTTGATAACTGAATACTATTCTGCCAGAATTACTGGTATCTAGAAATAAAGTTAATAAATAAAGCATTTTTGTGGTTACTGATATAAATTATTAGTCTCTTTATTTCACAAATGTATGATAAATATGCATCGTTTGTGTTCATAACCTATACATTATTATTTTCAGAACTCAGTTTACTGTGATATCTCTGAAGATTAGAATTTTCAATTTGAACGGTCTCCTCGTGTTTTCCAACATGGAGGAAATCCCATCTCAGAACTAAATGACAGAATATACAAAATGAGATTTCGACTATCAAAGCATGTATTTGAAGAACTGGAGCATATTCTACATGGACAGTTAAGAACACAAACCCTGAGGAATTATGCACTCAAACCAATATTTATGATACTGCTCACACTACGGTTCTATGCAACAGAAAGCTTCCAAATGGTGATTGGGGATATATATAATATAAATAAAGGGACTGCGTTTACATCCCCGTAGACTGCCCCAATTTCAGCTACCGAGGTCGAAGGATAGAGTGGTCTAACTCTGTCCAGTACCTAGGAGTTAATTTGGACCAAGGTCTAACTTTTCGCCGACACATCAGGGACATTTCCGCGAAGGTACAGAGAGCAATCGCTTTCCTGTACCCAATGCTGGGATCGACGGCGGTGCCAGTCGGCATGAAGTTCTATTTCTTCCGAGCGCTGGTAATCCCGGTGATGCTATATGCCTGCGAGATCTGGGGCGTGGCAGCAGACAGCTGGATAGCAAGGCTTCAACGTGCGCAGAATAGAGGACTACGGTGTATCTATTCTGTGGGACGTTATTTCCCTACCAGGTTGCTCCACGAAGCATCGAGTCTTCCATACGTGGAGGATGAAATTAGGCGCCGGGCTTCAAAATTAAACGCAAGTTTACCATCACATAGAAGCGCCCTTGTCAGATCATTGGGAAATTATGACCGCACTAGACGCCGATCTAGACTGCACCGGGTCCCCCGTATGGCAGGCGGGCTCCCTAGATAACCCAGGAGCTAATCCTTCCAGCAGCTAAAGCTGAGCTCCTCATAATTCTTCCAAGCTGTTTGGAATCTAAATTTTTCCCCAACTGAAAATTAAACAAACATAAGGTTTGGGTGCAAAGTACTGCATCCTCTCCTTCAACCCGAAGGTACTTCGGTAACCTCTAAATTAACTCCCAACCAAAATATCTACACCACCTTCATCCTACAAACTTCAATTCTAAATCCTACCTGCGGTAAACCCCTTAACGGCTAACCCTTAAACCTTCTGGTTGTATACAGCCAGCCAGCACGAGCGAACGAACAATACACAAAGTTACAAGGGAGATTGCAGCTTTATGACCTCATTTCATCAGGATGCATATGGAAAAGAATGAAATAAGAAGGGTTATGCGAGGTTTACACATCTTCTCTTTCGCTTCAACTTCCATTTTAATATACAAAAGTAATAAGTTGTAACTTAAAACTTCACTTACCTCCCAGTGTTTTTTTTTTTATATTTTCCAACTCACAGTATTGTAAACAGACGAAAATGAAAAAGATGTACATCGGGCATATAACGGAAATAAAGTAAGCGAAATGATTAATGTTTGATCAATACTGTTTCAATGTGGAGTAAATTCTTACACCGTTTATTTAAAATAACATAACTTATAGGACAAATAACCATAAAGCGAAAGATTTATTAGTTTTTGTTGTGTCTAGATTGGCTCCAGAGTATACAGAGTCGATTATTTCCGATAATTCTCGAATCCTTTCGATACAACACGAAAGTTGCAACACGTTTGGCGATGTTGTCGCATTTGTTTTTGAGATCTCGGATCAGTACTGAACGGCGGGGTTCGTAAACTTGGTTCAGTTTTAATTTTCGATTATAAATGAACTGCAGTTAGCGATTTTTATGCAACCGGGCCTGAGAGTTATATTTGTCTCTGGTCACCTAAAATTTCAAAAATTTATTTTAAAACTGTTTTAATATTTCACGCAGAAAAGCGCTAAAATGTTTGTCGGAAGTCTCATACGGTGGAAAAAATCGCTGCCTTTTAATTTCCAGGAAAGAATGGAAAATATTCAACAAATTTTCTCTACATCGCTTGTTAGATGGATCTGAGAATAACAATTCATGTTTATCTTCCTTTCTGATTTTTCTCCTGTTCTAAAACACACAGTCATGGCCTTCCTCACAAATTACGCACATATTCGGCTTTATAAATGCTCAAAAACTCGCGGACTGGCGTAGGATTGATCTATCGGGAATCAACATTCTACCGTAGAGAGTAGAAAACAAATACTCAGATGACTTTATCTATTATGTAAGCCCCGCTCCCCATTGAACTCCTGCTCCAGCTAGCTGGAAGCTATCTCTACACAAGAAAACGATAAAAAGTTGAATTCTATGTTTATTTGTGATAAACTGAATTATACGTCCCTTTACCTTTACTGACTAACCTTTCCTAGAGTTCGAGGAATCGAATCGAATTGAACGGCTAGAGTATCATATTTACCTTACTATAAGTTAAGAGCAAAAAAGGAAAAGTTGAAAGCTCAAACCAGTAATAAAATTTCTCGTATCTGCTATAGGTCACAATCTGTTGCAGTAGGATTTTGTTTCTTATAGTATACTAGTCTGTTTCATATAACCTTGCCCCGCTGACATGTATCACTCCGCGTGCAACTAACTTCCACTCATCATAACTGGCTAATGCTTTCGCACCATAGGCCATAGGCGGTGCCTTCCCGTCACATTGAAACCTGCAGTAAACGTCATGATAATTGCCATGAAGATAGAAATAAGAATATGAAGGCATGCAAAAATAATGAAGCTTATAATGATACTGAGCAAGTTGAAACTGAATGAATGAGCAATGAAACTGGAACAAGATTATAATAAAAGGCCTTCGGCCTTTTCCACTGGGATTTTTAAACCAGCACACATACCTTGCAAAAATGCTTGTCTTTCAGTCTTAAAAGTCGTGTCTCGCCATACTTGTCGTGTGTTCTTCATTCATCCAAGTCTCGTCAATGTATTATATTTTGCGATTTGGACAGTTTGATTGTCCTTAAATAACAGCGCCACACAGCAATATCGCCCCCGGAGTGGTAAGTTTTCCTGTTGTCTCAGTTTCATGTCGCGATGTTCCTACGCATCTAACACACCTGTAAGTTCAGGGCACAGCTGTTCGACTTCTCTCACTGACAAAGACGGATTCTTCTCTGTGAGTGCATTAAACACATGCAACACATGCAACACGCTTTCTAAAGGTTTACCTTTGCGATGCTTCAGCAAAAAACTGGCGCTAGACTCTGCCATTATGCATATAATAAGTACACGCGCAATAAAGGATCAATAAAATAATTTAGCTCTCGCACTCGGCACAACACACCTTCGAATGGCGATATATGACTAATCCAGTTTAAAACAAGGTCAGTGATAAACGTCATATAAACAAATATGTCATCACTACCGCTAAATCACGTGCTATCGTGCCATGTGCCTGAGAGCAAAGGAACCTCCTCTTTACTTCGTTTAAGAATTAACATGCGTTTCAGATAAATCAACTCTGTTGCGTAATATATTTCATTAAAACAGTTACGAAAATATAAATTTGACAATTCTCTTCCAACATATAAAGATATATCACCATGTTAAATAACGAAATAATTTTTAACGCACAACGGTCTGCACCACAACAGCAGCCAATGAGATGTGATAAGGTCACTTGACCGTTAAGAGAAACGGGGCAAGGTTACGTGAAACAAGGATTAGTAACTCAAAATTAGGGGAGATTCACTGGCTTTCCACCGAAAAGCCACACTTTATTTATTCATTTTGATAGTACATATTAAATATTATAATTTAAATGGTCTAAATTACCTTTTTAGAATATAAATACCTAGGAAAAAATTTAATGTAAAACGACTGAAGCTTTTGGATTTTCTTTGAAGTGATAGTGTTGCACCCCTCTAAGATACTGAAGCTAAATTGCAAGTTCTGTACTTCATATTTATGGGTTACTCTGTACACAGACTCGCATACAAATGTTTAACAGTCGTTTAGACTTATATTTTAAAAAATTGAAAAATTTATAAATCTATAAAAGGAAAAAAAAAATGAAAATATTCGTAATTTTGTGATTGGCCGTAGTAATAATTGAAAATTATTGAAACTAAATAATAATTGAAACTGAAAGAAAATTCATCTTTCTTTCTGGAATGCAGAAGAGATCGGACGCTTTTTAAATTGCTTGAAAATCTTCAAGTGTTAGTTCAATTTGAAGTTTTAGATTGATTCCGATCATAGTATAAAGTTTTGTGATGAGAATTGCAATGGATTTGGTGTTAAAAGAAATAAACAAAATCTTGATTTCTTATAGAAATTCAAAGTACAAATCTTAATGATTTCTTCACTCGTTACCTTCCTTGTAACTTAGAGCTTTCATTGCTCGTAAGTAAGAATATAACAGAAGAATATTAAAAACAAACGGAGGCATAATTAAGGGTTTTCCTGATAAATCCTGGGGACAACTTCTTCATCACGTCACAATATTTTGGACGAAGATATGATCGACGAAGTAAGACCAGCGATGGGAAACGAGATACCAGAACCACTCTTGCTATATATGTTGCCGCAACTTTGGGGCATCGACACTCACAACAACGGAGGAATCGTGCTACAAATGGGAAAACTAGAAAGACACATTTTGTTTGAATTCACCGTTATTTTGTTTTTATACAGGAGGATCAAACACAATTTACTACCTTGAACCTCTACTGTTTGAATGTAAGCAGGTTCCGTTTCTCTAAGTATGAAGTTGCTCCTATAATTACAATGACATTGTCCCACATGACCAAGCTGTAGGCGGGCTTTAACACTCCACGGACTCGGTCACAGTGACATGGCACCCGCCAGCTCACTTGCTCTTTAAGACATTGGATTGGATAAGTCGACAACCCAAGATAAAGTTGAAGTAGAGTAAAGGAGCCTTCTCCCTACTGTATACTGTGACCTTGTGAGTTCCTGAAATTATAATTCCAGGTTACAAACACAAACAATTGCACTTTGTTTCCGTAGAAATACGCTTCGTACACATACACAATATAACATACAAGGTCAACAAACACAGCTGCTTACCCACACGCGTTCAATTACCGACTGACTGTGTTTGGCGGGCAGGCTACGTTTTTATAGATCACTAACACATCAGAAATTTCTAAAAAAATCGAGACCTGGCTAGATCAAAGGCAAAATCTCGAGAAATCCATCTCCTCCTACCCACAATTTCGGCAAGCTTTTATCTCCACACTCCACTGAGGTCTCTTTGATCTCGTGTCCGGCGCTGCCTCGAATCAACAATGGCCTGGAAACAATAATGACGCAAGCTGTAGACCCAGGAATTTTACCATTTTGGATGAATAGTCAACCTGAAAAATTCAATGCCATGGCCGGGATTTAAACCACGGTTCTCCTGGTTTCCGTCCAGTCGCTCGTATCCAATGAGCTACTGTGACCAACGTGTAGTCCTGACATTAAATTGCCCAATTGCCTCGTATACTTCCCCGGTAAACCACTGTATTCGAGATACACCTCTTGTGGCCACTTACCATTGTAAGTACTCGGGTCCCAGGCTTCATCATTTATTATTTAAGTTAATTGATGGAAATTAATCCAACGTTCACACTAGCTAGTTTAGGCTAAAATTTTGGATATTAAAACTGAAAAATCAATGCTATGGCGAGTATTTGATGCACGGATCTACTGGTTTCCGTCCAGTCGTTCTTACCCATGGAGCTACAATGGCCAACGTGCCGTCCTGACATTAAATTCTCCTATTGACTCAAATATTTTCCCGGTAAATCACTAGGGGCTCTCCATTCGAGATTCACCGATTGTAACAACTTGAGTACTTGAGTCCCAGGCTTCATTATTAAACTTGTTGTTTAGGTTAATTATGGTAGTTAATTGTTCCTTCACACTAGCCGTGTATAGGCTAAGGTTTCGAATAAGGTCAAACTGAAAAATTCAAATTCAGTTGAATCTTGATTAATCCTAATAATTGATCCTAATGCTAACATCCCAAAACTTCTCGATACTGGTGCTGCAAATTTTTCGTACTTTTAATTTCACATAACACAGCTATTAAGATGTTTTTGTTTTTATTTTAATTGTAATGGAGGACACTTTTGTAGTGATAAGTATTATTGGTGCTATTTCAGAAGAAATATGTAGCTTTTCACTTCAAACTATGCCCACCTCGGTAGCGTGGTGTTAGCACGTCTGCCTCACGTACAAGAGGCCCTGAGTTAGAGTCTCGGTCAGGTTGAGTTATCTGGATAAGCTTTCTCCGGGGTTTTCCCTTATCCTGGAATACAAATGTCGGGTAACTCTAAGCTCTGTGGACTCTGGGCTCATTTGCGCATAATTTCACCAATTCCATTCATCGTCCGATATGACTCAACGCTGGAGGACCTAAATTATAAAAAAGGGGGAAACTTCAAACTACAATAACAAAATATACTAATATTTAGTCTTATAGTTCAACATGTGCTGGATATTGTGACTTTCTGGGTTCATAGAATTAAAACTCCAACTTGCAGGAATTCAAAATGTTGTTTATTTCCGTAGAAACACACTTTGGTCAAACCTTACAGTAGCATTCCAAGGTCGCTGACCACAAACAAAAGCGTGCACAGTTGCACGATACTCAGTTCTGATTACACTCTGTTTACAACTTGCGCTGGCGTGTCGCGATCTCTTACACACACACACACACACACACACACACACACACACACACACACACACACACGCACACACACACACACACACACACACACACACACACACACACACACACACACACACACACGACTTCTGTTCTAAATGTTGTAAAATGTAGCAAAATGTTCACGATCAATCAAAATGTCACTAGAACTTTCCATTTACCTCACTTTATTTGTTTCGGCAGACCTTTTATCTCCGTGCTAGCTTTATCTGTTTCGGCATACTCTTTATCTCCGTGTTGCTTGATAACGAAATTAAGGTATGAGATAAGTAAAAGTAGTAATGGATTTCAAAGGAATATTGTATCTTTGTTATAAGATGTGCAGGTTCATTGGGTTGAATAGTTTCAACAAAAGAAATGGAAGAAACGACTTGACTCCGTTTGAAAAGCCATTGTTCGGATTCTTAATAATGGCATGACCGATACTAATAATCACAATGGACAAATTAGTCACAAAAGGAGTTTTGGTGTGAATAAAGAGGCTTCAAGGTGTGAAAGTCAGACGCAGCTGTGGTGAGAAGGACAGAACAGGGGTGGTGGTCGAGCTAGAGAAATCAGGTTCTGTCTTGTGTGAAGGCAGATTAGAGCCGGTGAGAAAAGATATCTGTCGGTTCCTACGCAAATAACGAATTAAATATTATCGAGTTATAAGCATTCTATATAGGGTAACTCTAAACAGTGATATATTGATTAGATTAGATTGATTTGCGCTCAGCAGGTTCACTTGTAGCCAGAAAAGGCCCGGAACATTGAACATTTCCAGAGGTATAAAGTTTAATAGCATATATATGTACAAAAGTTAACATAAGACACATATTATAGTATACAGGCAATATGAACAACAATATGGAAAACAAAGCAGGGATAATTATATATGATACAAAATGAAACACTTTTAAACCAGCTTTCACTTGTCTTATGCCAGTACGTCTCAACCTCTTTGCAATGGGTTCCATTCTTGTTATTTATTAAATAAATATACATTAAAAATAAACTTTCAACTTGCATCAAATATTTATTGTTAATGATTTGTCATTGGAACAGTTAGATACTATTTATAGAGCTACAGAAGCATTATCAGGATAATTTGTCATTCAGATAATCTTGTACAGAATAAAAAGATTTTGAGCAAAGGTACTCTCTAACAGCTTTTTTAAAAGCACCGAAGTTATCAAAATTTTCTTTAAGAACATTAGGAAGTGCGCCAAATATTTTGATAGTTTATTAATGCACACCTTTCTGGAAGCAAGAAAGTTTAGCACTGTACTTGCAATGTCCTTTATATTGGGAACCCTTGGTCGGCAGCTTCGATTTTGATGTGATGATCAAAAGAAGCAGTCATTAAACCAGTGGGCATTCCAGTGTCATTAGAAGCATCCTTACTCCCAGACATATCTACGCATAGAGTCTGTTTAGTTAACGCGTGTGCATGTCGGCTGCTGCCTTTGACGAACCCTTATAATCGTTTTAGAAGACAGACCCTCCTCGCAGTACGTTCTGCAAGGTTGCCACATTTCTCGATACCTCATGGGTATCGTACGAGGTTTCGTCAAAATAAATTATCTTATATCCCTTACTGCAAAACTTCCATATATATGTATCTTACTGCGAAACTTCCAAGCTACAATACTACTGGATTCGATAATAATCCTTATCTTATTCAAAGTGCGGTATTTGAAACCCAGCTCCCTTATGAGTCCGCGCAAAGTGCAGTGCCCGTAAGGAAAATCACAAATTTCTTGCAAATGCGCAACCAATTCGTCTAAGGTGGGCGCTGTGCATTTTGCATAGAATCTATAAATTTCTCGACTAATTAAATCGCATATGAAATTATCTACTTTAGAGAAACGTTTTCTTTTGTTTTCACACTTGATCGGCGTCATTGGTATTCCTTTCTTCACAATATTTCTTACTGTATTTCTATGAATACCCAGAATTTGTCATCAGGTTCATTGCATGACCCCTTACCAAGATAATTTGTCAGCACATATTTATATGTGTTCAAAACAAGCGCTTGAATTTGCTTAGAAACAGTTCCCATTATAGCTTTGTCTTCTGTCTTTTCCGGTAGTATAACTCGGCCCAGCTATTCACACTATTGTCATCACTTTGATTATTCTCACTTGACTAAAAGTTATGTACTACTTCATTTGCATTTACCACTGCATTTCCCTCCCACATCGTGAGACACCACGGATTTCTGCACGTGATGAAACAGATCAACTGGAAGTTGGAACTTTGGCAACTGAGACTCCACGTGGAGTAGACATGCGACTGTCACTTCGAGAAAATCAGGGTTGCTATTGGTCCTCAACGAAAGTGTTCCATTTTTGAAGTGTGGAGATGGATTTAAGATGGTCATTAGTGGGCGGGAGGCCCGGCTTCCTTTGACTCCAAACTGCACATGCGTTAACTAAACAGACTTTACCCCGAGGGTACCTTTTTTTGCTCTACCCTGCTCTAGTCTTTAAGCAGCTACATGTACTTTTAGTTCTTCTGTGTGCACTAGCCAAGCTATCGCGATAACGGGTTCGAGACAATATATACAGGATGTTACAAAAAGATACGGCCAAACTTTCAGGAATCATTCCTCACACACAAAGAAAGAAAATATGTTATGCGGACATGGGTCCGGAAACGCTTAATTTCCATGTTAGAGCTCGTTTTATACTTCTCTTCAAATCACATTAACCATGGTATGGAAACACACGACAACAGAACGTACCATGGTGACTTCAAACACTTTATTACAGGAAATGTTCAAAATGTCCTCCGTTAGCGAGGTTACATGCATTCATCCTCCGTCGCATGGAATCCCTGATGCGCTGATGCAGCCCTAGAGAATGGTGTATTGTATCACAGCCGTCCACAATACGAGCACGAAGAGTCTCTAAATTTGGTACCAGGGTTGTGTAGACAACAGCTTTCAAATGCCCCCATAAATGAAAGTCAAGAGGGTTGAGGTCAGGAGAGCGTGGAGTCCATGGAATTGGTCCGCCTCTACCAATCTATTGGTCACCGAATCTGTTGTTGCGAAGCGTACGAACAGTTCGAATGAAATGTGCAGGAGCTCCATCGTGCTTGAACCACAATGGGGTATTTTGACAATTGTCTGCACGAATGATTTCAATTTACATTTTAAGAGAAATACTAAAATGAGCTCTAACTTGGACATTTAGTCTTTCCGGTCACATGTCCACATAACATATTTTCTTTCTTTGTGTGTGAGGAATGTTTCGTGAAAATTTGGCCGTACCTTTTTGTAACATCCTGTATATATAATGATTTTATTCTATAAGCCTACGTTAACATACGTATCACGCTGGGACTTCTCAGGCTTCCGACATATTTGAGGTTGACATTTAAAAACTGAGTGGGTACCGTCGATCTGATCGACGTTGGCATGCAATTGACATGAATTGCATAAATAACAGCGTCTTTATCAGAAGCTTTCAATTAATATGAGTCAGAGAAAGTCATATGAGTATTACTATCAAGAATATAGTATGTTTTTAATTTTTGAAAAAGTTTTATCAATTTCACAGATGGGACACGTGGTGACACCTATTCAAGTAATTATATACAGCTGACAGACGAAATGTACGACACCGAGAATATGAGCGGTAGTCTTTGAAGGAACATATCTTCTCCTAAGCCATTCTACTTGAAATGAAGGAAGCAGAGGAAAGGAAATAAAAATAAAACATGCGAACATCAAAAGACGCGGCTACGGCTCGTAAATGGAATAGCGTTTTCCGTGGTCTGCAAGCATTCGAGATCCCAACGCGACCACCTCAGGATGTGCCTGTAACAACGGAGCGGAAGCTTGTGAAACACAGCCATCGGTTTACAGAGTAAAAAGGGGAGAAACTCTAAAGTAGAGAAATCATCGTCATCTTCAAGGGATCAAAAGCTTCCTCCTGCTCACTTCCTATAAAAAGGGTAACACGCTACATTCACCTCCGCGATACGTTTAATTTTATACCGGGTGTTACAAAAAGGTACGGCCAAACTTTCAGGAAACATTTCTCACACACAAAGAAAGATATGTTATGTGGACATGGGACCGGAAACGCTAAATTTCCATGTTAGAGCTCATTTTAGTATTTCTCTTAAAATGTAAATTGAAATCATTCGTGCAGACAATTGTCAAAATACTCCATTGTGGTTCATGCACGATGGAGCTCCTGCACATTTCAGTCGAAGTGTTCGTACGCTTCTCAACAACAGATTCGGTGACCAATAGATTGGTAGAGGCGGACCAATTCCATGGCCTGCACGCTCTCCTGGCCTCAACCCCCTTGACTTTCATTTATGGGGGCATTTGAAAGCTCCTGTCTACACAACCCAGGTACCAAATGTAGAGACTCTTCGTGCTCGTATTGTGGACGGCTGTGATATAATACGCCATTCTCCAGGGCTGCATCAGCGCATCAGGGATTCCATGCGACGGAGGATGGATGCATGTATCCTCGCTAACGGAGGACATTTTGAACATTTCCTGTAATAAAGTGTTTGAAGTCACGCTGGTACGTTCTGTTGTCGCGTGTTTCCATTCCATGATTAATGTGATTTGAAGAGAAGTAATAAAATGAGCTCTAGCATGGAAATTAAGCGTTTCCGGACACATGTCCGCATAACACATTTTCTTTCTTTATGTGTGAGGAATGTTTCCTGAAATTTTGGCCGTATCTTTTTGTAACATCCTGTATAACTTCAACATCAGCTTTATGGATTAAGCCTCAAGGGACTTGTACTAGTCCCATTGCTTTTTAGCATCCTTGGGCCTATTTCTTCTACATTTTAGCCTCTCATCCATTGTCACTTTTTGGTATGTGGTAGTCATTCATTCTTTTTATAGGGATGGCTCAGTGGGTTTAATATGTGGCGCGCCTTCGGGGGGACCGGGTTCGATTTCCGCAGCCAACTTACATGAACCACGAGATTTTGGGGTTTTACCCTGGTCGCTAGGCGCATGCTCGGTAGATTGATTACATCTCCCTAATTTCCTGTCCCTTCACAGACTGTTACGTGCCAATATGCTGACGACGTCCTCATAATGGTGCGTAACAAAAACCTAAGATATTGGCATCTTCCGCTGCAGCGCCAGCTCCGAGCCATTGGCCGTTGGAGTGAGAAGTGGAGAATGGCCAGTCCCTTGAGTTCCCACCGACATATACCTTGGCGTCCACCTCGATCGCGGTCTCACCTACACACCTCACGTCCGGGTCAAAGCCGGTCAAGGGCATGCAGTGCTAACGCAGTTATACTCAATTCTCAAATCCACCAAGCCAACGCACCTCAAACTACGCCTGTATCGGGCGATTATACCGCCCTTGATTCTGTACGGCTGCGAAGTCTGGGGATCAGCGGCTCCCACCCCTATCCGCAGAATACAGCGCGTCCAGAACAGGGAACTGCGAATGATCTAAGATACCAGGCGTAGATTCCCGTCCCACATCCTCCATACCTACTCCGGGGTCCCGTACATCGTGGACGTGGTGCGGGAATAAGCTGGACTCCCATCCAAACATACTGGTGAACACAATTGGCCGCTACGACCACAGGGCTCCTCGCCGCCGACCGAGCTACCGATTGCCCAAAAATGCTTTGAGTAACTAGAACTGAACAGGGCTACATTCCCCTGACTCCAATCCCCCAAGCACAGAAATGGGCTTGGTATATTCAATACCTAAGCACTGTTCCTTTCCCTCTAGCCTGTTAAGCGGACTGTGCTCAGATGCCTACCAGTTAGGCGGAAGATCGCAGCCAGCACTGGGCGCACCCCACCACGGGGCGATAGCGCGCAGAAGGCTAGATATGTCCACTGCCGAAAACAACCGCCTGAGACAAAATATGTTTCTTCTATACTGCCCCGATGAAGACGCAATAGGCGGCTAGGTGCTGGGCAGCAAACACTCCGTCCAGGTAAACCTGGACGACTCGACCCTTCTGCTGGTCTGCTGGTCCGCTGTCCCTCCATTTCTTCTCCATGATCATTTGACATCATCTCTCATCTAGTGGTCTCTTTCAAGGTTTAAGTGTCGGCTGGTGTCTCGTCTGTGCATGGCAGGATGGTGTGCTCTGTGTTTTTTAACGTAGAAGGAAAAAATGGAATTTACCCGCACCAGCCTGGGCCTGCTGACATAGGAGTCACCGCCTCGGTGGAATGCACCGATGCGGAATACCTACTGAAAACCCTCCACTACCTAGGTCAGCAATCCTGGCGATGTTTTGCTGGTCCCGCATTAAGCACCCAGATTCGTGTGGTCAGTTAGTTGTATGCCGCGAACCGCTATGGTGTACTGGGGAGGGAGGCGTCATAATCACAAGACCCTGATGCCCACCTTTCCATAATTGGTAGTCTTAGATAATGTGCCGCGCGTTCAGGATGTAGTCAGTTCTGCGCATATCGCTTAGGTTATTAGAAGTCTAATCTCAGTCACCTTGTCCTGGTGTACGGGTGGGTCCCCCATAGGGGAGGGGATGCGTCCCCTTGAGCTGCCGTGGTGCGGGCGCTGCGGACCCTTAGCACTCGTGGTACCTCTGACATTACTAGAGGAACTTCGGGCCGAACATCGGAGCCCCGCCTTCGGGAGTTGTTCGGATTGGGATGGTCTCGAGGGGGCAGTGGTTCCCGATACCCGTGGGAATCGGGTACGTCTAAAGACAGCCTGCAAAGCTAGTAGAAGATGTGCTAGATCACCAGGCGGCCCCACCGAGGTCATATCGGTAGCCTTCACCTTTGGTGTTGGTGTTTGTAAGTGGCGTATCCACTTCCTTCCCATCTTGTGTCCTTGGACCAGATGGGGGGGCCTTGTTTGAAACCCAGGTCTTAACCTATGGAAAGCCCCACGGAGGACGCCGAGCGCCCTTTGGGACAGCTCGGGTAACTCCCTGGTTGAAAGAGGCCCGGGTCTTGTTCCTACGGGTTCAAGACTAGTGGGAGTAGAACCTCTGGACTCAACTGTAAGGGTGGGTTAAGTTGTATCTATGCTACTGTACATAACATGCAGGTGACAAAATTTAGCCTGGGGGCGTCTCACTATCTGCATAGCATCTAGAGGTAACGTCAAGCTAAATTGATGTATAGTGTATAGTAAGTATTGGTTAAAGAAATTGATATATGCTTCTTAGCCTTACGGCTGCGTCTGTCACTCGTATCCATTGGTGTGCCATCGTCGTCATCAGTGCGCACATGGGAGGCTGCCTGCATTTGCTGATCCAGGTGCGAGCCTGTGCCTCTTGCGGGTTGGGGGGGGGGGGTGGCCTCTCTATCTCCGGGTCCGCCTAGGCGGAATAGCACAAAGACTTGGAGGGTCGCAGAAGGGCAGTGGCGTGTCTTAATGGCGTGTTGTTGTGTTGTTTGTGTAATTGGCTGGTTGCATATGTCGGGTAGGATAGTCATTAACGTCTTCGTCATCGGTGGGTTTATTTATCGAGATGGTCCTGTTAAACAGCGACAGGGGCCTTTTGTGCTTGCCTATTGAAACAGGGACTTTGGTCCTTGGATACATTTTTCATTTACTTCTATGTTTAATAATTAATCATGAATTTAAGAGCTGTAACTAGTTACGTTAGCGAAGGCTAAATTGTAGACTTTGATGAAACATTGTAAGGAACCTGGGCAGACATACGTGAGAAACACTACACTCCCGGACGACAGTCTAGAAGGAGCGGATGTTTGACAATAGAATGGTATGCTAGCTATTTTACTGTACCGCTATACAGGTCAATATACCCTTAACTTTTCCTAGTGACGGTGTGCTGCGTGTATATAAGAGGGTGACAACCCCTATTCAGCCCTCAGTTGTTGCTCGTTGCTCATTGCAGTATTGTATACATCCGTAAGGTGTGTTCGACGAAGTACCGCGTCCAATAAAATGTACTATAAAATGTCCGTCGAAAGTGCAGTTAAGTGCCCGGGTTCCACAAATGCAAGGACAAATAAAAGCATTTCAGAGATTATCGTTGGTTTGTGTAGTCTCAAACATAACACCTGAGAACCCAAAACCAGAAAAAGAATCCATGCAGGAGAAGCTGCTAGAACCCCGGGTAAAGCGAGCAGCCGACGACGACGGGGAGACCCAGGAAGGAGTCCCGACATCGACCCAGGTACGTGCAGCCGGGAGGCAGAGAGGTGGTACCGCCGCACTATATAGGCGTCATACTGTCACAGGTTCGAAATGACAGGATTAAATTGACTCTCGCACCTTTTGTACATGTTAAAAGTTAGCCGTTTTATCCATTGGTCTATGGTGTGCATGTTGAGATTGTTGTGGAGTATATCTGCTGGTGCGGTCCGTGGTACTTTGGTGATTCTCTTTAGTGTTTTGTTTTGAAGTACTTGGAGCTGCTTTCTGTGTGACTTTGCGCAATGGCCCCAGACAGGTGCTGGGTGTGTAAAGATTGGTTGTATCAGTGTTTTATAAAGCGTTAGAGCTAATTAGGTGCTAATGTCAGTGTTTCTGTTTAGCAATGCGTATAGCCGGTGAAGCTGGTATTTGGCTTTTCGTTTGACGCCTTTCACATGTTGTGCAAATATAGGTAAGTTCCCTATCAAGTGTAACTCCGAGATATTTAACGTGATCACTCCATTGGATATTTTCCTGAAATAATGTGATTGGCTTTGGGGCAATTTTATGGGATGTACGCTGCGTGAATAAAACCAATTTACGATCCGGTAGGTCGGTTACTGGTCACCGCGCCTCTGCTAGGACCATTTGGGACCGCCATCCAGGGACCTCTGGGGCTGGGCTGGGCTGCTGGGCTCGTTGCCGTCCCGCAGTATGGTAGTGTGCCCGTTGCTTTGCATAACGTATTTATGTTACATTATGTCATGTTAAATTTTGATAGTGTAACTTTCTGGGTTCTTAGAATTAAAAGTCCAAGTTGCAGAAATTCAAAGCGTGCTTTATTTGCGTCTTCTACAGCAGAGGAATTACGTAATACATACAAATACAAGCTTCCGAGATCGTTGACCACAACACACCAGTTCCAAATACCACTCTCTAATTACGACTCTATTTACAACTGTGTTGACGATGACGACTGGCGGGTCGTAACCTCTTATACATACAGATGTGTATTTTGATAAGTGCAGGGCGATGCGCAGTGGTATTTGGACGAGTCCACCTCAGAACGGTTGCAACTGGAGGGGAGCGCAGGTCAGTTGCGTACCAGTTGCGAGTAACTAAACACGTGCAGAGCTACTCGGTAACACTACAGCTTGTTTCAAAATGTGCTTGTCTCCTAGTTCCAAGAGAGCATTTATAAATGACCCCTCCTAGCAGGACATTAGGAAATAAAGTGCTTCATTTAAAAACACGAGAAGTAGTAACCAATATCCTTAGCTTTATGAAAAAGGAACAATGGTCTGGGTCAGCTATAAAATTCTGGGGAAATGCATCTGAGGCAGTAGTTTCGTCTGAAAAAAGTTTAGGAGAGTTATTAATGAAAGAAAAGCCATTAGTGCTAGTGCAGCAACGTTCTTCTCTATGCTCAGTAAACAAAGATTAAGAACATGCACAAAATCTAATTTGGATGTTTTAATTCAGAAGTAGTTAGGCGAACTATGAATAATTCTTAAAGCACAGAAAAATAAAAGACCAACTTTGAAGAAAGTGCTTATGAAGCTAAAAATTCTACTGACTTCCAAGGCAGTGTCTGAACATTAAGAAGAGTTCTTTTGAGGCTAGGATTATTTGAAGGAAAAAAAAAAACACTAACGGTGACAGACAAATTTTAATCGAACATCGCACCATAGGTGCAAAAAGGCTTAAGTATTTACGATATATTCGGAGCTATCGAAGTGAAGTTTATATAGTTTATATGGATCAAACTTATATAAATGCTGCACATACTGGACCATATGCCAGGAGCGAAATACGTTACAGGGACTCTGCAGCGTTATTGAAAGGCCGACAGTTGTTTATCATGCCTGCTGGACGAGAACAGGGTTTCGTTCCAGATGTCTATGTACTTTTTAAGATCCAACAAAAGCGTGGAGATTACTTACATAGTAAGGATTACAACTTAGTTTATAGGAGCGACAAAACTGGCTTTGAGAATGAAATTTGCTTTTAGACACCTTAAGCACCGCCCTTCCCTCTCGTAATCTTACGCGTGTGACGCATTGCCGCGATAGGTGCACTATACCCACCACAGTTGCTACTCATCCCGACCGCGCAGGATGGCTGTCAAGATAAAATAAGACATATGTAGCTGCATTGATAATTCTAGACTGTTCTAAACCAAACAAGAAACCGAAAGTTCTCTATGAATCAAGCTGTCACTACAATTTTCATTTTATTTGTTTCGGCAGGTAATTATCTCCGTGCCGTCCTTATCAGATCCTTTGTCTGCAAACGGGTTCGCGTCAGTATAATCTGTAAGTATTCCTTGGTGCTAAAAATAAAATGGAAATGTGTATACCCATTTAACAATAAAGGGTAGAATATATCTGGTATATAAAAGTGGCACCACACTCCCAGATGAAAAAGGTCGAGGTCTTGTTTTTGAGAAGTCCACTGTCCTAACCTATCGGGGGAAGTCTCTAAGTAAACTGTAGGCCTCTGTATAATGTCGCGGCTCCTTGGAACAGCCGCCCTCTCTCTCTCTCCCTCTCTCTCTCTCTCTCTCTCTCTCTCTCTCTCTCTCTCTCTCTCTCTCTCTCTCTCTCTCTCTCTCTCTCTCGTCTCGCCTGATCGTTCCTCCCGGGGGTGCCCCAATTAGGGGCATAGGCACAATGTGCCCAGAATGGTAGCCCACGTAGTGAATCCCCTCGGTAGTGAAATACTAATCGTAGTCTGTTGTTGCTCCATGAGTGGCATAATTCTAATGGGTTTTCAATAACATAAACATAATGTTAAGATACTTTTGCCCAAATATAGTAGTGATCTTGAGATTAATGAGAATAACTTGTGAATTCATCTTCATTTAGAATGAGTATTGTTTATTTGGTGAACAGAGAGAGAGAATGGGGCTATATCCAGATATGTGGTTATACTTAGACAGCACAGTTTATGTCAAATCTTTTACTAATCCTAAAAATATCCGATTTTTGTTTCATTTTTGGATTGGAATTTTAAAATGATTTATACTGTTAAGCGCTGAAGTTCTAATGCCATTAGTCCTGGATCCATAGGACCAAGAATTCGGAACTCCTAGCCGGGAGCGATGGATACTCCGGGGCTCTTTCCATAGGGCAAAACCTGGTTTCTTAAAAAGCCCTCCCAAACCCGCTGAACACAACGTCAAGACGGAATGTTAGTGGATACGCCACTTACGTGCGTCAACCCCGCAGGGAGGACTACCGAAAACCTCTTTGGAATGCCCTGGTGATCTAGCACACCTTCTACTAGCTCTACAGGCTAGTACCCGGGACTTATTAGGCAAACCTTTACCCCCTCCTGGTGGCCTTAGCCAGGCCGGAGGTACCCTATTCCCCGTGGGTGTCGGGAACGCACTGCCCCCTCGAGTTCAACCCAGTCCTAAGAGCTCCCCTACGGGAGGGGCTTGGCAGTCCGGCCCGAGGTTCCTCTAGTAACGTCAGAGGTACCACGAGTGATAAGGGTCCGCAGCGCCTACATCTCGGCAGCTGAAGGGGACGGATCCCCTCTCCAATGATTTATACTGTTGAACTTCGTAATTATAGAAAGTAAATGTTATAGCATATTCTATCTAAATTTCAATACAGAGAATGTTCAGTGCAAACTCCACCCGCATGTCCGAAAACTCCGGCCTCTATCAAACCAGGAGCGATGGAAAACTCCGGGGCTCTTTCCCTGGGGCAATACCTGGAGTCTAAAAAGACCCACACGACAACATAAAGACGGGTGTAAGTGGATTCGCCACTCACGCGCGTCAATCCAACAGAGAAGACTACCTAATAACCTCGGTGGGGACGACTGGTGATCTAGCACACCATCTACTAGCTCTGCAGGCTGGTACCCTCGACCTTTTTAGCAACTCTCTGCTCCCTCCGGGCGGCCAAAGCCTAGCCGGAGGTACCCATTCTCCAACGGGTGTCGGAAACACACTGCCTCCTCTAGTCCAACCTAATCCGAACTACGTAGGGACTCGAATGTTCGGCCAGAGTTTCCGCTGTATGGCAGTCGGGGTGTCGGGGTGAGAGTTGCCGCGCAGTTCGGCTCAATTATTTGGCAGGAGCTTTATTCTAAGGGTTGTCAGCATCGCTAACCAAATTTGACGAACATCGATGTCCTCGGCTGCTCTCGGAGTTGTCCTAATATCTATAAATATAGGATTTTTGGCAAGGATCTCTTGATACAGGGCCTTCTGGGTGGATCTATTAGGGTACTTGGAAAGAAACACAAGTTAATTCTCTTATGACGATCGATTGTATTTCATTTACTCTCGAAATACATGTTGATTAGGCGAACTCTGAATGGTAGGTTTCGCGTTTGCGTGGTGGCACTCCCGTGTCGTCGGATTAGAAGCCCGCTACTAATTAGCTTTAATCTAACGCGATTTCTTTAACTAGCTCGCCCGTTCCTTAAAGAACGCGATATCTGAATTCGTGCTGGTTAGCACGACAATCTCGGTCGACTCCAAGCCACCGACTGATTTAATCAATGCGATTTTCTTCCACGTGCATTAGCACGACGAACTCGGTCGACTGTCAGCTACCGTCTATTTTCAGGTATCTGTTTGTTCCTGGCTAGGCCATATGACACTTCGCTTCCCCCTTCAGCTCATTTTTAGTTAGTTGGTCGGTACAAAACATATGGAGTCCCAGTTACGGGAATCTCCCTTTTGACCACCTAAGACGTTCCCTTCCTGTCAAACTATGAAACTAAACGTGGGGTGAGAGCCTTATATTTATGGTTGTTTTCAGCTGTCCTAGGGGAGAAAAAGAATCGCACCGTTCAGAGTCCGTAACAATCTCGACATTTCACACACAAGATATTTGCTCCAATACACGTATACATTCCTTTAACATGCAACTAATCTACTCTAGGAAGAGAGTACCGTTTCAGCTGGTAACGTCAGGGGTAGCACGAGTGCTAGGGATCCACAGCCCTCGCAGCACAGCAGCTGAAGGGGACGAATCCCATTGCCTAACGAGAATGTAACGGAAATAAATGTTTTCTGAACTCGTGAATCACCCCCAAAAGAGGTTTTTAGCCCGCTTTTAACTGCAATGGTCATATTGTTGCGTATAAGGTCTGAACAAGATTTGGGAAATATTTTAATTATTGGGGGTTCACATTTCATATCGTAGTAAGCCCCAGGCTTTAGCAGGAAATAACAAGTTGAGACAGGTCGGATGACCCAGTGATCAGAGTAAGCAGTGTTATTAACCTGCCAGCTCATATGTGTTCTGCTAAATCGACAGAAAAATTAAGAAGAGTCATTCTTGGGTTGTACAGGATTGCACCATAGGATGTAAACCGTCTGTGACGTGATGATCATATATATAAGGGAGTTCAACTACGACGGTCATCAGCGCCCTTTAAAAAACTAGTTATGGCAAAAGCCAGATATAAAACTTTCTAAAAACTATACAAGTGTCACAAAACCTATTAAAAATACACGTACATAAAAAACATCAATCAAAATCTACTAAAAATTCCGTTCACTATATCCTAAACTCTAAACTAGACAAGATTATAAAAACCTTCTCCACGGGTCTCCAAGCGCGGCCTACACGTGGGTGGGCCTGCTGACCGTCTCCCTCAACCACGAAGAGGAGCCCACACGAGGGAGACTGTTGGCTTGGGACCCCGGGTGCGCCAAAACCGTAACTACCGAAGTAGGCCCCTGGGGGGAATCTGTAAGGAACCGCTGAGTTGCATGTTGGCAGACATTTTGGAAGCCAGTTCTATTTAAATGATTACAGCCAGTAAGGCAGGGTTAGTCGGATCAGGGTTAATCAGTCCTCAGTTAGTTAAGTTGGTTAGATCATTGGAGACTGCTGCTTGTGAATAGTTCTGCAAAACTCACTTCATCAAAGTGAACCAGGCACCTCCTGGTCAGTACTCAACGCCACTCTCCATAGAAGGTAATATTTTATCATGCATTAATTGATTCAATGTTTGTCTTGACGGCACCTTCTATCTCTTCAAGATAAAGGTAAACGTTGTTTGAATTGACTTCCCCAATTGTTAAAATATGCTTGTCAGTGTTATGGAAAACCCATCACTTTATTTTAACTCTACTCATGTCCCTAAACTTTGACCAGTTTAGCTCTACCATCTACTCCCTTATTTCAGTAGCTACACCCCCAGTTGTTGATTGGGTTTGTAAGTCCTTCAACCCCCTTACAGTCCTGGTTTGCAGCAATATCGATGACCGTTATGCTTTGGAACATATCGAAGGTGTTAACTCTTATTCGTTAGGTTTTAATCATTAGATCAAGCACATATCCACACTCTGATGCATACTTCCAGACTCTGGGAAAGGTGAATTATCTTGGTCGTAGAAATATCCCCACCACCAAGGCCGGGAATGGAACTCGAGACCGCTAGCACGGCAGGCAGGTGCTCTACCGTCTGGGCTACGGGACCAGCCTGGAAATATATTGTATGTGTGAATAAGATAACATACTAAAAGATAAAAAAGGATTACATTTCTCAGTTTTTGATTCGGCATCTGCGATAAATTCAACCAGCTTCAAAAAAAAAAAAAAAAAAAAAAAAATACCCCGACTCCAAAGTGCCCCTTATATGAACATTTGTTGCACTTTTCTTCACCGTAAAATATCTCTAAAAGCAATATTTTAAGGTTTGAGGTGCTTAAGGGGGACGTACGATATAATGTTAAAAAAATCTATTTTTTATTGGTTTGTAAAATAGTATATAGTATTAGCTATCAAACACCAAAATATTATGACTGTACCTGTTCTGTATGTATCCTTTATAAAATTAAATGTCCTAGTGTTGCATGGTAGCATAATAGCAACACATAGTCTTCCATCGGCTGTCTTGGAATCTATAAAGCCCACCTACCAATTCTTAGCACACCCAGACTTGCTAAAATGTCTCTATGGAGACACACAAAACCCAAATGAAAGCCTCAACAGTTTGATATGGAACAGGTGTCCCAAAACATCATTTGTATATTCCATAGTTGCGAAAATTGCTACATTTGATGCTGCAATAGTGTTTAATGATGGGAATGTTGACAGAAAGAAAGTAATGCATCAGTTAGGGTATCAACCTGGTGTGTTTATGGAAACAATTTTGCAGAGTATCGACAACATTTGCATCGCTGGTGCAGAAAGAGTTATGAAATTAATGCAGAAAGAAGCAAGACAGAAGAGGAATTTAAAAAGAAAGACTGAAGAAGACCAGAATGAGGATACAGACTATGGATATGGGAAGCTCTGACTTAAAATTAAAAAGCAAACTGAATAATACTTATTGTATTTTTAATTGCCTTTCCCCGTAAGTTGCATTTTCTACAACTTCAACCCATTTTTCTCTCAAACTACTTCATCTACAGTGATGCAATTTAGCACACAGCTTTCTTATGCCACAATGAACATTTTGTTGGTTCTAGAATTTAAGATTAAGCTCCAGTTGGAATGTGATGATACAAAACATATGAAATTATTTTAATTTTTAAGGTTGCATATGATTAACATTTCTTTTTAAATTCTATTCAGCCTCAATACGAAATCTAAATCCAACAAATTCATTTTAGTGTGTTTTAAAATAACATACCAAATTTCAGAAAGATAGCGTATGTGAATTTTGAAAAAGATGGGCTAAAGTTTGTAAATATCTTTGCATATAGGAAAAATATGTAGCATTAGTTACAAACAATGGAAAATTATGAAACAAATTGTGCATATTAACTGTATTATCCTAAATGAGTATACTAAGTTGCACTTCTCTAACTTGAAAACTTTGGTTGTTATGCCTATTTATGCAAGACCCGGAATATTTGCATACGTCCCCACTTAAAATGATTGATGATAAATACAATTTACACACTCAATTTACTGTGAAGTTTTCTGTATACTCAGTGACCTTTTCTTCAATGTAGTAATGTGGAAGAGGTAGTAAAACGTAATGAAGGAAAAATATAGATCTCTTTAAACTGGACAGTAAACACTGCGATAGCGTTAGCAGTTTCATAAATATTTATTGTTACATGCTGCCCTTATGTTCAGTCGCTGTTAGCTTTCCTTCTCATGACTCTACGAGGAAGTATCATGCCCGATTTCAATAACAGATGTTAAAATCGACGTTAACAAATGTAACGTAGCAATTGTCACAACGCTAAAACTAATGTTATATTTCTTGCATTTCACCAAACTGTTTTCTTAAAATGTTAACAAACCTGTGTTAACGCCAAGAAACTTGTAAATCTCACAGCTATGGAAGGCTATTGATGATTTTCTGAACGTACTCCGATGCGTTTTTGTTTTCATTTTCGTCTTCACAAATGGGGGATGAACAAAATCATAAATAAAGCCGTGAGACAAATTTCTCATGAATTTTAAATTGGTGACGAAGTGTAAGGATATCGTGGAAAATAAGAGGACGGATGCGGTGAATGTAAAAGAGAAAGATGTCGCGGGGAAAATATTGGAAACGAATTTAATTCAAATGCATGTGTCACTACTACAAGCACCAAACAACTTGTCAGTATTACGTAAATTTAAAACGAGGTGTGAAGAACAAGTGACTTAAAAAGACGGCAGGTGGACAATGTATTATCCACATAATTCAGTGAATTATAAAATCGCAAAGTTATTAATACTTGAAGCAAAGGCGGGTCGGCATATTCCTTTCGATGCATGTTCTCACTCATTATTACGTAAATTTAAAACGAGGTGCGAAGGACAAGTGACTTAAACGTTTCAAGACGGGAGGTGAAAAATGTATTATCCATATAATTCAGTGAATTATAAAATCGCAAGGTTACTAATACTTCAAGCTAAGGCGAGATCGCCATATTCCTTTCGATGTATATTCTCACTCATTATTACGTAAATTTAAAACGAGGTGCGAAGGACAAGTGACTTAAACGTTTCAAGACGGGAGGTGGACAATGTATTATCCACATAATTCAGTGGATTATAAAATCGCAGAGTTATTAATACTTGAAGCAAAGGCGAGATTGCCATATTCCTTTCTGTGCATCTTCTAACCTCTTGTACTTCCGCAGTAACCTTCATAGCAACGTGTTTCGACAGTCTATACCTCCGTAAAACAGTTTCATTTCTCCTCATAGGCCGTACTCTATTACGAATGCCATTTAGACGGTCTTAAATATAGCAAATCGACATCAACAGCTGAGTTCATGCTCGCCATCTTGACTGTTTACAATTTTTAAGGACTTAACATTAGAAATCAGGCGTGTTAGTTAAACATGAGATTTAACACGAGTGTTACGCTAACACTTGGTAAAATGCAATTTTTGTTTTAACTATTGCTAAACTCGTGTTAAGTGTTAACATTTGTTGTTGAAATTCGGCGTTAGTCTTAAAGTCATCATATAGTGTTAGGGTTTCGAGAAGCCTTCAGCATAGTCTGTAGTATTTTTCATGTACCTGAAACGGTATACGTAGGCTCGTTATACGTTCATCGCATTGTATAAGGAGGAGATAAAAGATTTTATAATAGAAGTCTGGAGAGAGAGGGTCAAGTAAATGTGTTTGCTACCAGCATGTGATATGCAAGCCAGCGAATCGTTTATTACCATGTTTAGCAATTTCTGAACCAGCATTCCTCTTTTTGGTTACCTCGCCTTCTCATGGGTGAAATATACGTCGTCTGCTGGAACGTGCGCCATGCTGTCATTCGATTTCTCCAAGCCGAAGAGCGGAAATTCATCCTAGAATGAGCAATGCCTTGATGAGAGTTTTATGAGCTTGAGCAAAGTGCAGCGTCTAGGACGGAAATTTGGAGGAGATCACAGCTAGAGCTGGGAAGTCTGATATTAGAAGATCATGTTTCAACGAGTTTTGTATATATCATTGTAATAAAGTCAGACCTTGCTTCGTGGATAGCGGGTGTGTCCTTCAGTGCTACACGTTGCAAAATCTCTAGAAGAGTGGGAAATGAGCAGATGCTCCCGTCTAAGGATAAAATTATTTGATTGGTTTACTTGTCATTTACAAGCACCATGTCAGCAGGAAAGGTGTACCAGAACATCGCCCCGCATATTTTTTATAGCGAGATCCATATGAAACTGTACAAATTCAATATGTCATAACTTTTGAACTTTGGGAGAATATTCGAGGCATGTTTTTTAAGTCAGTTCCCTTCTGGAATTAAAAAAGACGTGCATAGGTATCGCAATGATTTTATTTTTACACGAAAGCCTGTACCTTAATATACTTTTCTATACAATTTTCGTGAATATTGAGGCAGTTCTCATAACGTGGCACCAGTTTTTGCATACCCTCCTCATAAAATTCTGCCGCCTGACGTGTTAACCACTGTATCACAACTGTTTTGACTTCGTTATCGTCTTGAAGACGCTGACCGCCCAGATGTTCCTTCAAGTGCAGGAACAAATGGTAGTCGCTGGGCGCCAAATCAGGGCTGTATGGAGGATGATTTAGAGTTTCCCATTGAAAAGATTTGATGAGACCTTTGGTCCGATTAGCCACATGTGGACGGGCACTGTCATGCAGCAAAACGATACCCTTACTCATCTTGCCACGTCTTTTGTTCTGGATTGCAGGGCGCAGATTTTTCAATGTCTCACAGTAAGAGGCTGCATTGATTGTCTCATTACGAGGCAGAAACTACACTAGCAATACTCCTTTTCTGTCCCAAAATACTGTGCACATGAATTTCCGGCAGAAATTGTTTGCTTAAACTTCACTTTTGTGGGTGATGATGAATGTCGCCATTCCATGGATTGTTGTTCCGATACTGGTGTGACGTAGGTCACCCATGTTTCGTCACCAGTAACAATTTGGTCTAAAAGATCTTCACCTTCATTGTGGTACCGCTCAAGGAAAGTCAATGCACTGCCTAAACGTTGGGCTTTGTGCAAATCCGTCAACATTTTCGGAACCCAACGTGAACACAATTTCCAGTACTTCAAGTTCTCGGTCACAATGCGATACAAAATACTACGAGAATATTGAGGATAATAATCGCACAATGATGAAATTGTAAACCGTCTGTTTTCCGTCACCTTTTCGTCGACCTTCTGCACCCAATCTTCAGTCACGACCGAAGGATGCCTACTCCGTCCTTCTCACGCACATTTGTGCGGCCATCTTTAAATGCTCTCACCCAATTTCCTTACCATTCCATCACTCATAATGTTTTGTCCGTAAACTTCACAGATCTCGCGATGAATATCGGTCGGTTTTACGCCTTTAGCACTAAGAAATCGTATAACATCCCGTACTTCACAAATGGCGGGACTCATGATTGTCGGAGGCATCTTAAACACTCAGTAACCAACGTATACAATGAAGAATCAGACTGTAATGGCGTCAGTGCATAGGAAAGAGAAGTAGGTAACCAGCGCGCATGCGCGGAACGCCGACCGTAGCGCTGCGGTTTCGGAATCGCAAAACGGTAGTTACTTAAAATACATGCCTCGTAATACTCAATCGGGAGATTACATTACACTATTTACATCTCAGAGAAAATGTTGGATGTACCCTCCTTCAGCATCTATTCATGATGATGATGATGATGATGATGATGATGATGATGATGATGATGATGATGATTTGTTTAAGGGCACCCGACTTCAAGATCAGCAGCGCCCGTTAAAACAATTGTGTCAGAAGGCATTAACCTAGGCAGTACGTATATATATATATATATATATATATATATATATATATATATATATATATATATATAAACATTTAAAAGGAAACAAAACAATAAAAACAGAAGCCAGCGACAAATTATGAAATAAGAACATATATAAAATAACAGACTATAAAAGAATGACTAAATCCTGAAATTGACTCTAGCGATGTAACGTAGAACCTTTTCCACCGCAGAGTTGTTGTCTGCCAGGAGCTCCGACAAGCTGACCGGCAGTTGCAGAGACTCCCGCAGGTCTGCTAGATGAATACACTCTAGTAGCACATGACGGACCGAGAGAGATCGGCTCCACAACACACAGGTAGGAGCAGGGACCTTCCTTAGCAGATGACTGTGTGAGAGGTAGCAGTGTCCAATTTTTTTTATTATTTTCTTTTATTTCTTTTAACATGTGGAAATGAGTATTTTTTTTTTTCTTTTTAAACAATAACAAGGAGTTATAAGATGAGATTTGAGGATGAAGTATTGGGATGGCAGTTATGCTTCTGTGTATTATTGAGTTCCACGTTAGCACCTCCGTCATTATTGTCATCATATGCTGCCGCACAGTGTGCGGGAGCGCGTAGGGGTTAGTTTCCTTGGCCATGACCATGACCGAGGTCCTGAGCATGGCACGAAGGGGATTGGGCGTACATCGTTTTGGTGATTCAGTGTAGCTTTCTGTTATTGCTGGGAGCTGTTGAGACCATGTAGCCTCCGTACTCGTGGTGTCGGCAGAGCGCTGGACGATTGCTGTTAACTTCGTGAGTTGTTCGGTCTGTTGTGAGTGGCGTTCTGCGATGCTTGTGGTGATTGCTTCTTCTAGTTGTCTCAGACGGGTAGCAATGTTGAGCTCCTCGGTGTGGAGGTAATGTTTGCCCTTTCTGGAGGATTGTAAGTCTGCGATGGCGTTCTCAAGCGAGGCAAGACGGGTTCCAATTGTCTCTATCCCTCTTCGAAGATCCTGCATTGCTTCCCTCAGGCATTCTTTGGGAAAGAAGGCAGCTGCTGCTACGGTAGATGGTAAGCGTGGAGCAACTTCCTCCCTCGTCTCTGGTGTGCTGCCTGTACTTGAAGCCCCGTTCGAGGGTAGCGAGGGCACTGCGCCTGACCATGGCAGGAGGCGCAGTATCGGCGTCGGTGCCGTAGATCATGCTTCCTGCATTCGGCGTTGAGGCACTGTGTCCCACAGTAGTGGCATCTAGGTGAAGCGGTGTACGTGGAGGCACAGTGGCCACAGTTGCAGCATCGCCGACAGGAGACGTGTCGCTCTAACTTGCTTGCATCGACTCTGAGACAGCGCCCTAACAAGGGCATTCCGTCCTCAAGGCAGCATCCCTCTCCGCGCTGTCGGCTGGATGCAGGCGTCCTAGTGTGGTGGAACCTACTCTCGAAGTTATGCGGTTGGCTCTCCAGGCAAAGGACAACCTCTTCTTTGCGGCAGAGACAACAAACCTGCACTGGAGATCACAGGGTACCCGCTGATGACCACGGTGTAGGCTCCTGTGGAAGTGGCTGGCGCTGGTGAGAAGTGCAGAGATCTTGTTGGTGTCTGCTGTGCTGCAGCAGCGTAGGAAAGCCGCTGATCAGTTGTGTTTGGCGGCTGCGGTGGTTGTACTTCTGCAGGTGAAGTAACTGCCAGAAGGAAAAATTCAATGCCATAGCCGGGATTTGAACCACGGATCCTCTGGTTTCCGTAGAGCCGCTCTAACCATTTGACCTACTATGGTCAACGTGCCAACATGACATTAAATTCTCCAACTGACTCGTGTTTCTCCCGGTAAACCACTAAGAGTTCTCATAAACACATAAGACAACTACCTTAATGGCGACTTACTATGCTGTAAGTACTTTAAGGCCCAGGCTTTATAGTTCGGACCACTATTAGGTACAATTAATGGAAATTAATTGTTCTTTCAGACTAGCCGTGTGTAGGACGCACTATGAAAGGGTAGAGCCAGAATGAAAAATTCAATGCCATAGCCGGGATTTGAACCACGGATCTTCTGGTATCCGTCTGAATCGGGTGAGTTGGAGAATTTAATGTCATGTTGGCACGTTGGCCATAGTAGCTCAAATGGTTAGAGCGGCTGGAAGGAAACTAGAAGATCCGTGGTTCAAATCCCGGCAATGACATTGAATTTTTCATTCTGGCTCTACCCTTTCATAGTGCGTCCTACACACGGCTAGTGTGAAAGAACAATTTATTTCCATTAATTGTACCTAATAGTGGTCCGAACTATAAAGCCTGGGCCTTAAAGTACTTACAGCATAGTAAGTCGCCATTAAGGTAGTTGTCTAATGTGTTTGTGAGAACTCTTAGTGGTTTACCCGGAGAAACTCTGGTCAGTTGGAGAATTTAATGTCATTTTGGCACGTTGGCCATAGTAGCTCAAATGGTTAGAGCGACTGGACGGAAACCAGAAGATCCGTGGTTCAAATCCCGGCTATGGCATTGAATTTTTCATTCTGGCTCTACCCTTTCATAGTGCGTCCTACACACGGCTAGTGTGAAAGAACATTTAATTTCCAAATAATTAATATTTAATGTTATTATAAGTAGTGATTTTTCCAACTGATCCATAATTTCTGCCTCATTATTGTGTTCGAGATCCTAGTAGACAGAACATTACTTAATGACAAAGTTAAGTTTTAAAAGAAAAAAGGTTGTAATCCTCAAGAAGTTGTAATTGTGGAAGTATGAAAAATAAGGTCTCTGAAAGACATTTTATGAATTTGTGTTTATATTTAAGAATTATTTGATAATTTTCAGTTCATATACGTATAATTAATGAAGGTGGGACAGTTTTGCATTGTTCTTTCAGTATTTCCTTGAAGAGTTAAAATGTGACCTGCAAAAAATAGAGAAGTTTATATATCGAGAACCTACCATCTGGCAATTCTGAACTAGCATTAACTTCCCTGAAATTTCACGCTCATCTCTGTGTAAGATATTATCTTTGAATGCGATCGAATAAATTATATTCAAGTGCTTTCCGAAGGAGCTCACAAACATTACAAATCTTAGGGAATGACTCAAGATTAACGTATTCCCCGTGCAGCCGCAAGAAATGATCCGTTTCAAGAAGGAGAAAAGAAGATTGCAGCCGAAATAATGAATGCGCAGTCATTCTCCTAAGACATCCGAAAGGTTCCTGAACTGATGGATACCCTGCTGTAGAATCCCAGAGGAGTGAGTTTGGTCGATTGAATTCGTCGAACCTGTCACGAGCATCACTGAAGACCACTTGAAAGACTACGACAGTCAATACTGCTCAGGAAAAGAGGAATATTGGTGATCGGTTCAGAACTTTAAATGGGAAACGCTAAATCATTCACGAGACACCTTACATCTAGCACCCAAGGAGTCTCGTCTACTGCTACAAAGGAAAGGGCGGATAGCAGCACAAGTAGTCCAGGTAAGCGTGTTAGGCCTTCAAGCATATGGAGTACGTTTGTTTATTTGTTCATTTATTATAAACAAACTTAATTTGAATTGACATGGTTTTACGGTAATGTTGGGGTAAAGTCTGTTTAGTTAACGCGTGTGCACGTTGGCCGCTGCCTTTGACTAACCCTTATAATCTTTTTCAACCCCGACCCTCCTTCACCCAGACCGTTCTGCAAGGTTGCCACCTTTCTCGATACGTCATGGGTAACGTACGAAGTTTCGTCTAAATAAATTATCTTATGTCCATCACTGCAAAACTTCCTTAGTTTTGAGAAATACTACAATACCACAATTCTACTGGATACATAATAACCCATATGTTGCGGTATTTGAAACCCAGCTCCTTTAGTAGACCGCGCAAAGTGAAGCGCCCATAAGGAAAATCACAAATTCCTTGGAAATGTGCAACCAATTCGTCTAAGGTGGGCGCTCTCCATTTTGCATAGAATCTATAATTTTCTCTACGAATTAAATCGCACGTCAAATTATTTACTTTAGAGAAACGTTTCCTTTTGTTTTCACACTTGATCGGCGTCTTTGATATTCCTTTCGTCGCAATATTTCTCCCTGTATTTCTGTGAATACCCAGAATTTATCATCAGGTTTATTGCATGAACCCTTACCAAGATTATTTGTCAGCACATATTTTTGTGTTCAAAACAAGCGCTTGAATTTGCTTAGAAACAGTTCCCGTTATAACTTTGTTATTTTTTTAGGCTTTTCCAGTAATATAATTCTGCCCAGTTATTCACACTGTCATCACTTTGATTATTTTCACGTGACTGAAAGTTATCTCTACTTCATTTGGATTTAACACTGCATTTCCCTCCTACGGTCTCCACATTGTGACACACAACGAATTTCTGCACGTAATGAAACAGATCAACTGTAAGTTGGAACTTTGGCAACTGAGACTCCACGTGGAGTAGACATGCGTCTGTCACTTCGAGAAAATCAGGGTTGCTATTGGTCCTCAACGAGTGTTCTGTTTCTGAAGTGTGGAGATAGATTTATGGCGGTCATTAGTGCCCGGGAGGCTCGGGTTCCTTTGACTCGGATCTGCACATGCGTTAACTAAACAGACTTTACCACATTCGGAAAGTTTAGTCGATATCCGCGATAGACCTACCTCACATTTCGTTTTTCTGTGGGTTTTCTGGGTCACTCAGGGGAATGCTGCGAGGAATATTTATATAAAATCCCCGCGTTTCACATTCTTTCATGTTATTCATTTCATTCTCTCCATCCGGGCTTTACAGGCTGCAAGAGCCTGGGGGTTCGCAGTTGCGCTACTTTATGGTGGTGCTAGCGGTGTGGTATGTTATCTATGATGACCTGGAACTCGGTGGAGCTGAAGAGCTTGCCTACAACTGTTAGGAACTCAAGTGGATGCGGTGCTGCTGGTAGGGTGTTTCATCTCATCCTTCCTCCCGGGATCAGATGTATGAGTGAAGGCAGGAGGCATGTGCGTTTTCCATACGTATACTGCACATGGGCTACTGTTATCGGTCGCGTATGTAAACAACTGCAGGTAGGTATGGCCTGACCATAACAACACTGCCAGAAGAAACAAAACAATCGCGTTTTACTACACTTTATCCTTGCGCCTGAATGCGCTTGAAAGGCAATGCTTTCCTAGGTCACAGAGCACTACGTTATGTTTTCGATATTTGCACTGGTGCTGTTTATCTGACGTCAGTCATACTCTGTGTCCAGCTTACTTGTATGTGAGGCAGAGAAGACGTCTTGTACACTTCTCGCAATATTAGCCGGGCATTGTCCTGTTGAAATACGGCCTAAGGAGATGCCTGAAGCAGAGAACGTACCACAGGCACTACAACCACCATTAGGTACCGTTTGCTGCTAGAAGTGCCTTCAATTCTTGGGAGGCGAGATCGGTTGTTTTAACCAAATGATGTCCCAAATCATCACACCTGGTGTTTGTCCTCCATGCCGTTCAACAGTGCAGCGCTCCATGTTGCGCTCACCACCATACCGCCGGACAGGTAAGTGGTTATCACTGTAGGACACGTTAAAACGAGGCTCATTCGTGAAGAATACGATTTGCCAGTCAGCACCCCAGTGATGGTGTTCAAGTGCCCATTGCAGCTGGAGGAGCTTTAATGGCATGCGTGTAAACAGTCTGACATGCAACAGACGGCGACGAACTCATCACGCAGCCAAGTTCAAACCTACTGCAGTGCTCCAGAGTCAAGCCAAGACTGTGATGAAGCTGTACGGTGCGTTATTGACATATGGACAAGATGACGTCATCCCACGCTGTAGTTAACTTTTCGTGGTCCAGTTCCCGCTCTTCCCTTCGTGGATCTTCATCTATCCACTGCTTACACACACGCATCACTGTCGTAGCAGCATGCTCTGCACGAGTCAAAACCGGCTTCCCAGAGACTATTTCGCCCTGTTCTAACTCGGTCATATACCGATATGGATCCATTTGACGTTGACGAGGTATACTGTCACGTTGTTTTCACCTTGTTTGAAAGCTCTGCACTGACTACACTGGGCGCAACACCGACCTTGGAATGCCATGCGAGGGTTTTGCTCGGCCTGTGTATTCCTCATCCATCAGCATATCGTATCACTTATTGCTTGCACTGTTCTACTGTTCTAGCATCTTTGGAGTTATTCGGATAATTCTTTCTTGGTGTTGCAGTTTTGAAAAACGGCAGTGTATAAATGCCGTAGGATAAAATACTCTTATCGATATGTAAACAACTGAAGCTGCTGACAGTGAAGTAAACTAGGTTATCAGTAATAACTAAACACTAGTAACACAACTTTACTTGTCTTATTTAAATCCTGAGACCGGTTTGAAAGCAAAACATCTGCTTCATCCTCAGTCACTCAGCTTGACTTTCACCCACTAACTGACTGACTGACCTGGACCACTACCGGAGTTTGAAGAATAGCTGCTTATCTAACTGCTATCTACCGGGGACAACACAAACATATTGATGACATCTATTGGAGGGATATCAAAATTTATTACGCGATCCTTATTTTTCAAAATAAATATCTTCTCCCAAACCATTAAATCTATCGGTTCTTTCAATTGTTTCAGTAATTTAACTTCTGGATTTACTTCATGGTTATATGACCAAAAATGATCAGCCACTGCCGATTTCTCGGTCTGTCTATATTTAATATTTCTAAAATGTTTATTCGCTCTGGTTTCTAAATTACGCTTGGTTCTAACTATATAGATCTTATCGCATTCTAAACAGTTAACTTGATAAATACCAGAGTTTTTGAACTCTGAAATTTTGTCTATTTTCGAAAACTGTAGCAATTTTTTATACTGTAATTATTATGAGATGCTAGTATTATACCCCCTTCTTTGACAATTTTTTGGAACTTTTTATTTGCCCATGGATGATAAGTAATTTTTTTTTAAATATAATCTCTTTTTTACTTTTTTAAGAGTGGAAACGTCATTAACTTTTTTGATATTTAAATTTTTCTACTCTTCTGATTATAAAATCTTTATTAAAGCCGTTAATTAAAGCAGTGTTAATAATATGTATATATTCCGCATTAAATTCTTCTTCGTTTAGAGGTATGTTTATCAATCTGTAAATCAAACTATTAAAAACAGCAAATTTGTGTGACATAGGGTTAAAACTTTTATTTTTGATATAATTATCCGTGTGAGTTGAACTTCTATAGATGCCAAAACTTAATTTATTGTTCTTTTTTATTATCTTTAGATCTAGAAAGGGGATGTAAACATTGTTTTCAATTTCTATTGTAAACTTGATAGCTTTATCCTGTGAATTTGGAATATTTAACTCTTATCGAGTTTATATGTAAAATTTAATTCTTCCTGGTATTCACTATTGAAAAATAGTAGATAGAGCAATAGCTGTGCTAGTTTCAATAAAGATAGGCATAACGCTGTATCAGATATGAAACAAAATTCTGAAGTTTGTTATGAGGAAGGGCATCAAATCACAAATCGGAAGCAGTACCTGAGATTTGCAATTCGTGTATCCCACGCTGCAGGCAAATCCCACGTATAATACAGTTATGACGTAAATCGAACTGAAAACAAAGGTAAAAAATCATTAATCAATGTTCTTTGTAGTAAATACGTAGCAATCCAGGTAGAAGATTATTTCATTTCCACTCCGTTTTCTTTCTGTTCCACTGGACACGCGCACGTTAACACTGGAATGGTTCAACAGTTAACATCCAACGTAGAAACCAAAATCCATATGCATTATATTCACTTGACCTTCCTTCTTCTGTTTATGATTGCGTGCACAAAATTTTCATAAACACTTATACTTATTGAAATAGCACAGAAAAATGACTTTCCCAAATCACTAGTAGACAAAAAAGTGAACTTAGCAAAAAAGAAGAAGCTAATAAAGTAAACCACAACCCTCTCAGCTACAGAAACTAAAATGATCTTCAAAAAATTCACTTACCATCCATGGGCCTTTGATAAATTCAAAAAAGTCTTCAAAAAACAAAACATTCAACTAGCTCCAGTGAACCATTACTCCTTAAAAAACTTAATTTGCTCAATCATCAAAGATACCATTCCATCTAACAAAAAATCTGGTATATATCAAATTGAATGCTGTGACTGTAGTCAAATTTATATTGGAAAAACCAAAAGAAATTTAGAAAAAAGAGCAAAGGAACACTTTAGGAACATAAAATACAAACAATTAGAAAAATCAGCAGTTGCCACGCATTTTTGAAGAAAAAAAAAACCACAACATAAATCCAGAACCAAAATTACTAAAACATACAACAGGAAAACAAGAACTGTCCACATGGGAACAAATCTTTATTTCAAAAAATAGGAACAAAGTATTCAATGTCGGCATCCCCCAGAAAGATTTGTTAAGCAAGTTCCTCGAACCACCACTAGAGGAGACCGATGTCAAAATATTGCCAGCTACACCAATGAGAACCAGTCGATGTCCGGCTGAAGATAGAGGGAAGGCCTCTGAAACTAGTTCCGGGAAAATTTAAAAGTAAGTGTTGTTTAGTGTCATTAATCGACTCCCAATTAATTTAATTAATTTAACTTATACCTCTGTGTATTTTATTTTCATTCCTATACAGAAAAACTTTTGCGAAAATAGTTGTCTGACACATTTTGTTGTAAATACAAAACGAGTGTGTGGCATGTGAACGTAGTTGTGGGGAACACCTCACTCATCGCAATCCACATCGGATATTGTTTTGGCTAAAACTCCTATGGGGACCAAATGAAGCTAAGTAAAACTATTTATGATTCTGTTGACAGAGTCTCCCAAATAAAATTGCTGGTCTATAGATAAGAAGTTTGCGGATGAAGGCTGGTAGATGAAAAACATTGTATTGTAAATATATCCTGGGACTACTTGTAACATTTTATATCATCTCTCATCTGGTGATTACTTTCAGGGTAGAGTCTGCTTGACGACCGGAAAGTGAGATTTGTGCAGTACAGCGCGGCGCTGGGGTGGGTTATCTCCTGCTTCTCCGGTGTCCATGCGATCTCATTCCACCGTGCTTCCTTTTCATCTCACGAATCATCAGTGTCATCGCCTGCGGTGCCACATGTAGTAAGAGCGGGCGTTCTTTAGAAGTGTCAGTAGGAGTTTCGGCAGTCCATGGCTGGAAGATGAGCTCTGAGTGAACACTTTGTCCTCCGACGGGACGAACACCGATCTCCGAGCCGAGCTAGTGCACCGAATCAGGAACGAGGCTGGTGGGATGCCAGTTGTGCAAGAGCCTGTAGTCTTATGTGCTCTGGGGGAAGGGGTGGCCTCCGGTCTCCAAACAGCCTCATGACTATTCCGGGGCCACGCCAGGTGGAATGAATTGTGTGTGTAGTGTTTAACGCCCGCTTTTACTACATATGGCACCGCAGGTGGTGACACTGATGTTACATGAGATGAAGATGGAGCATCGGTGGAAAGAAATGGCGGGAGAAACCGGAGGTCCCGCCCCAGCGCCATGTTGTCCACTACAAAACTCGCTTTGAGGTCGCCTGGGATCGAACCCGGGCCGTCTTGGTGAGAGCCAAGCGGAATAACCACTGAGCCACGGCGCGGCCAGGTGGAATGAAGATTGTCCTAAACCCACCGTCGTGTAGTTTTTGTCTAATAAGTTGTAGGAACCCTGCTCTGTGTACCCTAGTGACTTCTTGGGGTCGGTACCCTCTGTCCACTCTCACTTCATCCTCTCTCCCAGGTGTGTCCCACTTTGGGTATAGGCGCAAAAGACCAGTGTGGACGAATCCCCTCCGAATAATCCGATCCAATCCCCAAGTGAGGCAGCAATGGTAGAACTGAGAAGAATAAGTAAACATGGGGGTTATTAGAAACACTGCTGATATTCTGTGACACAATAAGGGTATTGGTGGAACAGTATAGTCTAAGGTAATGTCTAATAATGTAAGAAAAGCTGGAGCTGCGAGGAATTGGATACAGTGTGTGAAGAGAATTCTGCAGGGAATACGAATGGGTAGTATATTGGTGGGGAGAGACAGGCATCACATAGTTTTTTTTGGAAAGGAGGCAGAAATATTGAGACTTTGTGGGTTCGTGAAATTAAAAGTCCAATTGGACAAACTCAAAATGTTCTTTATTTCCACTGAATTACAGTTGGAACACTTGCCGATTACATAAAATTACGTAGCGTACACAACTACAATTCACCAGTTCGTCTAACACAGGTCCACTCTAGACTCGCAAATACGTACAACTCCTCAGATGCACTTACACAGTCTTCCGGTCCGTTCACTCCCGCGGCGCTCTTCGCGGCTGCTCCCCAACTACTAAGCTGACTCGTCCACTGCAGCCTTATGTAGGAAGATCGCGGTTTCTGGAAGTTTCGCGGCTCGCAGAATTATCCCGATATTTCCAGACGTCTGGTGGGAGGGGAAAGAGAAGTTACAGGGCTCCTGCCGCTCTTCTAATCATCCCCTTAGTTAGTGACACGACATAAATGGGTAGGTGTGGTTTGAATGCCTCCCGTCTGGCCTTACTGCCGGCCGGTTCTATCGGGAATGCCGACGTTATTGTGGATGTATGCTAGAGAAGCTAAAAATATTTCAAAGTTTTAAAGATGAGATAAGTTTATTATTATATGTGTAACTAAATGTAAGTAGGCTGGGCTAGAGAGAAATACTTAAATGCATGTAATAGGCTACCACGAAAAGGTTGGGCGTGGACAAAATTGACTGTACATAAAAGGAGAGTCAGGAAAGGAATGAATCTAGTAGATGACTGTCCTTTCATTGGGGGTTGTATAAGGAATTACGCTAAATACTCGAATCAGAAGAAAAAAGGTTGTGAGTGGAGCAGTGTGTACTTAACAAATGGGGGAATACAAATATAACATATGTAGGAAGTGTAGCGAACACGATATTTACGATAGGCGCGGCGCGGAGCGATAAGGGACAGAGTGCCGGGCGGAGATAAGGAGCTTGGCTAAGCAGATAAACATAGCGCTGAGATAAAAGGCATGCCAAAACATATAAAGTTAGATAAGAAGGGGAAATTCTAGTTACATCTTGATTGTCCTACAAAACATTCGATTTCTTGTTTGTTACAGAATATGCCAGATATATCTAGTAAGATGAGTAGTGGTATATTTAATGAAGCCCAGGCTCGCCAAAGGACAGTCGTAAACAGAGACGAAAACAGGAGTTGTAACCATAGTTGTTGTAAGCATTGGCAAATGAGTAAGCTCTTTGTTGTGTGAACGACCTTGGTAGATTGTAATTGTGTATGTTACGTAATTCTGCTGTAATCAGAAGTGTACCAAGTGTATTTATACGGAAATAAAGAACATTTTGAATTTCTGTAACTTGGACTTTTACTTCTATGAAACCACAAAGTCGCAATAGTGAAATTAAACAAAGAAAGTGATATAAATTTAACACAGGAATTTATGGGAAAAGTAAATACAAGGTACGTCCAGAAAGTAAGTTCCGTTTGGTAATAACATTAAATTGTGTACAGATACAGCAAAGTAATTTATTGCACAAAATTCTGCAACTCCTAAACTACTTTTGGAAATAACTGCCGAAATTTTTCAGGCATTTGTCAAAGCGAGGCACAAATTTTTGTATACCTTCTTCATAGAAGTATGCTGCCTGTGTGTTCAACCAGTTGGAAACACTTTCTTTCAGCTCTTCGTCATTTATTTGTTGTTGTAATTTACATCCTCCAACGTTAAGTCATACCGGACGATGAATGAAAGGGGTGAAATGCTCAAATGAGTCCAGGGTCCATGGAGCTTAGAGTTACCCGATATTCGTCTTTCAGGTTAGGGGAAAACCCCGTAAAAAACCTTACCCACATAAATCTCCCTGATCGAGATTCGAACTCTTCATCATTGTTGAAATCTTGACCGCCAAGGAAAGATTTGAGATTCGAAAACAGATGAAAGTCGCTAGGAGCGAGGTCAGGGTTGTACGGCGATTGGTTGAACACGTCCCAGCGAAATTCCTGTAGGATGTTTTTCATTGCAATTAAAGTGTGTGGGTCGTGCGTTGTCGTGAAGAAACACACCTTTTGACATCGCAAATTTGCCGAAAAATTTCAATTGGTTTCACTTCCCTAGCATTCAAAAAACGAATCACAGATCTGATTTCACAAGCGGTGGGATTTTCAATCAACACCGACATTGTAATCAGGCACAACAATGCGTACGTAGTTAACAGCAATCTCACACAGGCGCACGTTTCTGCTCCTTGATACAGAGTGTGTACCACGCATGAGCGGAACTGCGATCGTAGAACTGCAGCGGAGATAAATTGATACAGAACTTAATTTCTGGACCCCCCTTGTGAAAATGCCACAGAAAAAAACGGATTAAGTCTTTTTAGGTTAATATTTATGTGCAGAAATATCTAGAGCGTTAAAATGTATGGTGGGTTAAAAGATAAATTAGCAAGTGAAAAGAAATGTGTAAGCAAACAAATTGTAAGAATGTCCAAATATTATACAGAATTAGTATTACTTAGCATAATACTTGGTCAGAAAAATAAAACATTTAGCTAATGGAGGAAGTTCTGAATTTAACAAAATTTGATAAGGCAGTCTCCAGGTATCCATACGCACAACACAATAAAACACAAAGGCGCCTGCGAAGTAATGACGATGACGATAATAATGCTAATGATGATGATACAGTGTGACAGGACAAAATGGTGAGAAGAAATACGTAAGAGATTTTGTTTAAATTCCTCTCGGGAAACTAACCAGGTGAAAAGACGACTGGAAATTTCTGATTGTAATTTATAATTGATTGCTACTCGTATTTTAACCTGGCTAGTTCCCCGAGAGGAAATTGAACATACTGGTCAGTACAAAAACTTCGGGTCTTATATTAAGAGATTATGCAATTTATTTCTTGCCAATCAAGAAAGAGAGGAGGCAGTGTGAAATGACTGGGTGGAACCTTCTTTCTTTTTTAAAAAATTCCACGGGATAATAGCTCAAAATTGGTCTGAGCCTGCCAACCTGACTGCCGGCCTCACGCCAACATCCTCAAGGCAGAGCTGCGCGATCACGCAACCGATATGGGCAGCAGAGGTCAATATCTCAGCACCTCAGCCGTCAAATTTAGAATTCTCGACAAGGATTCGCTACCTATTGCAGCTTTACAAATTCCACACGTTGCTGAGTAGGCACCAATCCAATATCGAGATTTAAAATTATAGCCAGGTATCTAGTGTTGCTTATACAAATAAAGAACGTTTATTGTGATCTACGAGGGCTGTTCAATAAAGGATAATCATACAGTTTTTACGGTCATAATTTTTCCCATTAAAATTTAATCTTATATTGTGTTAGCTTAATGTGAAACAAACACGCCGTAGTAGTTTCATTGTTGGTACTCCTTGTTCCCGCCTGTGAGAACTAGGAAAGTTCAGACATTTTCAGTATCGCCTACCGCTGCAATGGAGGTAACATGTAGTTAAAGTTGATGTTAGAATAAGATCTGTAGTTTCTTTCAAACCTAAGCACTGCTGATGAAACTTGGCTACATCATTTTGATTCTGAGAGCAAACAGCAAAGCTCAGTGTGCATATCTCCTTGATCAGCAACCCCGCAAAAGCAAAACTGGTTGCTTCTGCTGGGAAAGTTATGGTCATCTCATTCTTTGATATTCGTGGAATGGTTTATCAGCAATTTGTATCTGCACACACATCAGTAACTGAACAATACTACAGGGATGTCCTGAAAACACTGCAAGTCCATATCAGACGCAAAAGACTACATTTCCATGAAGCAGGATGGATGCTGCATTGCAATAATGCGCGGCCGCATATTGCCAATGTTGTTGGTGAATATCTTGCAAAAAATCAACGTGATGTGCATTCCTCAGCATCCCTATGGTCCGGATTTAGCCCCATGTGACTGTTTTCTATTCCCTAACTTGAAGAAGCGCCTTCGTTGGAGGCATTATCAATCATCAGAAGCAGTGGTTAAGGCTGCGTGGGCGATTTTTAAGGATCTCTCAAGAAATGGTTTCCAGCATATCTTTGAAGACTGGCAGAAATGGTGGGACAAGTGCATCGCATTCAGGGGAGACTATTTTGATAAGGGCCATCAAAATTATTAGGATGAGTAAAGGTACTTGTCAAAAATTATTATGGTCATTGTTTATTGAACAGCCATCGTAGAAAACTTGGCGATTTGGTGTTTTTAATAAATATGAAAATCATTTTCTCAGACGTAATATAGATAATATTTTAGGATAGGTCCGATTTAATCCTTTGGCTATGTATTTTGTCTGCAACAATCCACCGATCAATATTTTTACTTACGTCCAAATAATCATGCGAAATGCTGAGGTTGCATGAGTAAACAGTCTGAAAACCGCCTTTGGGTTGCAACTGCTTCTCCATGTATGTCCCCTATTGATGGTCATTGTTGTTGAACATGTTAGCAATTATGTGTGCCGGTGTTTGCTTACTTGGACCACAAATAGGTAACCACATGTCGCTTATCAATGTGATGGCATCTCACCCTTCTCGCGATGCATGTTATCTTCATCTTTAATGACTTTTCTGCTACCGGCTTTTAGAGTGGTGAACTAGGGTACTTTCTTTCGTCGATGTGTAGGGGTTCAGAATAGAAAACATTTTCTTTGCGTAATTTAATGGAAGCTAATACAAGATGTATTACAGTGAAGTTGGTGGCTGTAGTTATTAAACAATTGAATTCTGAAGTATCAGTCGGTAGCCGTGGCATAGATAGTGGAGTATAGTCGCGCTGCTCCAACCGTTACCATGGATTTATCTTTGTTAATAGAAACCTCTCAGATAAGGCACTGATTATTCTTGCAAGTGTGAGAGTGGAACTGTCGCGCTGCCCGGCCGTGTACTAAGCACCAATAAACGCGTCACTTCAGCCAATGGAATTTGCAAAAATCACAAATGACGTATGTTCACTTCACGTGAAGTAATAAGTGCGTTATCTGAGAGGTATGTATTACCAAAGATAAAACCATGATTACGGTTCGAGCAGCACGACAATGCACGTCAGGAATTTGTGTACCATAGAGGAACGTATAAATTGAAGCAGATTTAATACTCGATAGAACGTTGAGGCGTATTAACGAGTGCTTTATTCGTTTCTTATCTTGTTGATTAGAAGAGCGGAATACTAATAACTTGGCGTACAGTAAGTTACGAAGTAAATAGAGCATCTATGCAACAGGGGTGTATAAAGAATAACCTTAATAATTATATATATATATATATATATATATATATATATATATATATATATATATATATATATATATATATATCGACGTATTTATTCTATTTTTGGAAGTAATGAATATAAGGCTAAACCACCCTATCTCCTGAAATTTCCGTAATGAAAAGGGGAGAAAACCAATTACATTAGCTACTACAGTTTTGTTATTACTTGGTTTCTGGCAAATTATTTTGCTACTTATTTCAAAACCAATAAATCTGAGAATATCCTTAAAAGTAACATAAGGTTGAAAATGAATTGTATCAATATTTCTTCTTACAATAATTTGGAAAAAAGAATAGACTCGAAATGAATTTGTATCAACCTCAAAAATCTTTTAAAATTTCAGAGAATGAATAAAATTGCTGTACTCGTTAAGCCAATTCTCATACTGTTTTCTCCGGTGCCTCGACGTAATCGATTCGTGTAGTCATGTTCGTTACAGCGATATACAATGGACTGGCCACACATTCAAAGCTAAACGTTGTGAGTTCGAATCTCGACAACTGCAGTCAATTGTGCTCGTGGTAAAGGACAGGGAGGGCCCAGATAAAACAATCGGTGTGCTAGCACGTCCATCCCTTTTTAACAGAATTGTGAGTATAATATAAGAAAATGGCAGTCAAAACGTTAACATGCGATTCCGAAATGTGGACACGGGCTAAGAACCAACGCAAGCAGCTAGACTCGGCAGAGATGAGATTTTTGAGAAGCGTGGCAAGTTATAAAAGAATAGACCACGTAAGAAACGAAAAAATAAGAGAAAAGCTTGAGAGTTTTAATTTAAAGAGTAAAATAATGAAGAATAAAAATGAATGGAAAAATCATATTTTAAGAATGGACACGGAACGACTTCCAAGAAGAGATTTAGATTATATGCCGAAAGGAAAGAGATGTGGGACGCACAGCTCTACGCTGGAAGGATCAGTAGGCTCTTGAAGAGAACGGAACGTGTCACAGGAACCAATCCTTGAAGATGATGATGAAGATGCTAGCACGTTTGGATGTTGACGGAGTATTATTTGACTGTTGTTGCTTGTTTATTTATTTTTATATTAAAAACCCTACAATGTAATTCTGAAAATAATGTAAAATTTACAATTGAAAAGACTCACAATTTTGTCAGTATAACCGAAAACGGCCAGCACAATATTATAACAAAAATCGCGCTAAGGTGGAATACAGCGTATTGTCGCCCAAGGCAGCACCACACTTTAAAGGTTTAAGTGACAATCGGAAGAACGCGTCAATATAACTGATTGTTTACATGATCAGTCTGCACAACGGGAATCATTTTTTAAAAGATAATTTACTCATTTAATTTAATTTACATTTAATTCATATTAAATCCCAGCCATGGCATTGAATTTTTCATGTTTACTCTATTCATCAAATATCTTAGCCTATATACGGCTAGTGTGGAGAAATGATTCATTTCCATCAGTTAACTAAAATAATAAGAGATAAATGATGAAGCCTGGGACGTAAGTACTTATGAGAGTAAGTCGCCGCAAATGGTGTATCTCGGAAGCGAGAGCTCCTAGTGGTCTACTGGCAAAATATACGAGTCAACTGGAGAATTTAATGCTAGGACGGCACGTTGACCATGGTAGCTCAAAGGTTAAGAGCGACTGGACGGAAACCAGGAGATGCGTGGTTCACATCCCGGCCTTGGCATTGCATTTTTCATGATGACTATCAACAACCTTAGCCTATATACGGCTAGTGTGGAGAAATGTTTAATTTCCATCAAATTAACTAAAATATGTAAGAAGTTTTTGCACAAGAATTAAAAAAGACACGTGAGGTTAGATTGCCGGTGGTTTCATCAACAAAGTGCAGAATCAGGAGTCTTTAACGGAGATATGTAGATCTTATTCTTAAGTTTACGGACATGACCTTTTCATGTGGTGTCTGTGAACTCCAGATACTGCAGTTCTGGATGATCACAAGATAGGTACGTGAGTTGAAACCAACCTTCTTCATTCGCCTGTTACTTCCCAAGGGAAGGCGCGCAGAAGTTGGTCCTGACTAGTAAATCGGCTCCAACCAATGATATAGGTATTGATATTTTATAGACCAATAAAGTTTTTGCGGCGATGTTACAAGGGTCATTCGGCAGATGCGGTTTCCTGTAAGTTTATGTATGGAATATGTTGTCGTTTCTCAAACAAGCTAAAGTTTTTATGTACAGTAGGGTACTTCTACCTTAATCTGTGTACCACTATCTTCCTCTCTTTCTGGTTTACGACAAAGCGTCATAATCCTACAACTCACATAAAAAATAAGCGTTTATGCCCTCCTTACTTTCTCCATTACGTACTTAAAAAACAGGATATATTGTTCTCCAAGCAAACATTGGATGCAGTACTTGGCAAAAAATTCATATTTGAAAGCTTAATCTACATTTTCAATATATATGACAGCTTAAGGGAGAAGTACAAGAAAATGTTCAAACAATCTAATTCTTTTTATTGTTTTGTAAAATAGTATATAGTGTTAGCTATCAAACACCTAAATATTATGACTGTACGTGGTCTGTATGTAACTTTTAAAAATTAAATGCCCTAGTGTTACATAGTTACATAGTAGCAACACATAGTCTTCCATCAACTGTCTTCGAATCTATAAAGCCCACCTACCAATTCTTAGCACACCCACACTTACTAAGAAAATGTCTCTATGGAGAGACACAAAACCCAAATGAAAGCCTCAACAGTTTGATTAGGAAAAGGTATCCCAAAACATCATTTGTGTATTCCATAGTGGTGAAAATTGCTACATTTGATGCTGCAATAGTGTTTAATGATGGGAATGTTGGCAGAAAGAAAGTTATGCATCAGTTAGGGTATCAACCTGGTGTGTTTATGGAAGCAATTTTGCAGAGTATCGACAACATTCTCATCGCTGGTGCAGAAAGAGCTATGAAATTAATGAAGAAAGAAGCAAGACAGAAGAGGAATTTAAAAAGAAATGCTGAAGAAGACCAGAATGAGGATACAGACTATGGATGTGGGAAGTTCTGGCTTAAAATTAAAAGGCAAACTGAATAATACTTATTGTATTTTTAATTGCCTTTCTCCGTAACTTGCATTTTCTACAACTTCAACCCATTTTTCTCTCAAACTACTTCATCTACAGTGATGCAATGTAGCACACAGCTTTCTTATGCCACAATGAACATTTTGAAGGTTCTAGAATTTAAGATTAAGCTCCAGATGGAATGTGATGATACAAAATAATATATTAAATTATTTTAATTTTTAAAGCATGCATATGATTAACTTTTTTTTTTAAATTCTATACAGCTTCAATAAGAAATGTAAATCCAACAAATTCATTTTAGTGTGTTTTAAAATAACATACCAAATTTCAGAAAGATAGCATATGTGAATTTTGAAAAAAGGGCTTAAGTTTGTAAATATCTCTGCATACAGAAAAATTATGTAACATTAGTTATAAAAATGGAAAATTATGAAACAAATTGTGCATGTAACTGTGTTATCTTAAATGAGTATACTAAGTTTCACTTCTCAAATTCGAAAACTTTGGATGTTATGGCTATTTATGTAAGACCCTGAATATATGCATACTTCCCCCTAAAGAGTATCCCGAATTTTTTGCTTTTTTCAAATGTTAGGAGGGCTGATAAACAAAGACTGATTTTTTTCACAGACGTTGATATGATCAATTCAATGTTTACATATTTTTCAAAGTAGTCTCACCCTACTTCAATGCACTTTTTATAGCGTCTCAGCCAGTCCTTGGACACGTACTGCAGACCATAATTTGTCAGGTCCTTGAGAATCGCCTCACTTTTCTTGAGCACTGCTTCAGAGTTCTCAAATCGAATACTCCTAAGCTTCGATTATCACCGGTGATGAGTCACGTCTGCTTCATTGTGATTCTGAAGGAAAACAAGTGAGCAGTGTGGAAATCGTCAGCTTCTCCAACAGCAAAAAAGCAAGAGTTGTTCCATCTTCAGGGGAAATGGTGGTCATCACATTTTTACTGCAATGGAATGATTTACCTGCATGGCATAATCTTTATAGCGACTCTGTCAATGCTGCAGACCATTCTTTGTCAGGTCCTTGAGAATCACCTCACCTTTCTTGAGCACTGCTTCAGAGTTCTGAAATCGACTACCCCTAAGCTTTGTCTTTGTTGATCAGCTACATCATTATGATCCTGAAAGAAAACAAGCAAGCACAGTGTGGAAATAGCAAGGTTCTCCAGCACCAAAAGAAAGGCAAACGTTGTACCATCTGCAGGGAAAGTGATGGTGACCACATGTTTTGACTGTAATGGAATGATTTACCAACATGCAGTTCCCCCTCCCCACTCTACTCTTACAGCAGCATACTACAGTCCGGCCGCTCCTTCTCGGGCTCTGACAGTTCTCGAGTTCTCGAGAGGGGGTAGCGCGTTGTTGCCAGTTCTTTAGCGGTAATTTCAAGCAGAGAAACATGTGTATTTTAAATACTTCGGAAATGTACGTGGGCAATGTGTATATACATGATCCCAGAATAGTTGTATATGGAGACAATATACCATTTTCTGGAAAAGAAATAACAAAACGCTACTTCGCACGAGTGGGAAATTCCTTTCTCATATAATATTGATATACATGTTGCCTTATTGCATCCTTTTGAAAAGCTTCAAATGAAGCTTTAAGGCTGCCTCGTTGCCTTTGCTTTCCCGGTGTACGCAGAACTGCAGACGGCGAACTTTAATCAGCTGGGCACTTTTCCTTGGTCACATTCTTCCCACCTTCAAGGCGTCACAAACTCTTTCCGGCACCTTGATAACAAGTAGTAGAGGTCCACCATTGTCCCACTACTTCTCGAAGTACTCACGTAGCCTGAATATAAATTCACGGCTTTGACTCTTATAAGAGCCGATTTTTTTCTTGAATTCTGACTAACCAGTGGCCATATTACTATAATAGCGATTATAATAATAAGACTTACAGACGCTACAAATCGGAATATACGCACACACAAAAAATTAAACAAACCACAAGCGCGGGATGCAAAAGCAACTAAAAGACACGTGGTCCACACAAAATTGCAGCGGCAACGCGGTGCTGGATTTGCAAGCCACGCCTAGCAGCGACAACGCTGATTGGCAATAGCAGACAGTTTTAACTTCCTGACCAAGACACCGGATTTACAGAATCCCAGTACCACCAACAGAAGCAGTCGGTGTGCGTGAAAGGTGTGAACGCAATATTCGAATAGAGTGATTTACGTACAAGTGATTTACAAGTTGGATTTCAATGCTTTAAAGCTAATATAGTCCTATACTCTCATTATAAAGATAATTCCGACGACATGATTTCAATTACTCATTATTATATGTTGGTACTATTAACATTCCCCCTCCATCTCCTGCAGTCACTAAACGTCAGAGCCGGAGATGGAGTGGCCGGACTGTACATGTCAGTATTGCCTACACTGAGGAAGCACATTGCAAAGAAACGACCAGAGCTTTTTCCGACTGGGTGGCGACTTCATCGTTACAGTGCACGGCCTCACATCGCAAATCAAGTCATGCAGTTTCTGCCTCGGTTCACCATTAATTGTATACCATATCCACCATAAAGCCCCAATGTTGTACCCTGCGACCATTTTTAATTCCCATCACTAAAGGTAAAGGTTAGTCGTATTCTATTTGAGAACTCTGAAGTAGTGCTCAAGAAAAGTGAGGCGATTCTCAAGGACCTGACAAAGAATGGTCTGCAGCACGTGTTCAAGGACTGCCAGAGACGCTATAAAAAGTGTATTGAAGTTGGATCGGATAAATTTGCAAAATGTCTTGTAAACATTGAATTGTAGTAATAAACATCTGTGAAAAAATCAGTATCAATCTTTGTTGATCAGACCTCGTATTTATTGATTAATATCTATTTTGTTACCTTCAAAGTATTGCCCACTAGATATTACACACTTGTGCTTACATTTTTTTCCGAACATCAAAGCACTTTAAAAAAATCCTTTTTTATCTTCTTCAGCTCCTCTTTCGATGCTATCTTTATGTCCACAATCGTGGCTTAGCGTCGTCCTTCTCCGGGCCTCTTCATTTTCGGGAACAGAAGTAACAGGTGGCTAGGTCTGAGAAGTATGTTACCTGCGACATCATTAGTATTTTGTTTTTGGCAAACAATTTGCATAACAAGCAACGATATGTTAGCAGGGGCGTTGTCAGGGTGCAAAAGCCAATTTTCCGGGTGTTTCTGGCGAATTGCTTCGCAGAAATTGCACATAACTGGTAGGTAATATTCCTTATTGACCACTCTACCCCATGGCAAGAACTGATGATTCATCAAGTCCCTACTCTCGAAGAAAAGTGAGCAAAAGCTACATATTGGACTGAACTTGGCGCGCTTTTTTCGGTCTTTGCTCGTGTGACAGCATACATAGGGGTGACTGAGCTTTAGTTTTCACGTTAGAAACCCATGAATCGTCAACCGTTATAACTCTCTAGAGCCAATTTGTTTCGTCGCGGACAGAGCTCAATAGCTCCTTAGCAACGTTAATGCAAGGCTGTTTTTGGTAGAAATTGGGCAACTGTGGTACGACTTTTGCGGCGACAAGTCTCACATCCAAATCATTGGTCAAAACGGAATGGCACGAGCCAATTTGGTGATTCGACTATTGTCCAATATACCATTTTCTTCATTTCCATGTTTTCGTCTGTTGAGCTCGGGCGTCCAGGGCGCTCTTCGGCGTTCACACCATCTCGATACTTTGAGAACCTTTCGTATCACCGATAATCGTTGCTTTGGTCCAAGGTAGCTTCACCATATGCCACATGAGACATTCGGAATGCATCCCCACACTTAATTTTGTTTTTACACAAAAATTGATACCCATTCTTTGCTTCGGGGAGGGGGGATAGACAAAAACCAAGACAGGCCAAAACAAGTCCAAGCAAAATAGATGCCAACCATTAAATGACGATTCAATATGCCCGAGCATGTCATAATAAGTGAGGGACATGAGTACCAACATAATGTTACAAAACAATCGAAAAGAGGAATATACTTAGCCAACGAAATTTCACAACTAGCTATAGTTTTTTGAACATATCTCGTGTGTGTGCCTTTGTGTTTGTTCGTCTGCAAAAAATTGGTTAAATTAATGTTGCTTCTTGTATTCTGCATCTTTAAATATTTGCCACGAAAATTAAAAAAATAAAATTCAAAATACTGATTATTTCCATAAAAATACATTCTATACTCCTTTGGCAGCAAGATGACGGAGCATAAACCAGCAAACCCTCTTGTCACTTCTGAACACGTAATTAAACAAGGGTTCACTTTCAAACCACAGCTGCAAGTTCCGATGACGACACTCATTACGACTACCACTATGTCTCTGTAAACTAGCCTTGGCTTCTTTTATATACCCGCTCAATGTTAGAGATATTACCGATATTTTCTGTAACAAACAAGAAGACCGTGGAAACTTTCAGTTATCTGTCTTTATCTGCTTCGGCAAGCTTTTTATCTCCGCATGAACCTTCCAATTATCTATCTTTATCTGCTTCGGCTAGCCTTTCATCCCCGCATGCACCTTCCAGTTATCTATCTTTATCTGTTTCGGCAAGCCTTTTATCTCCGCATGCATCTGGCAGTTATCTGCTTTATCTCTTTCGGCTAGCCTTTTAACTGTGCATGCACCTTCCAGTTATCTATCTTTATCTGCTTCGGCAAGCTGTTTATCTCCGTATGCACCTTCCAATTATCTATCTTTATCTGCTTCGGCTAGCCCTTTATCTCCGCATGCACCTTCCAGTTATCTATCTTTATCTGTTTCGGCTAGCCTTTTATCTCCGCATGCACCTTCCAGTTATCTATCTTTATCTGTTTCGGCTAGCCTTTTATCTGCACACGCACCTTCCAGTTATATATCTTTATCTGTTTCGGCTAGCCTTTTATCTCCGCATGCATCTGGCAGTTATCTGCTTTATCTCTTTCGGCTAGCCTTTTATCTGCACATGTACCTTCCAGTTATCTATCTTTATCTGTTTCGGCTAGCCTTTTATCTCCGCATGCACCTTCCAGTTATCTATCTTTATCTGTTTCGGCTAGTCTTTTATCTCCACATGCAACTTCCAGTTATCTATCTTTATCTGTTTCGGCTAGTCTTTTATCTCCACATGCAACTTCCAGTTATCTATCTTTATCTGTTTCGGCTAGTCTTTTATCTCCACATGCAACTTCCAGTTATCTATCTTTATCTGTTTCGGCTAGTCTTTTATCTCCACATGCAACTTCCAGTTATCTATCTTTGTCTCCTTCGGCAAGCCTTTTATTTCCACCTGCACCTTCCAGATATCTATCTTTATCTATTTCGGCTAGCCTTTTATCACACCATGCATCTTCCAGTTATCTATCTTTATCTGTTTCGGCTAGCCTTTTATCACCCCATGCATCTTCCAGTTATCTATCTTTATCTGTTTCGGCTAGCCTTTTATCTCCGCATACACCTTCCAGTTATCTATCTTTATCTGTTTCGGCTAGTCTTTTATCTCCACATGCAACTTCCAGTTATCTATCTTTATCTGTTTCGGCTAGTCTTTTATCTCCACATGCAACTTCCAGTTATCTATCTTTATCTGTTTCGGCTAGTCTTTTATCTCCACATGCAACTTCCAGTTATCTATCTTTATCTGTTTCGGCTAGTCTTTTATCTCCACATGCAACTTCCAGTTATCTATCTTTATCTGTTTCGGCTAGTCTTTTATCTCCACATGCAACTTCCAGTTATCTATCTTTGTCTCCTTCGGCAAGCCTTTTATTTCCACCTGCACCTTCCAGATATCTATCTTTATCTATTTCGGCTAGCCTTTTATCACACCATGCATCTTCCAGTTATCTATCTTTATCTGTTTCGGCAAGCCTTTTATCTCCGCATACACCTTCCAGTTATCTATCGATATGTGCTTCAGCAAGCAGTTTATCTCCGCATGCACTCTTTGCCCCTTTGTGCGCCCCGGCCGTGCATCGTTGCAACAATAGGTTCGCGAAAATATCTTGATTGTTGTGGGAACAGCCTCTAGGTCTTGTTTATTCTAAATGATTTTCTATAACTCTTAAACTGTCTTGCCACACCAAGAGGTAGATCCTGTTAAACCACATAATTAATTTAAGCAGTTTTTGTTTTAAATATAGCTCTTTTCCAGATATTCTTTCTAATTTATCCTTATCTGAACATACTTTTCTGAAGTTCCAACTCACTGATGGTCCTTTTTTCTTCTTAATTTACAAATTCTATCAAATACCAAGGCAATCATAACGAATGGCTTTTAAAATTATGACTATAATCTAATTGCGGTAAATTGCTTTTCTGCAAATAATTACATAAAAACTTTTGCACAGATTTACTGCTTGATTAACATGAAATAGATAGAACAGCAATGGGCAAAGAAATTCTTGTAAATGCAACAGTACAACTAGGAATACATGTACTGTAATAATTTTATATCCCTTGGAATGCTTTTTAATTTGCCGTATGATTTTTTTTTTGTTTATAAATATAATAATTCTAAATTAAAGGGTGGGTAACTTTTTAAATACAGATGAGAGAAACGGAATAAAAATTTATCTCAAAAACTGGGAAGGGAATTCAGAGCTCCTCCAAGTAACAAGCTTCAGGGAAAGAAAGGAAATGTAATACTTTAGAACTTTCATCCATACTTCGTCAGATGCATCAGAGCATGAAATATCAAGAAGGATAAAGGACGGGACTAATTTGACTTCAGTACATATATTAATGAGCTTTAAACTTTTACAAAAGTAAGTCTTAATCTTCGTAAGAAAGCCCCAATGAAGAGAACCGTACATTCTCTTCACACAAAAGTTAAGATTATCTAGTTAAAGAATTAAAACTAAAATTCTTACAATAGTTAGGAAAGCATATTATTGTATCTTTCTGTCACATTCATGATGCTGACAGATATTACCTGTCTCATGAATGAGTGCATTTGCTTTGGGAGGTTACTGGTGAAGGCGGGAATGTAGTACAGCATAGTCTGATCATGAAAACATCAACTCAGTGTGCTAAATAATGATAATAATGATAATGATGATGACGATGACGCTGACGACGCTGACGATGACACTGACGATGACGATGACGAGCACACTGACGCTGACGAGAACGAGGACGAGGACGAGGAGGACGATTGCGATAATAACCCATTTCGCGACAGCCCTTAGAGGGCCAAAGCCTACCAACCCGACTGCCGGCCTCGCGACCACTTACGCACGGCAGAAGTGGACGATCAAGCCACCGATACGGGAAGGAGATGTGGTCAGCATCTTGGCATCCCCCAGCCGGAATTTTGGTTTTCGTGACCAGGGTCGCTTACCTAGCGTAAGCTCCTAACTTTCCTCAAGATGCTCCTTGGGCAGCGGTCCTATACCCAGGACCTAAAATCCCCACCACATGTGTGGGATCGAACCCGGGACGCTTTCCGTGGCCAGGGACCAAGCCATGCTGCCTTAGCACGCTACGCCATGGCGCAGGACCGTGCTAAACTTACAGCATTTTTTTTCTGGTGAAATCAATATCTCGTGCTTTTTAGTATTCTCCAGAATGTGTCCTTAACTTCAAAGGGGATATTTTCTTTAAAAACATTCATGAGTTTACATACTGTAGGAATTTCATTCTCTGTTTGTAGAACTCAAGGAAAGGTCTGTACACAACACATTTTTTAAAACTCATCGAATTCGAACCATTTTTGATGTAGGCGATATTTAAGAGGTGTTGAATGTTTTCTCCTGTACGTTTAGAAATTCGTTAATCTTTCATTACAGGGTTCGTAACCTTTTTCTCTCTGCTGTTGTGGCGTAATAATAGGACATTTATGTCTTTTTCTTTATACACTCCTGGAAATGGAAATAAGAACACATTGACGCCGGTGTGTCAGACCCACCATACTTGCTCCGGACACTGCGAGGGGGCAGTACAAGCAATGATCACACGCACGGCACAGAGGACACACCAGGAACCGCGGTGTTGGCCGTCGAATGGCGCTAGCTGCGCAGCGTTTGGGCACCACCGCCAACAGTGTCAGCCAGTTTGCCGTGGCATACGGAGCTCCTTCGCAGTCTTTATCACTGGTAGCATGCCGCGACAGCGTGGACGTGAACCGTATGTGCAGTTGACGGACTTTGAGCGAGGGCGTATAGTTGGCATGCGGGAGACCGGGTGGACGTACCGCTGAATTGCTCAACACGTGGGGCGTGAGATCTCCACAGTACATCGATGTTGTCGCCAGTGGTCGGCGGAAGCTGCACGTGCCCGTCGACTTGGAACCGGACCGCAGCGACGCACGGATGCATGTCAAGAACGTCGGATCCTACGTAGTGCCGTAGGGGACCGCACCGCCACTTCCCAGCAAATGAGGGACACTGTTGCTCCTGGGGTATCGGCGAAGACCATTCGCAACCGTCTCCATGAAGCTGGGCTACGGTCCCGCGCACCGTTAGGCCGTCTTCCGCTCACGCCCCAACATCGTGCAGCCGGCCTCCAGTGGTGTCGCGACAGGCGTGAATGGAGGGATGAAAGGAGACGTGTCGTCTTCAGCGATGAGTGTCGCCTATGCCTTGGTGCCAATGATGGTCGTATGTGTGTTTGGCGCCGTGCAGGTGAGCGCCACAATCAGGACTATATACGACCGAGGCACACAGGGCCAACACCCGGCATCATGGTGAGGGGAGCAATGTCCTACACTGGCCGTACACCTCTGGTGATCGTCGAGGGGACACTGAATAGTGCACGGTACATCCAAACCGTCATTGAACCCATCGTTCTACCATTCCTAGACCGGCAAGGGAACCTGCTGTTCCAACAGGACAATGCACGTCCGCATGGATCCTGTGCCACCCAAAGTGCTCTAGAAGGTGTAAGTCAACTACCCTGGCCATCAAGATCTCCGGATCTGTCCCCCATTGAGCATGTTTGGGACTGGATGAAACGTTGTCTCACGGGGTCTGCACGTCCAGCACGAACGCTGGTCCAACTGAGGCGCCAGCTGGAAATGGCGTGGCAAGCCGTTCCACAGGACTACATCCAGCATCTCTACGATCGTCTCCATGGGAGAATAGCGGCCTGCATTGCTGCGAAAGGTGGATATACACGGTATTAGTGCCGACATTGTGCATGCTCTGTTGCCTGTGTCTATGTGCCTATGGTTCTGTCAGTGTGATCATGTGATGTATCTGACCACAGGAATGTGTCAATAAAGTTTCCCCTTCCTGGGACATTGAATTCACGGTGTTCTTATTTCAATTTCCAGGAGTGTATAACTGTAACGTACTGAATATTAATGCTCTATGGATAGAGTCAACATGAAAAATTCAATGCCATGGCCGGAATTTGAACCACGGATCTCCTGGTTTCCGTCCAGTTGCTCTAACCCATTGAGCTACCATGGCCAACGTGCCGTCCTGACATTAAACTCTCCAGTTGACTCATATATTTCCGGTGAAATGTGTATATATATATATATATCAACCAAGTTATAATTAAAGTAATATAATATATATGTTTCTATCGATTGTTACATGTATCATGTGTTTAAATCTGGGTCGGTCGTAATAAGACTTCTGCAGTCAAGTGACCTAAAATAAACCATTAAGAAAGCTTACTTCTTCCCGGAATGATAGAGTAGACATTTATTCTACGAGGACTGTTCAATAAAGAATAATCATAATTAGTTTACGGTAAAATTTTGCGCACCCGTAGTAGTTTCACTGTTGATACTCCTGGTTCCCGCCTGTGAGAGTAAGGCAGGTGCAGAAATGTTCAGTATCGCCTACCGCTGCAATGGAGGTAACACGTGAGGAACAATATGTGACTTTGAAATTCTGCTTTCAACTCAACAAATCTTCTGTTGAGGCCCATACAGTATTACAGGAGGCCTATGGAGAGTCTGTTTTTCCTTAAAGCACAGCTCGAAGATGGTTTAAAATGTTTAAAGAGGGGAGACAATCAATTTCAAAGGGAGTTGCACCCGGTGTTTCAGTTACTGCTCTTACGGAAGAAAACATCAACACTGCTGCTGCCATTGTGAGAGAGCATCGACGAATTACCTTAAGATCACTTCCTGAAATACTGAACAATTTCATTGGGTGCCACCCGCACGTTGGTGACAGAAACATCACACATGAGACGTGTCTGTGCACGATGGGTTCCAAGACGGTTGACTCCCGCACAAAACGACATTCGCATGCAGATCTTCATGCCGTTAAAATTGATGTTAGAGGAGGATCCGGAGTTTCTTTAAAAGGTAAGCACTGCTGATAAAACCTGGCTACATCACCTTGATCCTAAGTCAAACAGCAAACCTCAGTGTGGAAATCTTCATGATCAACCCCCCAAAAATCCAAAGTGGTTGTTTCTTTTGGGAAACTTATGGTCATCTCATTCTTTGATATTCATGGAAAGGTTTATCAGGATGCTGTACCTGCACACACATAAGTAACTGGACAATATTACAGGGATGTCCTGAAAACATTGCAAGTCCATATCAGGAGCAGAAAACCACATTTCCGTGAAGCACACTGGATGCTGTACCACGATAATGCGCGGCCGCATATTGTCAATGTTGTTGCTCAATATCTTGCAAACATCAACGTGAAGTGCATCCTTCATCCTCCCTGGATTTTGGATTTAGCCCCATGTCACTTTTCTCTAATCGCTAATTTGAAGAAACGCCTTCGTGGAAGGCATTATCCATCATCAGAAGCAGTGGTGAAGGCTGCGGAGGAGATTTTGAAGGATCTCTCAAAAATATTTTCCAGCATGTCTTTGAAGACTGGCAGAAATGCTGGGAGAGGTGCATCCCATTCAGGGAAGACTATTTTGAGGAATGCCATCAAAATTATGAGGAAGGGTAAAGGTACGTTGTCAAAAAAATTGTGATAATTCATTATTGAACAGCGCTCGTAAAGTTTTTCCTTTTTGTTCTTAATTCATTATTTGACAGAGCTTTAGTTTAGACTGTTATTTGTTTCAATCACAGATTTGTACGTGCGCCACTGCTGCATTAATTTTCAGCGTATTGTGTACATGTTCATACTAGTATTGATTACATGTTAAATTAATTAAAATATATAGATGCAGTTAGTAATAAAAAAGAAAGAAGAAAGTTGTAATTCTAGTTTACATTTTGATGAAACTGACATACCAGGGTTTTAGGTTCCTTTTAAGCAAATTGCGTGACTTCCATTGTATTGGTGTTATAAAGGTTAAAAGCTAAAGGAAGAAGTTCAAAGGTAAACAGTGCCCAAATATAAAATTCACATGTCTTTTGTTAACGTTTTTGTTCGCCATAATAATACAGCCCTGTCAGTTTAAATAATCTCAAAAAGTAGCAACTAAGGAAGAGCAATCGATGTTCACAAAACATTATTAATTTATTGAAAGTAGCTTTCAAGAAAATTTGATTTTCATTTATAAATATAAACATACCGAGCGGTATCGCTCAGGCAGTTTCTTCTGCGGCCCGCATTCGGGCAACACGTTTTCGAAACCCGAGGTCGGCCTACCTGTGTCATCATTTTTGGGGGGTTTCCTAAGTTGCTAGCGAATGATGGGAAGGTTAATTGCATACCGCATTGCCTGTCCCTCCATTTCATTTCTCCTCTGGTGGCTTATGTCAGGGTAGAAGTGTCGGCGGGTGTTTCGGCGGTGCATGGTAGGATGATATGCTCTTAGTAAAACATCCTCCTCCGGGTGGACGGTATCACTTCAATTCCAGGCTGGCAGGCTGTTTGGAACAGCCCGAAGGGTGGTCAAATCGTGTACCTGCTCTGGGCAGAGCTTTACCACGTAGTGTCGGGATGTGGGTATTGTAGGATGACGGGTGTAGAGAAGGGAGGTAGCTTGTTGCTACTCGAAGAATGATGAACCGGGTGCTACAGTCAGCGTACACCGCTGATGGATTAGTTAATAATCTTGGAAGAAGATAGGTCGAATTTTGAGTTTTCCAGATTAAATATTGGGTAGCTGTAATTTAGTTTAGGCTGGAATGGGGATCATGTGGTTACCGGTAATGACCACAAGACATGCGGGGTAACCGGTATCGCTTTAAGCGACGCTCACGAGGTACATAGTCACCAAGGGATCTGCTAGGGCGCTCTGATGGTGAGGCAAACTCACCATCTCGCCTAATTTCATCCTCCACTTTGCGGAGGGATGAAGCCTCGTGAGGTAGTCTCATGGGGAACCTTGTGCATACAGAATAAATAATCTGAAGACATTTATTCTGTGCACGTTGGAGCAGTACCAGGTTTGAGCCTGCGGCCATACCCCAGACTTCGCACGCATAGAGCATGACAGGGAGGACCAGAGCCATTAAGAGGAAAGAGACATTGCACACCTAAGCACAGGGTATAGTGATGCCACGGCACCACACGACCGATGCGCTCGCTCCCGGATGTCTTCCCGAAAAGTCAGGCCCTTTTCCAGCTTGACTCCTAAGGACTTGATTGAATTCTCCCACCTGATCCCTTGCCCAAAATAGGTGAATGTGGGGAAGTTGGCGGGAAAGTGGCGCTTGGTGAACAGTATCGCTTGGCTTTTCTCCGTGTTAATGGGCAATCGCCAAAGCGTGCACCAATCCTGGAGGAGGATTAAGTATCGTTGAATGGGGTTGAAGGTTCTGCGTGGGTGTCTATTTGTTGAAAATAGCAGCACGTCGTCAGCATATTGCGCTATGTTGACGTGCTGTTCAGTGGGAAGGTAAGCCACGTAGACGCTATAGATTGTCGGGGATAATAGAGAACCTTCGGGGACTCCACCGCGGATAGACCTTCGTGTAGATGTTTTTCCCGCCACTGTGACTGTGAAGTGGACGGTCTCTGGTCTCCGGAGCCGTTATATTGGAACCGTTGCTGGTTTCCAACTGGTTAAGTGTACAGCTCGGCCGCTTTTTCTCCGGCTCTTAACATTTCTCCAGAGGGGGAAGCAGGCTGTTGCCAGTTCTTTAGCGGGAATTTCAAGCAGAGGAACAATGTGTGTTTTAAATATTTCACACATTTGCACGTTTCACGAACCGCTAGCCGTATTAATATAATAGCGATAGTAATAGGACTTACGAACACTAAAAATCGGAATTCATGGACGCAAAATACAGCAAAATAAGTTCAGCACCGCAAACTGCTAAAGCCACGTGGCTCAAACAAATTTAAGCTGGCAACACGGCGTTGGGTTCGGAAGCCACGCCTAGCAGCGACAATGCTGATTGGCGCTAGCAGACAGTTTTAACATCCTGACCATAACACCGGATGTAGACTCCCAGTACTACCAACAGATGCAGCTAGTGTGTGTGAAAGAGGTGAACGAAATATTTGAATAGAGTGACGCTGTAATAAATATATTGCATAATAATGAAACTGCAATTTGGTTTCCAGTGTTTTAAAGCTAATATAGTAATACATTTTCATTATAAATATAATTTTGAGGATATGTTTTCAATTGCTCATTACTGTATGTTGGCAAAGTTTGCTTAGTTAACGCATGTGCAGTTCGGAGTCAAAGGAACCTGAGCCTCCCGCCCACTAATGACCGTCATAAATCTATCTCCACACTTCAGAAATGGAACACTGTCGTTGAGGATCAATAGCAACCCTGATTTTCTCGAAGTGACAGCCGCATGTCTTCTCCACGTGGAGTCTCATTTGCCAAAGTTCAAACTTCCACTTGATCTGTTTCATTACGTGTAGAAATTCGTTGTGTGTCTCGATGTGGAGACAGTGCGAGGGAAATGCAGCGGTAAATGCAAATGAAGTAGCAGATATCTTTCAGTCACGTGAAAATAATCAGTGTTGACAATAGTGTGAATAACTGGGCCGAGTTATATTACCAGAAAAACCTCAAAAACAAAGTTATAACGGGAAATGTCTCTAAGAAAATTCAAGTGCTTGTTTTGAACATATATATATATATGAGGAAAAATAATCTTAATAAGGGGCTATGCAATGAACCTGATGATAAATTCTGGGTATTCACAGAAATACAGTAAGAAATATTGTGACGAAAGGAATACCAAAGACGCCGATCAAGTGTGAAAACAAAAGGAAACTTTTCTCTAAAGTAGATAATTTCACATGCGATTTAAGTCGTCGAGAGATTTATAGATTCTATGCAAAAGGGAGAGCGCCCACCTTAGACGGATTGGTTCTACATTTGCAAGAAATTTAAGATTTTCTTTATGGGCGCAGCATTTTGCGCGGTCTCCTAAAGGAGCTGGGTTTGAAATACCGAATTTCGAATAAGGTAAGGGTTATTATGGAATCCAGTAGAATTGTAGCTTGGCTATATATATATATATATATATATATATATATATATATATATATATATATATATATATATATATTTGTCAAAACTAAGGAAGTTTCGCAGTAATGGACATAACATAATTTATTTAGACGAAACCCCGTACGTTACCCATGAGGTATTGAGAAATTTGGCAACCTTGCAGAAAGGACTGCGAGAAGGAGGTTCTGTCTTGTAAAATGATTATAAGGGTTCGTCAAAGGCAGAGGCCGACATGCACACGTGTTAACTAAACAGACTTTACTATTATCCTTCCCCTCCCACCTCCTCAGTCGCAAAACATCAGAGCCGGAGATACAACAGCCGGACTGTAGGGAACCCACCCTCTGGACTGCCATAGTTCCTCTCGCCCCATCCTTCCTCCTGGCGGTGTCCTATTTGGTGCATAGCTACAAGAGATCAAGACTGGTCTCACTGCCAAATCCCAGTCCAACCCAATCCAAACCTAAATACAAAATATTTTAGGAGCATTTGAGATTAAGGTATATGAAGTACTCGCTCATCACTATTTATTAAAATGTTAATAAAAGTTTTTTTATAAATATGACTGAGAATGTATAAAAAACGTAGGATATTAACGAACTTTAAATAAATGCGGGTCCTATCCAGACGCTATTCATTTTAATACTGTAGCGAGGCATTGTTATGCGGCGAGCTGAGGCGGCCGCGTGCGAAAGAGGCAGATAGTGCCATACCTGGTGCGTGTGTGAGTGTTGGGCACTTGCCCAAAGAGAGAAAGGAAGAGACAGATAGATTTCTGGAGGTTTCTTCTTTTTTGATGTCGTTTATATTGTTAGCAAATGTTTCACTAATTTCTAGAACAATGTGTGGAGATATAAATGCCCCGGGATAGTAGGACAGGTAGTTGTGTGTACATTTGAACTGTATCAAGCTGCAAGTTGAGAACTAATATTCGTGTGTGTGCAGCCGTGTAGCGATTTGAAAAAAATTCTTTCGCTTTTTAATTGTGATGAAGTCAATGTGTTGGTGTATGTTACGTCATTCTGCTTCTGTCATGGCTGTACAAAGTGTGTTTCTACTTTAAATAAAAAGCATTTTGATTTTCTGTAAACTAGACATTTAATTCTATGAACCGAGAAAGTCACTATCCCTACATAATCAGACGCTAATGTTTGCAGCATATAAGGCTATGATTTATTCATTTTCTCTTGTTCATTTATAGAAAACTCAGTTCTTTGAGGTAGATACAGGATGTTTTTAATTACACATCATGGCTAAAAGTTTTAAGGCAGCTGACACATTTTGATAAAACGTTAAAAAAGTAGTGGGTTGGCCATAGTAGCTATATATAAGGGCGCTCAACTACGGCGCTCATCAGCGTCCTTTGAAAAACTAGTCATGGCAAAAGCCAGATATAAAACTTTCTAAAAACTACACAAGTGTAACCAAACCTATTAAAAATACACGTACATAAAAGACATCAATCAACAATGGTTAGAGCGGTTGTATGACAACTAGAAGATCCGTGGTTCAAATCCCGGCTATGCCACTGAAGTTTTCAGTCTGACCATCTTTCCATACTTTTGCCTACACACAGCCAGTGTGAAGGAACAATTAGTTTACATTAATTGACCTAACACTGGTGAACTGTAAAGCCCGCGCCTTAAACTACTTACAGCATAGTAATTCGCCATTAAGGTAGTTGTCTCATGTGTTAATGAGAACTTCCAAGTGGTTTACCGGGAAAAACAGAAGTGAGTTGGGGAATTTAATGTCATATCGGCATGTTGGCCACAGTAGTTCAATGGTTTAGAGCGGCTGGACGGCAAGTAGAAGTTGGGTGGTTCAAATTCCGGCTATGGCATTGAATTTTTCAGTCTGTCTTTCCATATTTTTGCCTACACACGGCCAGTGTGAAAGAAGAATTAATTTCCGTTAATTGACCTAATGGTGGTTAACTATAAAGCCCGGGGCTTAAAGTACTTACAGCATAGTAAGTCACCATTAAGGTAGTTGTCTCATGTGTTTATGAGAACTCCTAGTGGTTTACCGGGAAAATACGAGTCAGTTGGATAATTTAATGTGATGTTGGCACGTTGGCCATAGAGCGGCTGGACGGCAACCAGAAGATCCATGGTTCAAATTCCGCCTATGGCATTGAAATTTTCAGTCTGACTCTATCTTTCTACATATCAAAGTGATAACAGGAAAACAGCGAAGTGATACAGTAAACTGATATGAAAAGAAATAAATAATGAGACTATGACAAATAGAGGAAGATAAGCTCAGTAATAAACAACTCTGTACTTGTACGTATATTAACCCATACTGATGCCCGCCTGGGTAGCGTCGATGGTAGCATGTCTGACTCACGTTCAAGAGGTCCCGAGAGCAAATCTTGGTCAGGGTGAGTTACCTAGATAAGGTTTTTCCGGAGTTTTCCCTTATCGTTCAAGAGGAATGTCGGGTAACTCTAAGCCCCATGGACCCTGGACTATTGAGCAACATTTCACCCAATTCATTCATCGTCCGATATAACTTAACGTTGGAGCGGACGTAAATTTAAAAAAAAAAAAAAAAAAAAAAAAAAACATACTGATAGGTATCAAAAGAAATCTTGCAGCATCGCTACTGCAATAAGCAATACCCATTTATTTCCTCTACCACCGAAAATACGAGGACTGTTATAGTGTCATTTTTGTTATTTCTTATTTTTTTATATTTATTTATTTTTTTTTTTTTTTTTTTTTTTTTGACAACGTACCTTTACTCATCCTCATAATTGTGATGGTCCTTCTCAAAACAGTCTCCCCTGAATGTGATGCATTTGTCCCGGCGTTTCTGCCAGTCTTCAAAGACATGCTGGAAACCATTTTGTGATAGATCCTTCAAAATTGCCTCCGCAGCCTTCACCCCTGCTTCTGATTACGGATAATGCCTCCCACGAAGACGTTTCTTCAAGTAAAGCAATAGAAAACAGTCCGATGGGAATAAATCCGGACTATAGGGAGCGTGAAGGATGCACTTCACGGATTTTTTTTTTTTTTTTTTGTAAGATATTTAGCAACAACATTTGCAATATGCGGCTGCGCATTATCGTGGTGCAGCATCCAGTCTGCTTCACGGAAATGTGGTCTTTTGTGCCTGATATGGACTTGCAATATTTTCAGGACATCCCTGTAGTATTGTCCAGTTACTGATGTGTGTGCAGGAACAACATGCTGATAAACCATTCCATGAAGATCAAAGAATGAGATAACCATAACTTTCCCAGCAGAAATAACCACTTTTGCTTTTTTAGGTGGTTGGTGATGAAGTTGATTCTACACTGAGCTTTGCTGTTTGCTCTCAGGATCAAAATGATGTAGCCAAGTTTCATCAGCAGTGATTACGTTTGAAAGCATCTCCGGATCTTCCTCTAATACCAAACTTAACTGCATGTTACTTCCATCGCAGCGGTAGCCGATACTGAACATGTCTGAACTTGCTGGTTCGCTCAGGCGGGAACCAGGAGTACCAACAATGAAACTACTACGGCGTGTTTGTTTCTCATTATGCTAACAGAATATAATATGATTGAATTTTAGTGCGAAAAATTATGACCGCAAATTTTTATTTTTTTATTTATCCAGATTTATTGAACCCTATTTTACACAGTGGTATATTAGTGTTAGTTGATACACAAAATTATACAATTTCAACAAAAATATTTTAAATACTAGAAGGAAGAAATTATGTTTTATTCTGATGCATATTAATTTTAACTATTTGAGACGTTTAAACACGGAATTTATAAACATCATGAAGTACTTGTACTGTTGTGGCTTCATTAGCAAAGATGGGAGCGGAGCAGAAAATTCAGTTCCTAGAGGGTCTAGCTTGAATATTAATTCTTGTCTTTCTCTCCAGAAAATGGTATAACAGAAAAGGAGATGAACCACAGTTTAAAATTCTTCACCATACATGCACTCGGGGTTGGATGTTAAGCGAATGCGTGATAAGTATTAACCAGATTTACCTTGTCCACTTAAAAATTGTGTCAAAACAAAATTTGGTACAAGAGTTTCACATTTTCCTCTGTCGTATATACTAGGAAAAAATAATATTTTTTGTTAAACTTCCATTTGGAGTTGTTGGCCATTGTTGGTTCCATTCTTCAAGAATATGTTGATGTATTATTCTCCTTACAGTAGAAATAGGACATAAAGAGTATGTCACAGGAAGATTGGATGTTACAGCCTTCTTAGCCAAGCAGTCAGCTCTCTTGTTACCTAAAATTCCACTGTGTCCTTTAAGCCATCCCATGCAAATATGTCCTGGATGGTTTTGAAGCAAGGTTCTTATTTCTGTGCTAATGAATTTAAATTGTATTTATCATTAATAGCGAGTAGAGCTGATTGTGAATCACTGTTCCCATTAACAGTACACCATTTTATAGCTTCTTTAATTGCTAAGAGCTCCGAATTGAATACAGAACATTCAGGTGAGAATTTAAACATGGAGTGAGTTAGTTCCGTTTGGTTTTCGTAAACAACAAAAGCACATCCTACTGCAGATATATTATCTTCAAATTGGTAACGCGAACCGCCTATATATATGTAATAATCATGAAAATTACATATTTCCTTTAAACAGGTTACGAAACTTGATGGGTGTTCTGCTGTGGTAGGATGCTCTGGGATTTGTAGTTTCAAGTGAGACAGATAAGACGCACATTCACGTGCACGTCTTGAATTCGTAATAGTTGCTCTTGATAAACCAGTGAGAGCCAAAGTTCCATGTTAGATATAATCTGAGCTGCATCAGTGGAGATTGTACGATATCCTCGAATTATGCGAAGGAGGAATCCCCTTTGAATTTGTGCAAGGTTTCAGCTGCCCATTTTTTTATTATGAACATCCTGGAATGCAGATACACCATACAAAATTAAGTTTTACAAAATTACCTTAAAAAATTAATATCATTGTTTATTGAACAGACCTCGTAGTAATAAATGATGTTGGTGGTGGTAATGATGATAAGCCTGTTTGTGAAAAAGGCACGATAATCTCGGCAGAACATACGTGGCAACGCTACGCGTATTTTTCATAAGAGCCATTGTGCTTTCATGATATGAATACCGCATTAGGAACTTGCATTCCAGTAAAACCTCCGCATAGAATTTATAGGTGGAATGCGGTACTTCCTCTACCTAGCATAGGTAACTGGTAGAGAGAGAATAAATTCTATTGGACAGTAGACTCAGCTGGCATATGGTCCGCTTCGGGGAGTGTACATGAACTTCGAAAACAGCTTCAGGAATACCAATGCCCTCTTGTGTACGTTGGATTTTATCAGTTTTAAAACACTTAAGGTTAAAAGCTCCATGGGAAGCCATTTGACGAGAGGCGATCTCTTGGGGATCCAATATCGAATTTACAGCGGCAGCCCAGAAAATGGTGGAAGTGCCATTTCCCTTTAAAACTTAATTTGTTCCCAACTTTTTTCTTTGTTACTCTGCAGTTCATTACATAATGACGGCAGCTGAAGAGTGAAGTCAATACAGTACTATCTGCTCTGTCTTCTGAGAGTGGCACGTAACGAATGTTTTTTTCCACACTTAAGCGGATCTCGCAGGTGTGCTATTGCGATTATTTCCGAACGCTTGGTTGTCAAGTCCTCTCCTCCACAAGCAGCATGCGTACCACAGTCACACGTGGATTATTTTTTTATTTTCGCTTGTTCTTGTGTACGAGAATATGTTCGTGCTTTAAAAAAAGTTGGCAATGTGTATAATGTGTGTGACTTTAATTGCAATGTATCTCTAGCGGAAGTAGAGTGTTTTTGTACGTGCTGTGTTAACAGGAAGGTGTAAAACCTGTGCTGAATTTTAAAAGAAGGCCAAAAACTCGTAAACGAGTACGAAAACTGCAACCAAAACAGACCAAAATGACGTAACTGCATCCACTAGTACTTCGTATTTTTAATTATTCTCAAAAATTAAAAAATGCATTTGTTTTTATGAATACATTTTTATAAGAGTATAATATTTATTTATTATGTGTTTAAAATGAGAAGAGGTCTCCCCTGTAGCAGATCAGATGAGTCAGATCCTTCACCGTTGCCACATCATTATGCCTACTCTTTTTAGAATAGAAGATATGGCAAGACAGGAAATATGGGGAAGTCTAGAAAATATGAAATTATTACAATTTTACAAATATATAAAAAGAAAGTGGGGACGAGAAGCATGTAGATTACTGCAATAGGCAAGAGAGAGAAGGGTTAGCTTGGATGAGCACAGGGATAATATTTCTAAGATGTATAAGAGGTAGGGAAAAGGGAATTTGTGAATTTTTTGGGGAAAAGAAAGCATAGAACACTATGTAACAGAATGCAAGGAGGTTGCCTTGTGAAGAAAAATGTTTGGGGGAAAGTAAAGTAGAGGGTAGTAGCTATAAAATGTTAATGGCCTGGAGGAAAAGAAGGTAAGAAGTATTGGTGAGTTCTTGCAGAAAGTAAAAGAAATTTGGACCATAAATGTATAGACTATAAGAAAGGAAGGTGATGGGGAAGAATGGGACTAATTAAGTAACAAGGAAGCATGGAGTTTAATAGCTACCTGGCAGAGCGCAAGGCCAGGGTGTCATGTAAGCCAAGGTAGAAAAAAGGTCATGAAAAATAAATGTAGCCAAAAGTTGTAAATTGTAACATTTTGAAATATGCACAATAAATCTAATCTATATTACCTCTCTCTCGCACTCTTGCGAGTGTTCGTGGCGCTAGACGCAAGGAAACGCAAATTTAATTTTTGAAAGTTTTATAGTAATGCAGTACTTGAAATCAAAATTGAAACATGGATATTCGTATACTACGCAAATAGTTTAAATACTTAGTTTAACATCAATTATAGTTCATAAATTACTTATCTTTCTAGTCCAACGAAAATACCAGCGGTGTGTCCGTATAGCTGAGAATGTTTACATATATTAAAAGATAACACTAGGGAACACGTTTTTTTTTTTGTACACGAAACAAAATAGGCTAATTCTTATGCAAAATGACTCGCTGATTCCAAAAATGCCTCTGAAAATGCTGTATCTCGTACGTTTTTGAGACATTCTTAATCTTAGTATTTTATGTAAAATTACAGAAATGAGGTATGATACCAACCCATATTGACCTAATTTAAAATAATAGCCATTTTATTATTAAATAATATTTTTATACCTGTAAAGAATATGAATACTATTGGAAATAACTAGAACAAATTTTCCATCATGTAAGGTTTATCAGCAAATTAGTTTTAGAGTCTCCTATAAAAATTGTATTTACATGGATGTGCCCCACTCAAAATAAATTAAGTTGACATAAACTACTGATGTAGGATTTCAAAACTTATCATGAAGACCCTAAATACATCTTATTTTGTTTTCTCTAATGACAAAGATTCCTATCTTGAGCCCTTAGATTCACAGATAACCCCCTTTTATCACGCTGCTCTCCTCCTGAGTAAATAAACAGATATGTTAGCTTGAGCGCTCCTCTGGGTGGTCTGGTTTTTATCTGTGTTGGATTTTTCTTTCGGTTCATATTCAGCTGTGAAAGTTATTCGCAGTGCTAATAAAAGGTTAGATATGAAATGTACTAATTATCCATGTGCTCTTGGTGATCAAGATAAGGATTTTTCTCCCCATGTTTGCTGCATATCGTGCAAAACTGGTCTTAATCAATGACTAAACGGTAAACGCAAATCTATGACTTTTGCTGTGCCTGTGGTGTGGAGAGAACAATTTAACCATTTAAATGACTGCTATTTTTGTAATACAAATTTTACAGGCGTGTCTAGAAAAAATAAGTCGAGTGTCAAATATCCAAGTGTTCCATCATCAATAAGACCAGTTCCTCATAATGAAGATCTTCCGGTGCCTGATCCTCCGAAAGCATGGACTGAAGAATATGATGGATCAAGTTCAAATCATGATGTAGATGGCATGAACCCTCAATATCCCAAGACCCTTACATATCAATGTGAACGAAGTGAAGAAAGACATTTTGTTTCTCAAGAAGAACTAAGCGATCTAATTCGTGATTTGAAACTAGGTAAAAAGGAGTCAGAATTACTAAGTTCCAGGCTACAGGAGTGGAATTTCTTGGCAAAAGAAACTAAAATAACATTTTGCCGATCTCGACATAAACAGTATTCACATATTTCACAACGAAAGACAACATGTGTTTCTGTGTTAATGTTAATGTTTTAATGAAGGAATTGGGTACAGAGCATTGTGTCGAAGATTGGCGCCTCTTTATTGACTCTTCTAAATACAGCTTAAAGGCAGTGTTGCTTCATAATGGCAACTTACTAACTTCAATACCTTTATTTCATGCCGTAGGAATGAAGGAGATATACGATTCCATGTTCATAATTTTAGATGCTAATAGTTATCAAAACCATGGCTGGGAAATTTGTAGTGACCTCAAGGTAGTTGCATTGCTAACGGGACTGCAGGGAGGTTTCACAAAATATTGCTTTTTTGTGCTTATGGGACAGTAGGGCAACTGACAAGCATTTTATAGTGAAAGAATGGGGGAAAAGGGAATACTATACCTCTGGAGCAAGCAGTGTTAAGTATGTGCCTCTAGTAGACCCAAACAAAATTCTTCTCCCCCCACTTCACATAAAGCTCGGGTTAATGAAGAATTTTTGTTAAAGGTTTGGAAAAAAGTGGAAGTGCATTTGAGTATTTAAGAAGTATCTTTCTCAAATTAAGTGAATCTAAATTGCAGGAAGGTATATTTGTCGGTCCTCAAATAAGACTACTTCTTAAAGACAGTGTTTTTTAATCAAAGCTGAAACGTGTTGAACTGGCAGCATGAAAATCATTTAAATCAGTGGTGGAAGGCCTCCTGGGCAATAACAAAGAAGAAAATTATGAAACTTTAGTCTCAGAACTATTAAGGTGCCACAAAGAAATGGGTTGCCGTATGCCACATAAAATCCACTTTTTGCACTCTCACCTTGATAGTTTCCCTACAAACCTAGGAGCTGTAGTAAGTGATGAGCACCGTGAGCGTTTTCACCAGGACATTTCTGAGATGGAAAGACGTTACCAGGGTATCGCTGGGATTCAGCCATGTTGGGAGACAATTGTTGGTTCCTCAAACGGGAGAGTACATGTCAATAAACAAAAAAAAAAAAAAAAAAAAAAAAAAAAAAAAAAAAATCAACAGTGAAACACTTCTGAGATAATTCAGGTATGTGGTTTTCATCATTATCTTGTGTTTATTTATTTAAATAATAATTAATAATTATTATTCTCAATGTTACTTGGCAATAATATACCTATTATTTTCAATTAATCAAATATGAGTTATCACATCGCATTTCTGTAAGCTTTCATAAAAAATCATGAATACCTAAAAAATGTTACGTGATACAGCATTTTGTGGGCAATTTTGGAATCAGCAGATCAGTTTACATAAGAATTTGCCTATTTTGTTTCGGGTATAGGAAATTATTATTTTTTTTTTCTTTTGTTCCCCAGTGTAATTAGTCATTGTCAATGTCTTCAACGTCTGAGTTCTTCAAATATATGCTGAAAGATTCCAAAATCTCTGTACGTGCTATTTCTTTCCAAAAGTAATCTTCTTCTAGTTTATTTGAAGTCTCACGCAGTTTTCCTAGTCTTGTTGTGTTCCCTGTTAATTTCTTTGTGGATAAGTCGTTGAACGCCAGTCAGTTTAAAAATATTATTTCTGTTTGCAACATAATTTGAGCCCACATTAACTCAGTTGCATTGTTCTAGCAGTAGTAAGGAGGGGGGTGAGTTGGATCGCTTCTCATTCATTCAGTTGACAAACTTTTCCATGGAAGAGTAACTGGAGAATGCTGCTTTGAACACTCTAGAATAAGTAGAGATTACGAACCAATTCATAAAGAAAGATATAATGTGACCAGCTCCTCTCATCGAATTTAACAAACACCTTGGCTTATTCAAAGTACATATTTCTTTTATCACGCCACGTCAAATGTTTACGTTTCAGTTCTGAGTAATTTCAAATATACGTTTGGCAAACATGCCAACCAATAATGATATTAGTTACAGTGTTTGCGTAGCAATGCATTGGTATAATATAATGGTATCTACTTTAGTTATATTTGGAGAACTGTTTGAGCCAAAATTATGGGGTTTTCCATGGTTATGTTAGATACATTACTCTCTACCTTCCACGTTAATCCGTTTGGAAAAATATGAATTTTTGTCTTAGCGCGAATAGTATTTCATATAAATTGATTAGTTTGGCGCTACTCACACACCACTGAGCGGGAAATCAGTACGACAACACCGCAGTACTCCGGTTGGTTGCTCAGTGAGTGGCGCTCAAGGACAAACACCTTCCTATTTGAAACACACAATATTTGCTTATTACGTCCTTTTACTAGATAGGTCAAGTACTCTCCTCCATCCAAGAATTTGAAACATAATTTTCACTTGAAAACGTATTTAGAGACACTGTTTTTGAAAAAAAAGTGTCTGTGGTGTGAGCTTGCTTCTGAAGCTCATAATTCAGAAATTAAGGGATGGTAAATTCTGAACTTTTAAAATATGTATCCTCATATCTTAAACTAATCCATCCATGAAACTTGTCTAACCATTGTGATTCCCAAAACAATATTTTATAATTAAATTGCATGTTTAAGAATATATCTACAATGTTCTAGGAATTATATGTGAAATGCCATTTATTCTGGATTGCTTTAAATATCTGATAAATTGTATAAACGTTAATTCAAAAATAAATCACACCATTTATATTAAAGGTGCAGAGTTTGAATCCCAGGAGCTCACTCAGCTTCGTGAAAAATGTGAGGAGCTACGCTTGTTAGTGAACCCTGGTCCAGAAAGCCAAGTTAATGAGTGAGGGTGACAAGATCCTCACCATATCTCCTGTCCATATCCGTTGGATGATTGCACTGCTCTACCTTGCGTATGTGGGCGTGAGGCCGGCAGTCCCTTGGCAGGCTCAGACCGGCTTTAGGCTATTCGCCATGGATTGCTATTTATGTGAAAATATAGACAAGATTTATGCCATTGGTTTGTAATTTTACAATATTTCTTGTATCAATTAGCATGCCGCAAGTTACGTTTTAGTCTATTGTTCGTGGTCAGGAGACAAAGTACCAGTATTTATATTGCAGCCACAACAAAATAGTAATAAAAACAATTACATAGGTATTTCTCCATTGAATAAGTAAAATAAAACAAATAGAATAAACTCCTGTATATACAGGATGTTACAAAAAGGTACGGCCAAACTTTCAGGAAACATTCCTCACACACAAAGAAAGAAAATATGTTATGCGGACATGTGTCCGGAAACGCTTAATTTCCATGTTAGAGCTCATTTTATTACTTCTCTTTAAATCACATTAATCATGGAATGGAAACACACGACAACAGAACGTACCAGCGTGACTTCAAACACTTTATTACAGGAAATGTTCAAAATGTCCTCCGTTAGCGAGGTTACATGCACCCATCCTCCGTCGCATGGAATCCCTGATGCACTGATGCAGCCCTGGAGAATGGCGTATTGTATCACAGCCGTCCACAATACGAGCACGAAGAGTCTCTACATTTGGTACCTGGGTTGTGTAGACAAGAGCTTTCAAATGCCCCCATAAATGAAAGTCAAGAGGGTTGAGGTCAGGAGAGCGTGGAGGTCATGGAATTGGTCCGCCTCTACCAATCTATTGGTCACCGAATCTGTTGTTGAGAAGCGTACGAACACTTCGACTGAAATGTGCAGGAGCTCCATCGTGCATGAACCACAATGGGTATTTTGACATTTGTCTGCACGAATGATTTCAATTTACATTTTAAGAGAAATACTAAAATAACATGGAAATTTAGCGTTTCCGGTCACATGTCCACATAACATATTTTCTTTCTTTGTTTGTGAGGAATGTTTCCTGAAAGTTTGGCCGTACCTTTTTGTGACATCCTGTATATATATGGAATAATAGCTTGCACTTTGAAAAGTAAATCCCGAAAGAACTTAATCTGAAATTCTGTAAGACAATGGCACTTCCGTTTTTACTGTATAGATCGAAGATATGGACCATTAGGAAGAAAGACTGGAGAAAATTGAAATACTTCCAAGCAATAAAGGGATGTACAAGACAAAATGATATTGGAAATGAAGAAAACAGGAGGGAAGTTGATCCATTTTCGTTAAACGAAGGTAGACAAATAAATTTAGGAAAATGGGCAATTCTTGCATTGCATTAGGCATGCAAACAAAACCTTCTAGTTATAAAACATATGAAGACCAATAAAAATTGAGAGTAAATATGAGGCCGGAGCAGGAGAATACTCGTAAATACTGAATGATGCTAATGACGATGTTAATGATTGTTAACTTGCAGTATGTAGGAGTAAATTAGATGTGTGTAATAAGTTAGGATGAGAAGAATTTGCTTGGGCGAGGATAGAAGTCAGATATTTGAAAGGTATTACAGATGATAAGAGGGAAAGGAAATGCACAAGGTATAGAGAAGACGTACAGACCGACATAGTCTATTATACTGCAAACAAACAGAGCTATGGAGGGAAAAAATTTAGCAACAAAAATGGAATAATTTTAAGAAGGGAGGAAAGGCATTTCTTATCAGGAAAATGTCACCTATAAAAGGAGAACTTTTTATACATCGATCAGCAAATATACTTATTGAGACACTTAGTTAACAGTACACATAACAATCGAGGTAGCCGTGAACGACTCCTCTAACTAAATATGGCACGATCACTATAACACAAATTGAGGACTTTAAGAAAAGGAGAAAATAACGTAAGAAGTATAGGTGATCATTTGGGGAATATCAGAGAGTAAAGGTTAAGAATGATTAAGAATAATCAACAAGTAGCTTGGAGAAACAGGAACATGAGGTACAAGTGAGCAGCGGGTCATCAAGGTACGAAAGCCTGGCCCCGTAGCTCAATCGGTAGAGCAACTGCGTGCCGTACTATGGGTCCCTGTTTCGATTCCTGGCGGGGGTTTGGGATTGCTTTCCAACCATCTACCCTATCTACCCCCGAGTCTGGAAACATGAACGAAAGTGTGAATGTGTGTGTGATCTAATGGTTAAAACCCAAGGAATACGAGTTAACCCTTCGACATGTTCCAAAGATAATGGCCGCTGATATGACCATTGACTTTGTTAATTGACATGGTCATATCAACGCCGCCGATATGATGGAGTTTTGACCCAAAAGAATTCTTTTACGTGCAAGTATATCTACTGACATGGGGCTGTCGCTTTCAGATAGAAGGAATAAGCTGTTCATTGATAAGGAGCAAACTCTCGTCTTCATGTTGGAAGAATTCTCTAAGAGAACAAACAAATTCTCTAATCCTTGTTTCACATAAGCTTGCCCCGTATCTGTTAACGGTCACGTGACCTAATGACCTCTCATTGGCTGCTGTTGTGGTAATGACTGTCGTGCGGTAAAATTTACTTCGTTATTTAACATGGTGATATATATCGCAGTTATAAATGGATCAAAAAAGTTGCACGAAAAAGCAGGGTTTATGTATATTAAGGACGAAATTTAATTGAAGCAGGTAGGAAGGTTGGTTATTGTGTGCTAGGATTGTTGTTAAGGATTATGTATTAATGAATATGTATCTAAGAAGAAAGGTGAGAAATAAATACTGAATTATATGTAAGAGTAGAAGTATATTCAAAGGTAAAAGGAGTCATGTGAGGAAGCACATCGTACTGTTGCTTTTTTTTTTTTTTTTTTTTTTTTTTTTTTTTTTGTAATACGTCATTCAACTGAAAGGCATATCGGGCGAACAGTAAAATGATTGAGGTGGTGCTCAGATGATCCCAGGGTCCACAGAGTGCAGAGTTACCATTCATTTGTTAGAATAAAGAAGAAAAAGCCCGTATCCAGATAACTTGCCCTAACCGAGATGCAGGACCACTTGATCGTGAGGCAGACACGCTACCATCTACTCCATCAAGACGCTGCACAACACCCCAGATTATTTATCTCCTGCCCATGCAAATATAACGGAATTTCAAAGTCATCTCTTACTCTATAAATCCTACTGTGTTATCTCATTGCCACTGTTCGTAGATGCATATATATATATATATATATATATATATATATATATATATATATATATATATATATATATATATTATATATAATTTAACTTGTGCAACTGTCAAAAAATGGGGTACATATAACGTGAAAGTGTTGCTCAACAATGAGTAGAGATAAAAATTTGTACGTGTCTCTTGTATTTAGATATAAATTTGTCTTCCGCGAATGAATTTCCTTTCAAATGTAGTACATCCTTGATATTGCGATTTTCCAAATTTGTCTCAAAATACACTCTTGCCCTTTATGAAAGCATTATCTGAAGAGTTACATTACAACCAAGGCTGGAAAACAGCTTGAGATACCAGTGAAGGAATGTATGGTGAAAGCTGAAAAGAAAGACTTTCGTATCATGAGGAAAGCACCTACGCTTTTGAAACCCGTAGGCAGAATTTTCAAAACCTCTTCAGCTACGTATAGATTACTGCGCGGGTCAATGGTTTCCAATTGAGCTATATTTTCAGTTGTGAGCGACTCGTTTCTGAGAGTTTATACACCTCTTTTAAGTTCCTCAAACGAATTAAACTATTGTATCTGAAGCAACAGAGTGTGAAAAAGTTTCTCGTGGCATTTCTATTCAGTCTTGGTTCCTGCGGTTTCGTTTTGAAACTTGTTAACTACAAATCTATTATACAGCAACAAAAGCAGAACGCTGAAAGTTATGCGTTGGAATATCTACCAACATTTATAACTTATTTTTTCAGCACAGGTTTCCCTGGAAAGTGATGGATTAAACTCGTACAAGAGCTGCAATTTGTTATATGTGGAAATATGTCGGTATAACTGATTAATTTGTCTGGGTTGCTGATATACAGAGCGTTTCACTGAAACGAGATGGCCTCGCCATAATGGTGAACCTGCACCGGGATCAAATTAGAATGAGCTGGCCACTCTGATGTTGGACTTTTCTTGGTTTACTTAAAACATAGTGTTATAATTCTTCTTAGTCTTTTTCTTCTTCTCCTTCTTCTTCTTCACTTCATGGATTAGGCTCTCGCCTGTTCCGTCTTCACAGTGCCTCCTTCCATCTTTTCCTCGGCCTCACTACGTCCCTCTTTCCTTTAGGACTATATTGGAAAGCTACTTTTGGCAGTCTTGTATCATGCATTCTTCCAACATGTTCTAAGCATCTTCTTCTGTACATATCCATTCTTGAGGTGATAGCTTCAACTTGTAATTCATTTCTTATATTTTCATTTCCGACTCTATCTTCTCTTGTACATTCTTTTGTTCTTCTCAAGAATCTCATTTCGCAAATTTGTATTCTGCTGATAGTTTTTTGTGTAGGTACCCAGTGTTCACATCCATAAAGTAATGTTGGGACCGCCATGGTGTTATAAAATTTTATTCTTGTTTCAGATCTTGTTTTATTCTTTAGGGTTTTGTGAATTCGTCCACAAATTGTTGAAATCTCTTTGTTCGTATCTTTAAATCTTTCTCATTGCTGATTTCACATCCTAAATAATTGAAGGAGGATACTTGTTCCAATACTTTGTCATTAACGACTATTTTCGACCTTATTGGTATTTTGCCCCAGTTTGCCATTATTCTATGTTTAAATTTTTCTCTCTTTTTGTTTCTTTCATATGTTTCGTCCACAAATGTTTGCACCAACATCTTTTGTAATACAATTTTCCTTTTTCTGCTGCGTGCTTATAATAATGAGACGTATTGTATTCCATCCATTATAATGATGAAATTTCACACAAATACCTATTTTCAGACTCTCAAGCTGCTTTTTAGAAAAAGGACCATCTTTGAACTGCATAGTTCAAAAACCAAAATTCAGTTAAAGACCTAAATTTCAGCTCAGCAAAGGCTGCGCCATGGCTCAATGGTTAGACCGCTTGGCTCTCACCAAGTCGGCCCGGGTTCGATCCCAGGCGACCGCAAAGTGAGATTTGTGATGGACAACACGGCGCTGGTGCGGGTTTTCTCCGGGACCTCCGGTTTCCCCCGCCATCTCATTCCACCGGTGCTCCATCTTCATCTCATGTATCATCAGTGTCATTGCCTGCGGTGACGTATGTAGTAAAAGCAGGCGTTAAAAGCTTCACTACACATTTCTCAGCAAAGTCCAAGAATACATGAATATTGTAAACAAGACGTGTGCTCAAGTAAAATCATCTACTTTTCTCAGGACTAAGAGTAGATAGGAATTTTTTTAAATAAACGTGTACTTATTGTGAATACGTGAAAGATTGCAGCACTGTACAGTGCATAGAACTCCATTGGCAGTTAGGACTGTTTCAGATACGCAAAATGACGAGGTTTTCATTGCAAGAACAGCGTGCCATCACTTGTTTTCTACATTTTCGTGGTGTGACACCTATTGATATTCTTCGCCAGTTGAGTCAGACATGTTGTGATGGTAAAGTCTGTTTAGTTAACGCGTGTGCAGTTCGGAGTTAAAGGAACGTGAGCCTCCCGCCCACTAATGACCGTCATAAATCTATCTCTACACTTCAGAAATGGAACCTGTCGTTGAGGACCAATAGCACCCCTGATTTTCTCGAAGTGACAGTCGCATGTCTACTCCACGTGGAGCCTCAGTTGCCAAAGTTCCAACTTCTAGTTGTTCCGTTTCATTAGGTGCAAGATGGTGATGTTAAAATGTTGCAACCTTGTAGAGAGAACCGTTAGGAGGAGGGTCCATGTTGTAAAACGATTATGACGGTTCCTCAAAGAAAGCGGCCGCCGTGCACTTGCGTTGAGTAGACAGACTTTACCATGGATGTGTCCACAGTCTGATTTTTAAAATAAAATACGTGAAGATCATCTGTTTCTCCATGTAGGTGCCTGCAATGTTGCCCACGAGATCCCCTCTTTTATCTTCTCAACACTCGAGACATAAACAAGGGTTTGAGGTTATCTCACCTCAACAAAAACATGCACAGCTAATCTGTATTAGCCTACTTTAAGAACAGAAATAAGTTTTTACACATTCATTGCGTTGTATCGTCTTCACATGTGTGAGTTCTTTTAAATGATCTCTGCAATATGTAACTGATATTTCATACTTCCCGTTCTTTTAGCTATGCATTTTAAGTTGACATTCCCCACAGTACGGTATTTCTCCATAGAAACTCCTATCGGCGATGCACGTTCTAAAATCCAACATTTATCATTAAGTATATTTATTAATATTTCAGCTATCTTAACGACTAGATTCATATAAATATACATAGTGCAAAAAATAATGTGTTGAGTGGTAAGAACATAATGGAATCTGGAGAATTGAAAAAGCTTGGTGCAAGCAGCTCGTTTTCTCTAACTTTTCCTCGTTCTGTATTAAGTGTTTGCTACATAAGTATCGCGATATACTATTATGAACGACTTAAATTGACATGGTGATATCAACGCCGCCGATATGCCCGAATTTTGACCCACAGGAATTCTTTTACGTGCAAGCATATCTACTGAGATGGGGCTGTCGTTTTCAGATAAAAGGAATAAGCTGTTCATTGAAAAGGAGCAAACTCTCGTCTTCCTGTTGGATGAATTCTCTAACAGAACAAACAAATTCTCTTATCCTTGTTTCAAATAAGCTTGCCCCATATCTCTTAACGGTCACGTGACCAAATCACCTCTCATTGGCTGCTGTTGTGGTGCAGACTGTTGTGCGGTAAAAATTAGTTCGTTATATAACATGGTGATATGTCTTTATATGTTGGAAGAGAATTGTCAAATTTATATTTTCGTAACTGTTTTAATAAAATATATTACTCAACAGAATTGATTTATCTGAAATGCATGTTAATTCTTAAACGAAGTAACGAGGGGGTTCCTTTGCTCTCAAGCACATGGCACGATAGCACGTGATTAAGCGGTAGTGATGACATATTTGTTTATATGACTTTTATCACTGATTTTGTTTTGAACTAGATTAGTCATATATCGTCATTCGAAGGTGTGCTGTGCCGAGTACGAGAGCTAAATTATTTTATTGATCGTTTAGTGCGCGTGTACTTATTACATGTGTAATGGCAGAGTCTACCGCCAGTTTTTCGCTAAAGAATCGCAAGGGAAAACCTTTACAAAGCGGCGAAAAAGGAATTGTGGTGCATGTGTTTAATGCACTCACAGAGAAGGATCCATCTTTGTCAGTCAGAGAAGTCAAACAGCTGTGCCCTGAAGTTGCATGTGTGAGTGTTAGATCCGTAGAAACATTGTGATGTGAAATTGAGCAAATAGCAAAACTTACCACTTCAGGCAAAAGCAGGAATAAACAAAAGTGCGTGCTCGGAGAAAATACGTGAAAAGCGTTGTGCGTCGTCATGTGCATAGTTTTTTCTTTAGAAGCGAACTCTTCAACTTGTTCAGTTCATTATAAACTTGTATTTTTGCATGCCTTCATATCCTTTTGTATGACTTTATTTATCTTCCTGGCAAATTATTATGACGTTTACTGCAGTTTTAATGTGACGGAAGGCACCTCCTATGGCCTATGGCGAGAAACCGTTAGCCAATTAGGGTGAGGGGGAAGGAAGTTGAACCCGGAGTGATATATTTCAGCGGGGTAAGGTTATATGAAACTGAGATTAGCTTGGCTGTGCAATGTAACAACTCAACCATAAGTTGATCTTTGCTTTGGGACATGATTCCTCGATCTACCTTTAATCCTACTGCCAGTGCATCTTGCTTCCATAAAAGCGTATTTTAATTGTGTTTTAACAAAGTGGGCTAACAATGCACAAAACAACTTAACACGGGAGCAAAATCTGCTTCCCGCATACCTACAACTAGCGATAACTGAGCTGAGGAGTATGTGATTCACCAGTGCAAGCAATTTCGCAAACTTTGTATACGTTTCCATAGCAACGACCTTTCCATCATACTCTTCGCGTCCCTTGCTTTATGACCTTCACCTAGCCGATACGGCCTATAAAATATTTGCTAAAATAATAAACAAAAGGTTGCAGAATATAGCTGAATGTCTTCTCTCGGAAGAACAAAGTGGATTTAGAAGAGGCAGATTCTGTGTAGATAACATTTTTATTGCTAAACAACTAATTATAAAACATAGGGAGTTTAATAAGGAAACGCATATGGCGTTTGTTGACTTTGAAAAAGCCTTCGATACGGTAAACCGATGCAAAATTTGGCAAATATTGGAGGAAGGAGGATACCCACAACAATGAATAAAAATGATACAATGCTTCTACTTCCAAACAAAAATAAATGTGAGGAACAATGGTAAAATTACTATAAAAATAATGTTTACTAATCAGGGTGTCAGACAAGGGTATACTTTATCACTTTTTAGTATTTATATTGACGACCTAGTTCGCAAATGGAAGAAGCTAGTGAATGTAGGTTTTAACATTTCAAATAAAAACTTTTTAAATATTTTATTGTTTGCTGACGACTTAGTTATTATACAAAATAGCTAGTCTGCCCTGCAAAAATCTATTTTTAAACTTAGTGAATTTCGTAAGCAATATAATATGAAAATTTCTTTTATATAATCAAAGGTAATGGCATTCATTGCGAGAGAGCCAATTAGAACAAAAATAGTTATAAATAATCGTTGCGTTGAACAGGTAAGACATTTTAACTACTTCGGAACTGATGTTAGTTATGACAAGGAATATGATGTCTACAATAAAATATGCAAATTTCAAAGAGTGTGTGGAACAATAAATAGAACCTTTAGAAACAAAATACGTAAGGAAACAAAAGTTCTACAAAGTTATGTCTGTATCTATACTGACATACGGAAGTGAGACTTGGACGTTATCTAAAAAGCAGCAGAGTAAAATACAGGCTTCAGACATGGAATTCTTGAGAAGTGTGAAAGGATGCACGAAGAGGGACTTAATAATAAATGAAAATATAAGAGAAGAGCTGGATATTTTTAGTATTAATGAGCGGTTAAAAGATCTCAAACAAAAATGGAAGGAACATGTCGAAAAAATGCCAGATAATAGATTTACAAAACAAATATTTACAGTATCATCCTAAAGGTAGGAGATCGGTGGGCAGGCCCAGGGAACGATGACTGGAGGACTTCGAAGGCGGAACAGGCACCTGATTGCCTATGCCATGAAGTGAAGAAGAAGAAGAAGAAGAAGAAGAAGAAGAAGAAGAGGAAGACCTATCTTCGTTTAAAAATCAGACTGTAATGTGTGTTCCTGGGTACGACAGTCCAATGAAGGCAGAACATCGTGTGACAACAAACCAATCAGTTGCAGACATCGCCTCCAAAATTGCAATTTCCGTGGGATCTGTGCACACAATCCTGCATGAAGATCTGAAAATGCTGGATCGGCGATTCTCCATAACAAACCTTCTCCACTCGCTGGATCATGTCGACAGAACGACTGGAGCGAGGCTGTATTCTAAATGATACTGGGCTTTTATTTACCCTGGACAGATGGCAGATAATTCCATATTACATCTGCTTTCACATAAACTATTGTTGTAAAGTTATGCTGGAACTTGGGGTCATAATATTTATTTTCCAGTCCGGCATTCACCTTGTCCACTAAAGAGAGCAGGAAAATAAAAGTGCTTCAGTGAGATTGGTCGTACCATGGAACATAAACTAGGGATCTCCCGAGTGCGAGCAGCAGATTACCTAGTGAATGAACCCGCAGGATTTGCCATTTTGTGCTTGCCATTGTGAAAATGCAGCATGCGTTAACCGTTGCTGCTGACGAAACAATACTGGACTACAAATTAAATTACCGCTACTCAAATTTCCCTCAAAAGGAACACAATGCTGCCACTGATACGAATGTAGCTGATTGAAGGGCTTTTTGATGACCGGAAAATTTCTATGATCCAGTAGCCCTGAGAGATCACCATCCCATAATACCGAACATTGCCTTTCAGGGATTGCGTCAATTCAGCTGAAAATTTAGTGTAGGTTTGGTCTTAAAGCAAATTTGGGGAACTTATATTTCAGTGTTATTTCTCTTGCAGTTTCCAATTTATTCTATTGGAATCTTAGATTCTATTATCCTGTCAAAATTTCCTAACAGGAAAGCAGTTTTTAAAGAGAAAGCTTCATTTTGAAATTTCAGATTATTCATCCTAGTCTATCAGTTTTAAATAATCTGTTTTTACTACACTTAATGCAAAATAAAAATAATTTTGATTTTCTGTCATGCCTAACGTCTGGAATTTTAGTGCTTCCTGCTTGTGTTTGTGGAATCTACGTGGAATTCAGAGGAATTTCATGGAAAGTGCATCATATGTAGCATCTTCAAAGATGGAATATGCTGGAAGAATTATTTTAAAAATTATTAAATATCAAAGCTCCAACGTTAAGTCATATCGGACGGTCAATGAATTGGGTGAAATGATGCTCAAATGAGTCCAGGGTCCATGGAGTTTAGAGTTATCTGACATTCGTCGTGAAGGGCAAGGGAAAATTCCTTGTAAAACCTTATCCAGGTAACTCAACCTAACCAAGATTTGAACCCGGGACATCTTGAACGTGAGGCAGACAAGCTACCATCTCCGCTACCGAGATGGGCATATTGTAATAAAATAACAAAGTACTTTTGGGTATATGGTCCTGAGCAATTTTGAAGTCAGGAATTATAGTATAACTTTTTTTTATTAATTTTCAGCGTCAAGTCTCCTTAGATAATGCACAATTTAAAGGAACGATTAAAAGGTATATGTTCCATCTACAATATGATACTTCAATGAGCATTCGGTAACATGAAATATTATGTCTTCTTATGAGTTATTATATATATATATATATATATATATATATATATATATATATATATATATATATATATATATAAACGGACATTGCAGGTACAGTTCTTTTCGCCGATGACACTAGTGTCCTGGTTACCAGTACAAATTTAAGAGAGTGTGTAATTAAAATGAATTATGTTTTGAACTGTATGTCATGCTGGTTTAAAGAGAACAAATTATCTGTGAATCTAGACAAAACAAAAGTGGAGAAACTTATAACCTGTCATACGTCACATACTCAAATAGAAATCGGGATTAATGATATGTTATTAGAAGAAATTGACAGCATAAAATTTCTGGACTTTCAAGTGGACAGATATTTAGATTGGAAAGCTCATATAAATTATATCTTACCTAAACTCAGCTCTGCCTGTTATGCTATCCGAGAGCTGGTTAATGTGAATTCTATTGACACACTTAAATTAGTATATTATGCATACTTTAACTCTATTGTGGAATACGGAATATTATTTTGGGGCAACTCAGTAGAAAGTAAAAAAAAAAAAAAAAAAGATAAATTTCTTATGCAAAAGAGGGTTATAAGAATCATTACTAACACCCACAACAGATGCTCCTGTAAATATCTTTTTAAAAGACTGAAGATATTAACGCTTCCTTGCATGTATATATTCTCGATCCTAAAATTCTTTGTATGCAATCGTGTCTTATTTGCAACAAATAATGTAATTCACAGAATAAACACTACACATAAATATAATATCCATTATCCCAGTGCTAAAAGTTCTTGCTTCCAGAAAGTTGTGCATTATAAAACTATCAAAATATTTGGTGCACTTCTTATTGTTCTTAAAGAAAATATTGATATTTTCGGTGTTTTTAAAAGTGCTGGTAGAGAGTAATTTTGCTCAAATTATTTTTATTCTGTACAAGATTATCTGAATGACAAATTATCCTGGTAATGCTTCTGTAGCCCTGTAAGTAGTATATAACTGTTCCAATGACAAATAATTACCAGTGAATCGTTGGTGTATGTTGAAAATTTATGTTTAATGTATATGTATTTAAGACATAAAATGAATGGCATCCATTGCAAAATGCTTGAGACATACTGGCATACTATAATATGTGTCTGATGTTAACTTTTGTACATATATATGCTATTAAACTTTATACCTCTGGACGTGTTCAATGTTCACAGCCTTTTCTGGCTGCAAGTGAACCTACTGAACGCAAATCAATCTAATCTAATCTAATCTAATAATAAAACATCGAAGTAAATGAATTGCTCAATCAGAAAGATCCCGCCCCATCCTGCATTCACCAAAATTTCCGAACTTCGCTTAAACCCACAACCTAGGTGGGCAAACAGCAAAAACCTTCTGGCTGTAAACAGCCTGCCAGTACAGTACACAGTGTGTGTGTGTGTGTGTGTGTGTGTGTGTGTGTGTGTGTGTGTGTGAATGAATTAATTGCTCACATGAAGTGACATTAAATTTACACTAACAGTACGGGAACAGTGTTTTGTTGATGCACTGGTGAGAAACAATGAAATTAAAACCAGTATTAACTAAGTTGCTACAAAGGTACGATTCCTGATGTCATCTGTCTTTGAACGCCTGTTAATTTCTTACGCCAACTTGCATCCTGTTCGTGAGTAAGCCAGTAGGTAAACCTGGGCTTGCATTTATTTCTTACGGTAGACGCGTTATCGCCGATGTAAGAGAATGTATGTATTCACAGTAAATAAGGATTGCCTGTTGGGAAAGTAAAAGTTCGAAATTAAGATTATAAAAGCTATGAACATAACTAAAAATTACACAATGAAAAAATGTTGAAATAAGTCGGATCTATCTATGAATTAAATTAATAAAGCTAACCAGCTATGACCTTGTAATACAAAGTTAGAACTTTGAAACCATGAACTACTTTAATACTTGCGTTCATTAATTTTCTATCCTGTAAGTATAACCTAAAATATAACAATAACGTTCACCATAAGTTTATAAAGTTGAACCCCCCCCCCCCACACACAGACACACAGATATATATATTTTTAAATGATGTGTAAGTACGAGGCATGTTTTTTAAGTCAGTACCATTTTGCGATTCCTCCGCCGCAGCGCTAAGGTCGGCGTTCCGCGCATGCGCGCTGGTTACCCACAGCTCTTGTCTACGCACTGACGCCATTACAGTCTGTTTCTTCATTGTATACGTTGGTTACTGGGTGTTTAAGATACCTCCGACAATCGTGATTCCCGCCGATTGTGAAGTACGGGCTGTTATACGATTTCTTAGTGCTAAAGGCGTAAAACCGTCGTAAAAAACATTATGAGTGATGGAATGGTAAGGAAATGGGTGAGAGCATTTAAAGATTACCGCACAAATGTGCATGATGAAGAATGGAGTGGGCGTCCTTCGGTCGTTACTGAAGATTTGGTGCAGAAAGTGGACGAAAAGTTGAGAGAAAGCAGACGCTTTACAATTTCATCATTGTGCGACTATTTTCCTCAATATTCTCGTAGTGTTTTGTATCGCTTTGTGACCGAGAACTTGAAGTACCGGAAGTTGTGTTCACGTTGGGTTCCAAAAATTTTGACGGATTTGCACAAAACCCAACGTTTAGGCAGTGCATTGATTTTCCTTGAGCGGTACCACAAAGAAGGTGAAGATTTTTTAGACCAAATTGTTACTGGTGACGAAACATTGGTGGCCTACGTCATACCAGAATCGAAACAACAATCCATGGAATGGCGAAATTCATCATCACCCACAAAAGTGAAGTTTAAGCAAACAAATTCTGCCCGGAAAATGATGTGCACAGTTTTTTGGGACAGAAAAGGAGTATTGCTAGTGGAGTTTCTGCTTCTTAATGAGACAATCAATGCAGCATCTTATTGAGAGACTTTGAACAATCTGTGCCGTGCAATCCAGAACAAAAGACGTGGCAAGTTGAGTAAGGGTATCGTTTTGCTGCATGACAATGCCCGTCCACATGTGGCTAATCGGACCAAAGATCTCATCAAATCTTTTCAATGGGAAATTCTAGATCATCCTCCATACAGCCCTCATCTGGCGCCCAGCGACTACCGTTTTTTCCTGCACTTGAAGAAACATCTGGGCGGTCAGCGTCTTCAAGACGATAACGAAGTCAAAACAGTTGTGATACAGTGGTTAACACGTCAGGCGGCAGAATTTTATGAGGAGGGTGTTCAAAAACTGGTGCCAGTTATGACAAGTGCCTCAATATTCACGAAAATTATGTAGAAAAGTAGATTAAGGTACAGGCTTTCATGTAAAATTTAAATTATTGCGATATCCATGCACTTTTTTAAAATTCTAAAACGGTACTGACTTAAAAAAAACATGCCTCATATATAACAGTTACTACATTTACATTTTTTCTAAATTTCTTCACCGAAAGTGGGCTGCTCCAAGCTATTCATTCCATTTCTTATGTTTCTTTGAACAAAGGAAAATTTTTCCACCTCGGTTGTATACTTTCTAGCTAATTTTAAGGGACATTTTTTTTTTTCCATAGTATTTTTGGCCTTCCAATGGCTAATGGCTACATATGTATGTATTTGAATCATCAATAGCTGCAAATACTGCACATTAACCTGTGTCTCTTACACCGAACCTCTAAAGAGTCCCATTGAAACCTTATCGTCTTGCGACTTCAAAATGTTTGTCATTTTTATGAATTTTGCGTGTGTTCTACAACTTATAATATACTGCACAACACACTAAAGTGTAATTTTCCAGGTCCTGACGCTCAACCTTTTCGGTATCCTAATTAAGGAATGTTATGTCTTCTATGCTTTCTTAAATAAGTGTATCCGATTAACCCAACAGCGTTAATTACTTTCTTAGCATTATTAATTAGATCAGCAAAATTACATTAATTTTGAAATCCGCCTTAAGCACGTATCCACCTATATTGTTCAAAACGATATCCTAAGTATTGTCACCCGAACGTCGGAACACCCTATAGACTGGGCAAGCAGCAGACGGGTCGGTGTTCGCCCCGCCCCATCGTTTGTCTTATAGCGTTAAGAAGGGATGGCTGGGACAAAAAACATCACTGCGCCGTCTCTTTCTGTTCCACCTGTGTTCTCGAACTTACGGGATATTTCATCTAATGGAGAACCTTCCAGATCGGCAAGCGGACCCTATATAAGCTACACGTCATGCAAGAGGAGTTAGTGAGTCAGTGAGTCAGAGTTCGTGGCAATCAGCGTAAGAGTGCAGTGCTAGTGTAAGGACGAGAAGACTGTGTATGTGCAACGGAAGAATTTACGTAATTGTGACCGTACAGTGGAATTGTAACGGGCGAACTGGTGAATCGTAATTGTGTGCATTACGCAATTCCGTGTAATTGGCAAGTGTTTAACTGTAAGTCGGTGGAAATAAAGAACATTGTTGAGTTTGTGTAATTGGACTTTTCATTTCACGAACCCACAAAGTCACAGTATTGTAACCGTTTGCCAGGGACCCTATTGAGCGTTTAACAATAAGTGAGAAAAGGTGCCCGACTCTGTATGGAGCTTTGCAGCACTCCCACTGAGGGAGAGAAGGCGTGGAAATATTATACATGAAGATTAGAAATAAAGCACCAGGAGTGACTGAAAATGTTCATTAGAATTCAAATTCCAACTTAGGGATTGGGAAGTTATAAATTAGGAGCATTTTGAATAACTTGTGAGTCAGTAGAACTCCTTTTGTTTCTGTAGTTGTGCAAATTGTGGAGAAAATTGTTAGAGGAAACAAAAATTAAACTGTTCTCATATCAGCAAACTATTTTTATATATAGGAAAGAATTTATTACGTCGCTTTTAAGTACGAGGTGATATCGTGGTTTCCACCATCAGACCTTCCCGTAGGGGAGGAGATCCGTCCCCTTCAGCTGCCGTGGTGCGGGCGCTGCGGATTCTTAGTACTCGCGGTAACTCTCACGTTACTAGAGGAACCTCGGGCCGAACTGCCGAGCCACTCCCGTCGGGGAGTTGTTCGGATTTGGGTTTTATTCAAGGGGGCAGTGTGTTCGCGACACTCACGGGGAATTGGGTACCTCCGGCCAGGCTACGGCGGCCCGGAGGGGATAGAGGGATATTGCCTAATAAGTCTCGGGTACTAGCCTGCAGAGCTAGTGGAAGTTGTGCGAGATCATCAGGTGGCACCACCGAGGTTTTCGGTAGTCTTCCGTGTGGGGTTGACGCGCGTAAGTGGCGTATCCAGTTCCATCCCGTCTTGACGTTTTGCTCAGCGGGCTGGGGGATTTTTAAGAAATGAGATCTTGCCCCATGGAAAGAGCCCCGGTGTAGCCATCGCTCCCGGGTAGGAGGCCCGGGTCCTTAGTCCTCCGGGTGCAGGACTAATGGGAGTAGAACCTCTGCGCTTAACTTAACTGACAATAACAGACGGTTACTACAGGCCATGAAAAATAGATCGAAATATTCAGATATGTATAATTTCAGTCCTTTTTTCTATTTGGATTTGTTGACCAGTTCGGGGTATTTGTTTTTATATAAGTTCTAAATTCTTAAATACATAAAGATTTGAGATTTGTTTAGGCAGTTACAGAAGCAGTAAATTTCTTAATTAAAGTCATTTCTTCAAATGCTGCATTTGACACTCACCCTTGTAATGTACCTATATAATGTTTACAGTTTTTGGATGACTAGTAGCTATAATTATTAAATTAATAATAATAGCAGTCATTCATCTCAAACTGATTAATGCTATGTTATAGTGCAATACTGTGATTACATTGATTTAACTGTTTTTGTACTTTTATTTGCGTATTTCATTTCGTGTTTGAGGTTCTTTCTAAAGGTTTTTCCCTAACCCTAGTTAAGTGTCAGGGCTACTAACCTCGTTAATATTGAAACATGTCTTATGCTTAATACATAGCTAAACTCTCTTCGTAATACAATGAATTACTCATGTTAATCATCACTTTAAACATTTCAGCAATCCTTACAGTATTATTACAGAAAGTTACGTTAAAGCTTATTTTTAAATATTCAAGTTTTTCATTTCTGTTATTTATATCGCTTTGGACAACAGCTGCAGTTTTATGTTAGTGTCTTTGTTTTAAATGAAAAATGTTACACGTGTTAATCATATCAGATACATATTAACTTATTATGCTTATGAGCCACAATAATAAATGGAAGCAGTAACTGTTACAACAATATTATTATTAAAAATGTCCTGTCTAATACTACACCCTATTGTTAATTCCCTGAAATTTCATACAAAATTTTGAAGTAATTTAAGGAGAAAATAAAGTACAGGTGCCATTCAAAAAAGTCACTGCAAGACTAGGCTTAGGCCTCTTATTTTTGTTTGATATACCTTGTTCCGGTACAATGGACCCGGCTAACAGGCTATACATTTGAATGATGTTACAGTTTTCAGTTTTTGTTGGTTTTGACGTTATGGCTTTACATAAAGCCCATACGGCGTCCCTTTATGGGCGCACCGAGAACAGCTTTAGTTGGTTCGTTTACTTTTAGGCGCTCCAGTTTTTCCTTGAATTTTATGGCTTTTTGTGATTTTATTTACGTATGTAGCACACACTTAGTCACGCACACACTCATGGGCATACGTAGTACGTCCCTCGCAATCACACACTCATTCATGCACACTTTACTTCACTTTGTACACTACTTACACTCAGCTGTCCTGCTGTGCAGCAGCATGTCGCTCAGTTCCTTCGGCAGTCCGGGAGTGGCGGCCCCTTCCGGCGGTTTGTGAGGCCTTGGGCCGGGAATTTTGGGCACGCAATTGGTGGTGTGCCGTCTTTATTTACAGTATTTTTACCCGTTTATATTTGCGGTGTTTTGGCTCACCTTTTTCGATGTTATGGATTAAACGGTTTGTATGCCGACGGATGCGCGCCCAAATAGAGGAAGCTCTTCTTTCCGATACCTCGGGGATGGTCGGGATGCGTACTTCTTGATGGGGGGAGTCGTTTGTGGTGTGGATGGGAGCGGATAGGATTTTCCTGAGGGAGAGGTGTTGTAGGGTTTGAAGGTATTTGATGGCTGTTTTGGATGCGTTTGCCCAGGCCACACAAGCGTATAGAACTACTGACAGAATTAACGACTTTTACAAGATAACCTTCGAGCGGAGTTTTGGTTTACTCCTAAATATAAGGGTGCATATCTTCAATCACTGCCGCCCTTTGTTGGCAATATCTTTTATGTGGATGGACCAGTTCATTGTGCGTGTCAAAGTCACGCCGAGGTATTTGACCTGCTGACGGCAGTGCGATACTTGACAACCGACCGTTAGGTCCATAACCAAAGGGCGCCGCTTTGAAAAATGGATAATCTGGCATTTATTTGCATTAATTTTAATTTTGCAAATGAAAGGAATTGATCAATATAACGCTGCATCTATAATAGGCCGAAACGAGGACTTTTTATGGTGGTTGTATATTGCAGTGTCGTCAGCGTACATGGCCACTTTGCATCTGGCGTCCACGAGGAAGTTGTTGGTAAACAGTATGTACAATAGCGGAGACCTGATGGCCCGTTGGAGGACGCCAGCATGCATGACTCTCTCCTTAGAGGAAGTGCCACCCACTTGGACGTAGAAGCGTCTGTTTTCTAAAAAGATCTGCAGCTGTGCTAAGGAATTTTGGAGCCCGGGAAACTTTCGGTGCAGTTTGTAAATCAGGCCGTTGTGCCAGCACAGATCAAATGCAGCTTCTACGTCCAAAAATAGTGCCAACGTTGAAGTCCCATTATTAAATTGCTTTGTCACGACATCAGTTAATCTTAAGGGTTGTAGATCTGTTGAATGTTGTTTTCGAAAGCCGAATTGGGAGTTGGAAATGTCATCCAGTGACGAAGGTTAATTTTGGAGACGAAACAGTATCACCTATTCGAGCAACTTACCAATAGTAGGGAGGAGACTAATAGGGCGGTAGTTTAGAGGCTGCCTGGTGCTTTTTCCAAGCTTCGGGAGCACAATGACCTTGGCTCGTTTCTAAGTATCAGAGAACTAGTTTTGCTGCAAACAGGTGTTGAAATTTTATTGTGAGGTGCACCAGGGCCTAATACTCTATGGCTACAGATTAAAGATGATAACTAAGTGAGATTTTAGAATACGCGCCAACTTTGAAACCGCAGTCACAACTCTCAAAGCTCACGTAACTATTTTTGTGCGTCATCTGCAGCAATGCGGTATTGGAACATAATCACGAGCTAACAGCTAAGCAGGTATGAAAAATACAGCTATAGCATTCCGACAGCGTAACAATTCGGGCGCGTGATATTTCATAATTTAGTTAGCCACCCGAAAATAGAGGCGCTACCATCACCTCGTGCTGCCAACGATCAACATGGGAGGTTAAATTCTCATAAGTATATGTTCTGTGGTTGTAAACACTTGTACACCGCCTACACCGTGTGCACATTATATTTAATAATGGTATTCTGATAATAAATTAGTAGTAAACACGCACGTAAATGATTTATCTCATCGCCGGGATTTTGATAATGTACCCATAAAACCAATAATCCATATGCTTAGACATATACTTCATTTAGAAGACTTCCCTTCTCACACACGATTATCTGTTTACTCGTAGTTCTTTGATTATACAGTTTAAATAATGTTTATTCCCACCTGATAAAAACAAATTAAAAAACTAAACTATGTTGAAACAAACTTAGTGTAAGTTTTCATTTAGCTTTGCAAAACCTTGGGAAGCTTTACGCTCTAATAATATATTAGATGTGCTGCCATCTCTGGACAGTGAAGATAACGCATACTGCAATGTAAAACAATTAAAGCAATTTGTTGTGGTGGTAAGCCAAGATAACTAAACCAATGTGTCCTGTAGTTTAATAGTTACAGGTGCTGGTTAATACGAGTATGTTATACTGCTTTCCCGGTCCACTCCTCTAAAAATGCATTTTACTATTTGCTTCAATTTTAAGATAATCGTTTAGAGATATACGTTTATTACATATTCCGTTTTACAGTGGTTGCAACGGAAATCTTTACATGGTAATAAAAACAACAAACAATGGCCTTACATGACTTTATTTTGAACTTCTCCCTACAACTAGTACTTGGTCATATTTTCCTTAAGTTGTATCACTTTCATGAGTCTCCTGGGCATCGAATCTGCTAGATTTTAAAAATATTTTTGTCCATTTCCACCCATAACTTCAAGGCCTCCTGCAGCTTCTTAATACTTGATAGTTGCAGCTCTTCAAATTTATTTTTCATTTGATCCCAAGCATTTTCTATTGGATTTAGTTCAGGAGAATTGCCAGGCAAGTCAAGAACAGGTATATTACTGTCTTTTAGGAACTTCTGAACCATCTTTGTTCTGCGAACAGGGGCACCAGCATGTATAAAGAATTGATACTGATGAATTTGCCAAAATGTGAAAAAATTCTGTTACAACACTACTAAATAGTTACTTCCCTTCACTGTTACTCTGTTAGGGAGAAAGTACAAGGCACCTCTACCACAATTACGACTAAAGGCACCCCATATCATCACACTTTCTGGATGTTTATCAGTTTTGACTGTAAAATTTTTAACATACCGTGACATACATTTCGGCCTTCTAACCTTTTTGGACATTCCTCTGACCAATTTTAAAGTGATATCGTCAGAACACATTACTTTGCGCCAGTCCCTTGATGTCCAACGCTGATTTATTTTACAGAAATGTACTCGTTTCTTCATCATAGCTTCTGTTAGAAGAGGTTTCTTGGCAGCACACCGCATTGGTAAACCTAATTTTTTATTTTGAAGCCGGTGCTGAATGGTCCAAATTGCAACACCTTTGAGCCGTTCTGGATGAAATCCATGAATTAGCCATCCTTTATGTTTTAAAATGTCCTTGGAGAAGTCTTTCTTTTATCACCTGAGCCTGTCATTTCGAGGAGAAGATTCGTGCTTTAATCCCTTACCAACACAAAAGACAGGTTCTATCACCGCTGCTCTTCGCGGTCTCCATGTCTGATTTTCCCATAGAACCACAGACAGTTACGTGCCAGTATGCGGACGATGATCTCATAATGGCACGTAATAAATTGCTTGGGTTACCTCGGCTAAATACCTGGGTCTCCTGCTTGAACGCGGGCTAAACTTCACTCCCCACTTTAGGGCCAAGGCCGTACTTGGACATGCTGCACTCAGGCAGCCCCATCTTCCATCACCAAAATTTCCAACCTGCGGCTGATCCCAAAACCTGGGTGGATACGCAGCAAAAAGCATCTGGCTATTTCCACAGATTATAGAAGATAATTAAGTGAGCTTTTAGAATATGCGACAACTTTATAAATGTAGTCACAACTCTCAAAGCTCACGTAATTAGCTTTGTGATCATCTGTAGCAATGCGGTATAGGGACATAATCACGAGCTGACAGCTAAGCAGGTATGAAAAATACCGCTATAGCATTCCGACAACGTAACAATTTGGGTGCGCGATTTTTCATAATTTAGTCATCCGATAATAGGGGCGCTGCGACCACCAACGATTAACAAGGGAGGTACACTTCTCATAAGTGTATGTTCTGTGGTTGTAAACACTTTTACACTACGTACATGTGCTTAGTTTATATAATAATGGTATATCGATAATAAATTACAGGTCGAACGCACGTAAGTGATTTAGCTGATCGCCGAAAGATTGATAATGTACCCATAAAACCAAGAATCCATATGCTTAGACATATACTACATTTAGAAGGCTCCCCTTCTCAAATAAGATTATCTGTTTACTCGTAGTTCTTTGATTATACAATTTAAATAATGTTTATTCTCACCTGATAAAAACAAATTAAAAAACTAAACTATGTTGAAACAAACTTAGTGTAAGTTTTCATTTAGCTTTGCAAAACCTTGGGAAGCTTTACGCTCTTATAATATATTAGATGTGCTGCCATCTCTGGACAGTGAAGATAACGCATACTGCAATGTAAAACAATTAAAGCCATTTGTTTTGGTGGTAAGCCAAAATAACTAAACCCATGTGGCCTGTGGATTAATGGTTACAGGAGCTGGTTAATGTGTTATACAGCTTTCTCATTCCATTCCTCTAAAAACGTATTTTACCATTTGCTTCAATTTTAAGATAAACGTTTAGAGATATACATTTATTACATATTCCGCCGTACAGTGGCTGCAATTGAAAACTTTACATGGTAATAAAAACAACAAACAATGGCCTTACATGGCTTTATTTTGAACTTCTCCCTACAACTAGTACTTGGTCATATCTTCCTTAATTTGTATCACTTTCATGAGTCTCCTGGGCATCGAATCTGCTAGATTTTAAAAATATTTTTGTCCATTTCCACCCACAACTTCTTCAAGGCCTCCTGCAACTTCTTAATATTTTATGGTTGAAGCTCTTCAAATTTATTTTACATTTGATACCATGCATTTTCTATTGGATTTAGGTCAGGAGAATTACAAGGCCAGACAAGTATAGGTATATTACTGTCTTTTAGAAACTTCTGAACCATCTTTGTTCTGCGAACAGGGGCACCAGCATGCATAAAGTACTGAGACTGATGAATTTGCCAAATGTGAATAAATTCTGTTACAACACTATTAAATAGTTACTTCCCTTCATTGTTACGCTTTTAGGGAGAAAGTACAAGCCACCTCTACCACAATTACCACTAAAGGCACCCCATATAATCACACTTTCTGGAAGTTTATCAGTTTTGACTGTAAACTTTGTATCATACCGTGACATACATTTCGGCCTTCTAACCTTTTTGGACTTTCCTATGACCAATTTCAAAGTGATTTCATCAGAAAACATTACTTTGCGCCAGTCCCTTGATGTCCAACGCTGATTTATTTTACAGAAATGTACTCTTTTCTTCATCATAGCTTCTGTTAGAACAGGTTTCTTGGCAGCACACCGAATTTGTAAACCTATGTTTTTTAAGCCAGCGCTGAATGGTTCAAATTGCAACACTTTTGAGCCGTTCGGGATGAAATCCATGGATTAGCCATCACCTAATGTTTTAGAAGGTCCTTGGAGTAGACTTTCTTTTACCACCTGAGCCTGTCACTTGTGAGGCGATAATTTGTGCTTTAATCCCTTACCAACTCAAAAGACAGGTTCTATCATCGTTGATCTTCGCGGTCTATATGTCTGACTTTCCCACATAACCACAGACAGTTACGTGCCAGTATGCGGAAGATGTTCTCATAATGGCACGCAATAAAATGACAAGTTCTGCTTCAAGCCACTGCGACGACAGCTCCGAGCCATCGGCTGTTGGAGTGAGAAGTGGAGGTTGGCAATTATTCCAGGAAAGAGCTCAGGTCTTTTACTGGTTAAGGTCCAACGCTGGCGACCAACGGGATCATTGTGCTGCGGCAGAGGTAAGTTGCTTGGGTTACCTCGCCTAAATACCTGGGTGTTCTGCTTGATCGTGGGCTAAACTTCACTCCCCACTTCAGGGCCAAGGCCGGACTAGGACATGCTGCACTCAGGCAGTTATTCCCCTATTGAAATCCAAGATGCCCACACACCTTAAACTGCGACTTTATAGGGCGATAATTCTACCCATGATACTGTACGGGTGCGAGATCTGGATATAGGCGGCTCCGACCATCGTCCGCAGACTGCAGATCGTGCAGAACCGGGCATTAAGGATGATCTATGATACCGGGCGCAGATTCCCAACTCATATCATACATGAATCCTCCCAAATCCCATACATAAAGGATATGGTAAGAAAGAGATGTCGAAGCTTCCACAGCAACATTTCTGCCCATCCCAACCAGCTGGTAAGCTCTCTGGGTCGTTATGGCCACAGAGCTCCTCGCAGGAGGAGATACAGAGTACCGAAGGACGCCATGGGCTATAGGCCTATGAGTATTTTACTCCATCTTTCCAGAAACCTCAGAACCAGGATTGTGTCTAGAATCTACCCATTCACACAGTTTCCTAACTCCTCTGGTCGTGATGCCTACACTCTGACCTTCTTCAAGCAGGCAGACCAGGTGAAGGCAGGCTTGGGAATACATACTGCAGGCAGCAGCCGGGTCGGCTTAAACCCAACTGATCAGAGAAACCTATGTCCAGACACAAACGCTTGAGTCAAACAACAATCTTCTATATGACCGAGATAAACTCGATATAAGTGGCTAGTTGCAGTGGCGAAAACACCCCACTCAGGTAAACCTGAGTGACCTGATTCTTCTGCGTGTCTGCTAGTCTGCATTCATTTCAGCAGATCCTGAGGAACGCCATGGGGTATGCAATGGCCAAAAGCTCGAGGTTTATTAATTTGACACGACTGATCTCCCGCGTAGCCTTGATTAGTAATGCTTGCTTTGAAACCTTCTTGTCTTACATTGATTTAAATCAATTACACTTACCATATTTTATTACTGTGCGCATACTGTTTGTCATCGAGACTGAAATTGTTTTATAATTTTCACACAATTTCTGAACACACTATAGCACTCTCAATATTTGACCCCAGGCAATTGCTGTCAAATTTTGCTAAATTCTTGCGTTCTAGAATGTCTGTTTCTTCCGGCACAGTTGTTTTCCTCAAATGAGTTGACACATTAATAAACCTGAATGACGTATTCAATTATCCGACATAACTTTAAAATTCATTAGAATTGCCTGTACTATCTCCTCACAATTTCCAATTAAAACTAGGGTAAGTTGTGGTCATGCTGGTTAGTAGTAACCAACCACGACTGTGCAATGGGGACGAGACTAACTGTGAAAAAGCTTTGCATAACATAATCGAGGTACAAATCAAAGGAACGTACAAAGGGGCGAATATCTTGATCCCACGTATTCTGATGATTCCAACGGAATTTCATTTTGATTTTAAGCATCTAAAATGTCCCTGCGTTTGACCTTTGCAATGACTTTAAATAAATCGCAAGGGCTGTCGTTGGAAGTTTGCGGAAGTTGCAGTTTGTCTGTTTCTCTCACGGACAATTATACGTCACGTGTGCGCGAGTCGGAGAATCATCATCTTTGTATATGTAAGCACCATAAATAGTACAAAAATATTGTTTATAAGGAATCTTTAAATTGATTAACGCATTGTATTCAGAGTTCATGCCCAATTGCAGAACAGATAAGTAATCCGAATTTGTTTTATTCATATTGTCGCGAGGATTATTTTGTTACAGCGTAGACGAGCACTCAGAGATATAAAAGCGAGGAGTGAAAGACGCAGAAGAGAGTGGTCCAATTCTATCAAATACCTGGGCATCCAACTTGATAGAGGACTAACCTTTCGCAGACACATCAGGGACCTCTCGGCACGAGAACAGGGGGCTATTGTCTCTCTCTATCCAATGCTGGGTTCAGTCTAGATGCCCGTCCGATTAAACTTACACCTCTTTCGAACGCTGATAATCCCACTGATGTTGTACGCCTGTGAAATCTGGGACATGGCTGCAGATAACTGGCTCGCATACCTTCAGCGTAAACAGAATAGATTACTCCCATCCATTTATTCTGTAGGTCGTTCTCTCCCTGTGAGGTTGCTTCACGAAGCTTCTCTTCTCCCATAGGTGCAGTACGAAATTAGGCGTCATGCTACAAAATTTTACGCACAACTTTTCAACACACAGAAGCGCCCTGGCTCGGTCTCTAGAAGATTGCGACGCTACGAGACGCCGCTGCAAGCTTTTCCGAGTACCGCGGGCACCCGAGGTAACACTGGAGTTCATCCGAACAGCAGAAAAAGTTGAACCCCATGAACTTGAAATGAGCTGTTTGGCTTCAAAATTGACGCCATTATTAATCCATAAACATCAGGGTGCTAGAAAAAAGTGGTTGGGCATCCTGTACAAAATCATAGGAGCAAGAAGGGCTACCTTGTAAAAATTCGTCAACAAAATTATCCTACCCCATCTTCCATCACCAAAATTTCCAATCTGCGGCTGATCACAAAACCTGGGTGGATACGCAGCAAAAAGCATCTGGCTATTTCTACAGATTACAGAAGATAATTAAATGAGCTTTTAGAATATGCGACAACTTTATAAATGTAGTCACAACTCTCAAAGCTCACGTAATTAGCTTTGTGATCATCTGTAGCAATGCGGTATAGGGACATAATCACGAGCTGACAGCTAAGCAGGTATGAAAAATACCGCTATAGCATTCCGACAACGTAACAATTTGGGTGCGCGATTTTTCATAATTTAGTCATCCGATAATAGGGGCGCTGCGACCACCAACGATTAACAAGGGAGGTACACTTCTCATAAGTGTATGTTCTGTGGTTGTAAACACTTTTACACTACGTACATGTGCTTAGTTTATATAATAATGGTATATCGATAATAAATTACAGGTCGAACGCACGTAAGTGATTTAGCTGATCGCCGAAAGATTGATAATATACCCATAAAACCAAGAATCCATATGCTTAGACATATACTACATTTAGAAGACTCCCCTTCTCAAACGTGATTATCTGTTTACTCGTAGTTCTTTGATTATACAATTTAAATAATGTTTATTCTCACCTGATAAAAACAAATTAAAAAACTAAACTATGTTGAAACAAACTTAGTGTAAGTTTTCATTTAGCTTTGCAAAACCTTGGGAAGCTTTACGCTCTTATAATATATTAGATGTGCTGCCATCTGTGGACAGTAAAGATAACGCATACTGCAATGTAAAACAATTAAAGCCATTTGTTTTGGTGGTAAGCCAAAATAACTAAACCAATGTGTCCTGTAGTTTAATGTGTACAGCAGCTGGTTAATGTGTTATACTGCTTTCTCGATCCACTCCTCTAAAAACGTATTTTACCATTTGCTTCAGTTTAAAGATAAACGTTTAGGGATATATTTATTACATATTCCGTTGTACAGTGGCTGCAATTGAAAACTTTACATGGTAATAAAAACAACAAACAATGGCCTTACTTGACTTTATTTTGAACTTCTCCCTACAACTAGTACTTGGTCATATTTTCCGTAACTTGTATCACCTTCATGAGTCTCCTGGGCATCGAATCTGCTAGATTTTAAAAATATTTTTGTCCATTTCCACCCATAACTTCTTCAAGGCCTCCTGCAGCTTCTTAATATTTTATGGTCGCAGCTTTTCATTTGATACCAAGCATTTTCTATTAGATTTAGTTTAGGAGAATTGCCAGGCCAGTCAAGTACAGCTATATCACTGTCTTCTAGGAACTTCTGAACCATCTTTGTTCCGTGAGCAGGGGCGCCAGCATGCATAAAGAACTGAGACTGATGAATTTGCCAAAATGTGAATAAATTCTGTTACAACAGTACTAAATAGTTACTTCCCTTCATTGTCACACTTTTAGGGAGAAAGTACAAGCCACCTGTACCACAATTACCACTAAAGGCACCCCATATAATCACACTTTCTGGAAGTTTATCAGTTTTGACTGTAAACTTTGTATCATACCGTGACATGTCTTTCGGCGTTCTAACCTTTTTGGACTTTCCTCTGACCAATTTCAAAGTGATTTCATCAGAAAACATTACTTTGCGCCAGTCCCTTGATGTCCTACGCTGATTTTACAGAAATCTACTCTTTTCTTAATAATAGCTTCTGTTAGAAGAGGTTTCTTGGCAGAACATAGAATTGGTAAGTTTTTTTTTTTTTTTTTTTTTTTTTTTTTTTTTTTTTTTTTTCAGCCGGTGCTGAATGGTTCAAACTGCAACACTTGGAGAAATTTTTCTTTTACCACCTGAGCCTGCCACTTTCGAGGAGAAGATTCGTGCTTTAACCCTTACCAACTCAAAGACAGGTTCTATCACCGTTGCCCCTCGCGGACTTCATGTCTGACTTTCCCACATAACCACAGACAGTTACGTGCCAGTATGCGGATGATGTTCTCATAATGGCACGTAATAAAATGTCAAGTTCTGCTTCAAGCCACTGCAACGACAGCTCAGAGCCATCGGCCGCTGGAGTGAAAAGTGGAGGATGGCAATTATTCCAGGAAAAAGCTCAGCTCTTCTACTAGCTAAGTTCCAACGCTGGCTTTCAACGGGATCACTGAGGTTGCGGCAGAGGCAAATCCCATTGGTTACCTTGGCCAAATACCTTGGTGTTCTGCTTGATCGGGGTCTAAACTTCACCCCCAACTTCAGGGCCAAGGCCGGACTAGGACATGCTGCACTGAGGCAGTTATTCCCCATATTCAAATCCAAGATGCCCAGACACCTTAAACTGAATCTGTATCGGGCGATAATTCCACCCATGATTCTGTACGGGTGCGAGATCTGGGGATTCGCGCCTCCGACCACCGTCCGCAGATCGTGCAGAACCGGACATTAAGGATGATCTATGTTACCGGACGCAGATTTCCAACTCATATCCTACATGAATATTTCCAAATGCCATATATAAAGGATATGGTAAGAGAGAGCTGTCAAAACCTCCAGAGATAAAATTTCTGCCCATCCCAAACAGCTGGCAAGCTCTCTGGGTGGGTATGGCCATAGAGCTCCTCGCAGGAAGAGGAGATACAGACTCCCGCCGGACGCCATGGACTATAAGCCTATGAGAATATCACTGGACCCAAGACTCGCCCAAGACCCAAGAGGGGGACAACAGAGGACAGCTCCATGTTGTCTTCGCTACATCACAAAAGATCGTGCTAGTTCGGTAGCTTTCGAAAAAAATTCGCCAAGCTTCGAGAAACAGTGGCTCCTGTATAAATAGATAAATAGAGCTCAGGTGGAGCCGGTGAGTCAGTGAATGCAGTTGAAACTTTGCAGTGACGAGAAGCTAGAGAGCGGAGAACCGATAGTCATGTGTATGCAGCGGAGTAGTCATTTAAAAGAGAATCCTTATGTTTGTTTACGGGTGGTGAAGCAAAGAGTGAACTTAGAGTTCTGTGTGTATGCCATAACTTTTAGAACCTGTAAGGGTTGACCAAAGTGTGTCTCTACTGAAATAAAGAACATCTTGAATTTCTGCAAACTTGTCTTAATTACGTAGAAAAATGAAGCTAGCTACAGTGAAGCAATAAATATTACAGAAATATAAATATGTGTTACTAAGGCTTCACTTACCTTAAGAAATTTGTGATAATACTTGTTTCTAATGGAGATCGAGTTCACAAACAAGTCGCTTGGGTCCTCAGTCCAAAGAAAAGATGAAGTTTCACAAAAGTATTTTTTTTCAAATGAATTTTAAATGATTTTTTTTCAAAGAAGTTTTCTTGGGACGGATGACTGATGATCGATTTGTCTGTGAAATCGATCTCCATCAGAAAGAAGTATTGGCACCAATTTCTTAAGGTAAGTGGAGACTTAGTAGCAAATATTTATGTAATAAAATTGATTTTTATTACTACAAAGTTGCAATGCAGATAAGTTCAGACAACTTTTATTGGCGGTACGAAGTTCGCTGAGTCAGAAATGTATAGCTTAGGAAATACTACTTAGACTAATATATACACAGAAAACTAACTTCATAGCTTCTGTAAACATCCAAAATATTAATAGTTGTTTTAAGTTTGAAAATATACAATATAAATGAGTAACTTCAACTGTTTAGTTTGCTGAATTTCCATAAGTGGAAGAGAAGAAACTTAGTCAATTTAAATGCTTACGTGGAATCATTTAAATAACGTTAAAGCACAGAGGAAATGAATAATGTAATCATCACATGTTTTAAAGTACTTTAAGACCTACATTTGTTATCAGGAAATGCAAATTTCAATTATATTAGAAGCATTTATAAGTATAGAGTGATCTGAATTATAATGTATACCTACAGATTGTATCATGGCGTACATAGAAATGCAAAATACTAGTTAAAAGAAACAAGACAAATATACGTAAGCTAGAACAAAGGATTAACATAAATCGAATATATTTACAACAAATGGAAGAAACCGTAGCAGCATATTCCATTGCAGAGTTTTGGTTCGAATGTGAAGAGATCTCCAGTAGGCCGGGCCAAGTGAGCACGTCATGCTGGGATGAGAGCTGTCTAGCTGTCTACCCTATACGTCAACAACGATCAGGCATTATTTTCTACAGCTATTGAGCATTAATGCTAGAGAACTATGCATCGAACGAGCTAGGGTATACAAAACAGACAAAAGTATGCAACTCAGCAGCTCCCAGCGGTTGGTTCGGGAAGCTAGACGAGAGAGACAACATGAGAAAGTAATTTATTTGATATTTGATATTTATTTATACAGTGTCCATTATAATTTCAGTAAAATAAAATGTAACAATGAACAAGCTGTATTATACGTCCTGTACAAAATCCTGACCCTGACTCAGGTCTTCTGGCTATAAGCCGGCGGTATTCCTGAGCAGCTTGGTCTCATGTCTTCTTGACATTTGCTCCTCTTATCCTAATCCCCTTTTCTCTTATACTATATAAGAAATCTCCTATACATCTATTTTTGTTTTCTCTCATCCTTTTTAGCACACGTACCGCCAGTATCTCTTTACTTACACTGTCCCATTTCTTATCCCATATTTTCTCCTGTAATGTATAACCTCCTTACATTCTATCAGGTAATGAACAGTGTTCTCTTAGTCCCCACAAAATTCATATATCTCTGCCTCATTACTTCTCAACCCTTTTAAGTATAATATTCCTATCCTCTTCCAAGCCATCCCTTCCCTTCTAGTTTTGTCACTACCCCATTCTGTCTTTAATTGTTTATAACATTTCAAAGATTTCTTTTCCTCTATACTTTCCCAATTCTCCTGATTATATGTGTCTTGTACTGTAGTTATCACTGCCTTTCAAAAACCGCTGTAATATCTCTTGTGCTCTCCATAAATCTCCCATTCCTATCTTTAATATCATTCGTTCCAATTTATCCCACCAACTATTTGTATTTTTAATGTTTTTCTGTTAATTAATGCACAGATTCAATAATTATGGTTTCTCCCTTTTAATACACTTATGCTGAAATTTCAATATCCTGTTATTATTATTCCCCTCCTTTTTGTATTACCCAATATAGTAATGTCACTTCTCTTGGTGCCAATTTTGGCAGCCCTAGTATTTCTTAACAAAACAATCCATACATCTGGTCTAATTGTGTTCCTATGTCTGATGTGCCCCATACATTGTTCTGGCTTCAACGACCGCTTCATTCATTCTTTCTAACAACCTAACTGACATCTCCAGTTTATGTTTACATATTCTTACTCCTGACATTGCCGCCCTGCCATTAGCTATCACCTTTATGGCTTGTGTAGCCCATCCTCCACTGCTACACATCCTTACAGCTAAATAGTCATACTCGTTTACCACTTCTACTTTTTGATCTCCTATGACCCATTCCTCTCCTTTCAGAAGTGTCGAACCTCTTTTATATACCATTCTCTTTTAGTTTGTGTTGTTTATTCTTAGTCCCCAGTCAGCGCAAACCTATAAATTGCCTCAACGAATTTTTGTAGACGTATTACGGAAATTGCTCCGTAAGCAGTAAATGACAAAGCAATGCTATTATTAACAATTTCCTCTCAAATACTACATCCTATTGTTGATTTCTTGAAAGCTTACACAAAATGTTGAAGTAATTGAAGGAGGAAATAATGTACAGGTGCCATTCAAAAAATTCACTGCAAGACTCAGCTGATTATATCTTCTAATACTGTATTGCTACAGATTATAGAAGATATCTAAGTGAGCTTTTACTTTGAAACTGCAGTCACAACTCTCAAAGTTCACATAACTACCTTTGTGCGTCATCTGTAGCAATGCGGTATTGGAGCATAATCACGAGGTGACAGCTAAGCAGGAATGAAAAATACAGCTACAGCACTTCGACAACGTAAAATTTTGGGCGCGCGATTTTTCATAATTTAACTTCCCACCAGAGAATAGGGGCGTTGCGATCACCTCGTGCTGCCCACAATGAACATGGGAGGTTCACTTCTAATAACTATATGTTCTGTAGTTGTAAACACTTGCACACTACGTACAACGTGTGCACATTTTATCTAATAATGGTATACTGATAATAGATTACAAATGCACGTAAATGATTTATCTGATCACCCGGATTGTGATACTGTAACCATAAAACCAGGTTTCAGACTTTTATGTTCTGTTTCATGGCTTGGTGCCGGTACAAAGGGGCCCGGCTTACAGGCTAAAATTTTCATTGAGGTTATACTATGGGAATTAAATGCTTATTGTCAACGTGGGTATATAAAAAAACCCATACCATGACCTTTCGTAACAAATCGAGAACAGTTTTATTAAGTTAGTGTCTTTCAGTATCCACTTTTGGTTATCTACAATATTTACACGCGACCAAGTGTCCATATGCTTGGAGATATTCATCACTTAGAAGATTTCTCTTTTCAAACATGATTCTCTGTTTACTCATAGTTCTTTGATTATACAATATAAATGATGTTTATTCTCATCTGATAAAAACAAACTAAAGCTAAACTTTGTCGAAATAAAGTTATTATAAGTTGTTATTTAGTTTTTCAAAACCTTGGGAAACTTTACGCTCCAATAATATATTACATGTGGTGCCATCTCTGGTCAGTAAAGATATCGCATACTGCAATGTAAAACAACTAAAGTCATTTGTAGTGATGGTAAGCCAAGATAACTAAACCAATGTGCCCTGTAGGTTAATGGTTACAGGAGCTAGTAAATGTGTTATACTGCTTTCTCGATCCACTCCTCTAAAAAGGTATTTTACTATGTGCTTCAATTTTAAGATAAACGTTTAGAGATATACATTTGCTACATATTCCGCTGTGCAGTGGCTGCAAAGGAAATATTTACATGGTAATAAAAACAACAAACACTGGCTTTACATGGCTTTATTTTGAACTTCTCCGTTCAATTAGTACTTGGTCATATTTTCCTTAACTTGTATCACCTTCATGGGTCTCCTGGGAATCAAATCTGCTAGATTTTCAAAATACTTTTTGTCCATCTCCACCCATAACTTTTGCAAGGCATCCTGCAGCTTCTTGATATTTTATGGTTGCAGCCCTCTAATTTTATGTTTCATTTGATCCCAAGCACTTTCAGTTGGAGTTAGGTCAGCAGAATTACCAGGCAGTCAAGTACAGGTATATTACTGTATTTTAGGAACTTCTGAACCATTTTTGTTCTGTGAGCAGGGGTACCATCATGCATAAAGGACTGATACTGATGAATTTGCCAAAACGTGACCAAATGCTCTGGCAACACTTCTAAGTAGGTACTTCCCCTCACCGTTACCTTTTTAAGGAGGAAATAAAAGTCACCTCTACCACAGTTACCACTAAAGACACCACATATCATCACACTTTCTGGATGTTTATCAGTTATGACTGTAAACTTTGGATCGTAACCTGACATACATGTTGGCCTTCTAACCTCTTTGGACTTTCCTCTGACCAATTTTAAAGTGATTTCATCAGAAAACATTACTTTGCGCCAGTCCCTTGATGTCCAATGCTGATTTATTTTACAAAAGTGTACTCTTATCTTCATTATAGCTTTAGTTAGAAGAGGTTTCTTGGCAGCAAACCGAATTGGTAAACCTAAGTTATTTTTCTTAAGCCGATGCTGAATGGTTCCAATTGCAACACTTTTGAGCCGTTCTGGATGAAATCCATGGATTAGCCAGCACTTCATGTTTTAGAAGGTCCTTGGAGAAGTCTTTCTTTTAACACCTGAGGCTGTCACTTGTGAGGAGAAGATTCGTGCTTTAACCCCTTACCAACTCAAAAGACGGGTTCTATCCCCGTTGCTCTTCGCGGTCTATATGTCTGACTTCCCCACAGAACTACAGACAGTTACGCGCCAGTATGCGGACGATGATCTCATAATGTCACGTAATAAAACGTCAAGTTCTGCTTCGAGCCATTTCAACGACAGCTCCTAGCCATCGGCCGCTGGAGTGAAAAGTGGAGGATGGCAATTGTTCCAGGAAACAGCTCAGCTTTTCTACTGGCTAAGGTCCAACTCTGGCGACCAACGGGATCACTGAGGTTGCGGCAGAGGCAAATCCCATTGGTTACCTCGGCCAAATACCTTGGTGTTCTGTTTGATCGCGGGCTTAACTTCACTCCCCACGTGAGGGCTAAGGCCGTAGTAGGACATGCTGCACTGAGGCAGTTATTCCCCATATTCAAATCCAAGATTCCCACATACCTTAAACTGCGTCTGTATCGGGCGATAATTCCACCCCTAATTCTGTACGGATGCGAGATCTGTGGATTCGTGGCTCCGACCACCATCCGCAGACTGCAGATTGTGCAGAACCGTGCAATAAGGATGATCTATGACACCGGGCGCAGATTCCCAACTCATATCCTACATGAATATTTCCAAATGCCATATATAAAGGATATGGTAAGAGAGAGATGTCGAACCCTCCACAGCAACATTTCTGCACATCCCAAACAGCTGGTAAGCTCTCTGGGTCGGTTTGGCCACAGAGCTCCTCGCAGGAAGTGGAGATACAGACTCCTGCAGGACGCCATGGGCTATAAGCCTATGAGTATTTCACTGGTCCCAAGACTCGCCCAAGACCCAAGATGGAGGCAACAGCGGACAGCTCCATGTTGTCTTCGCTACACCACAAAAGATCGTGCTAGTTCGGTAGTTTTCGAAAAAATTCGCCAAGCTTCGAGAAACAGCGGATCCTGTATAAATAGAGCTGAGGTGGAGCCGGCGAGCCAGTGAATGCAGTTGAAACTTTGCAGTGACGAGAGGCTAGAGAGCGGAGAACCTATAGTCAGGTGTATGAAGCGGATTAGTCATTTAAGAGAATCCTTATGTTTGTTTACGGGTGGTGAAACAAAGAGTGACCTTAGGGTTGTGTGTATGCCATCATTTTTAGAACTCGTAAGGGTTGACCAAAGTGTGTTTCAAACTAGAGGAGGGGTAGCTCAGGAGGGAGATGTTCCTACTAAGGTCTGGTTTGCCAGGCAGGGTTGGCTTAAGTTAAAATTCGGCATTAGTTCTGGTTATATAGTGTTTATTCTACAACCTTACCAAAACAAAAACAAAATTATCTCTACGAGGACAACTGTGGCTTTTACCTGGCATAAAGACCCGCTCCCTGCTTTTTGATGTTGATTTTGAAGATTATAGACGTTGCCGCCAGAGAATCGGGCGACGCAGATTCCTGTAGCAAGTGCGAAACCTCTCATTTCTGGGCCAAATCCCTGGGGTTTTAATGCCGAAATTCTTCCGAAACAGCGATTGACTCTCTGCTTCGTCAGCTATGTCAGCAAGGCTTTCGACCTCCGCCTAACAGCCCAGCATGACTTACAAACCTACACGACCATATGCCCCGTGTACCGATAGTATTCTATCTTCCAAGTATACAATTAGTACAAAAGTGAATCGAGAAGATATTGACACATTGCTTCACTCACACTGTTTATTCACAGGACATGTTTCAAGAGCTCTTGCTACTATCATCAGCTGATACTCGACTAGTGCAGGTTGTAGTGGTTTCCTCTTTCTCCGTTTTGTCAATAGATGGCGTGATGTACTTGTCAAAGATGTCCGGTGGTGGATTTTCAAAATTCATGACTCTATGACGATTTTTGTTGATGAAGATTTTTTCCCATACGGAAAGGTCTATGGGGTGATTAATATATTTTATTAGTGATGTTTTCAAGTTGATGTCATGTATAGTATTCAAAAAATGAAAAGCCACTGCTGATTTTTCTGTTTCACCATTTTTAATGTTTCTTAGATGTTCTTTAGTTCTGATGTTAAATATTTCTTTTTGTTTTTCCTATATAAATTTTAGGGCAAGTTTCACATTTGATCCCATAGATTCCTGGTTTCTTTGGTAGTGATTGAATTTTTGGGAGGGCCTTTTAACAAATTTCTGATATTAAACCTATTTTGAGGTGCAAGTGTTATGTTGTGTTTTGAGAAGATTTTTTGGATTTTGTTATAGCTGGATGGGTGGAAGGTGAATTTTTTAAAAAGTTTTTTCTCTTTTTCTCCTGTAGGTTCTAGGGTGGTGGTTTCTTTTATTTTCTTAGCTTTGTTGAGTCTGTTAACAGTTTTGTCTATTAAATTTGGGTTGAAACCGTTGGATATAGCTACTTTTTATGTGTAGGTATTCTTCTTGATAATCTTCTCTGTTTAGTGAAAAGTTGATCATCCGAAAGATTAAACTCCAATTTTGTCTTTATCAAAAGTGTATCAAAATATTAACGTCACAAAAAACTTATACCAGAATTTCAATATTCTTTATATTATTATTATTACCCTCCTTTTTGTATTACCTAGCTCTAGTAATGCCACTTCTGTTGGTGCCGATTTTGGCAGCCCTAGAAGTTCTTTACAAAACAATCCATAAATCTGGTGTAATTGTGTTCGTATCTCTGATGTGCCCCATACCACCAATGCAGTCATTTTTCTGAGTTCAACTACCTCTTCATACATACTTTCTAACCATCTAACTGACATCTCCAGTTTCTGTTTACATATTCTTTCCCCTGACTTTGCCGCCCTGCCATTAGCTATCACTTTTATGACTTGTGCAGTCCATCCTTCACTACTACACATAGTCATACTCGTTTACCACTTCTACTCTTTGGTCTACTATGAACCATTCCTCTCCCTTCCTAAGTATCGATCCTCTTTTAAATACCATTATTTTTTAAATTTTGCTGTTTATTCTTAGTCCCCAGTCAGCGCAAAGCCTATGAATTGCCTCATTCAGTTTTGTAGATCTATTACGGAAGTTGCTCCTACTGTTAAATCATCCGCATACAATAAACCAGGGATCTCTTTGTTCATTATTATATGGCAATGGGCATTACTTTCCTTAACCTTCTCTATTATGTCATCCATAAATTGAATAGTATAGGATTCAATTTGCACCCCTCTCTTAAGCCTAAATTCTGTTCGGCGTCTTCTGATAATACATTCCACCCACATCTAATTCTGAATTTCACCCCACTATCAATTTTATCAACTTCGTTGATAAGCTTCTCGCTCACCCCTTTTGTTTTTAAATTCCATTTTACAGCCCCCCCCTTTTTATCGTATCGAAAGCTCTCTCAAAATCCACAAAAAGCATATACGATCTCCCCCTTTTTCCTGGTCAAGTATTTATCAATTGACGTCTTCATTATAAATACATTGTCTATAATTTGTGTTTTTAAGAGAAAATAAAGTACCTACACATTTGAAACTTAATATTGTATGGAAAAAGTTGTCTACTTTAGATGCGTATGTAAACTTGCGTACAGTTGCCACTTGTGATTTACTACTGGCAAGGACAAATGTAATCTTAGGCAAAGAAAGAATGTGTATGGGATTTAAGGTATAATTTTTAAGTAATGTACGATGGCTGTTCAATAAAGAATGATCACAATCATTTTGACAACGCACCTTTACTCATCCTCATAATTTTCATGGTCCTCAAAATAGTCTCCTCTAAATGCGATGCACTTGTCCAAGCGTTTCTGCCAGCCTTGAAAGACATGCTGCAAATTATTTTTGGAGAGATCCCTCAAACTTTCCTCCACAGCCTTCACCACTGCTTCTGATGATGGATAGTGCCTCCCACGAAGGCGTTTCTTCGGGTTAGGAAATAGAAAAGAGTCACATGGGGCTAAATCTTGACTATAGGAAGGGTGACGGATGCGTTTCACGTTGATTTTTCCAACATATTCAGCAACAACATTGGCAATATGCGGCCGCACATTATCGTGGTGCAGCATCCAGACTGTTTCACGGAAATGTGGTCTTTTGCGCCTGATATGGACTTGCAATGTTTTCAGGACTTCCCTGTAGTATGGTTCAGTTAAGGATGTGTGTACAGGTCCAACATGCTGATAAACCATTCCATGAATAACAAAGAATGAGATGACCATATCGTATCCAGCATAAGCATAAGCAGTTTTGAAACTGGAAGCTTGAAAGTTTTTATGCTTTTATAAAAACAGTACCAAAGGAAATTTATGAGATGAATTTTTTAATAATATCACCAGTGTTTGTGCAATTAAAAAGCAAAGCACGTATTTCACAAGGAAATACTAAACATTGATAAAATAAGAATGTAATTTATCTATTGTAAACCTAGGATCAGATTGAAATTCCATCTCATAAATTTACTAATAATGTATTTATGAGATAAGTGCAAACATTATTGTTCTGAAAATAAATTTCATCGTTTGGAACAGTTAATTTAAATGGCAATAAAATGCTATAAATGTATCGTCACCCTATTATCGGAAGGAACGACCAACTGACAGCTGAGTGCGGGACAGGAGGCATTGAGCCCACGCCTACCCATTTATCTTGTAGCACTAACTGAGGGGATGGTTAGGAAAGTATCACGGGCACTATACTGTCTCTTTCCCCTCCCAGTGACTTCTGGAACAGTCGGGATGATGTTCCGAAACGCGAAGCTTCCAGGAACAGCGATCTTCCTATATAAGGGCTGCAGTGGACGAGTCAGTTCAGTCCTTGGCAAGCAACCTGAAGAGCGCCGTGCTAGCCAACGGACTGGAAGACTGCGTACGTGTATCAGGGGAGTTCTTAGTCAGCTCTAGAGAGTTGTACGTAATTGTGAGTGTGGAGTGGAACTGTGACAGAAGAACTGGTGGATGGAAATCGTGTGCGCTACGTAATGTTTATGTAATCGACAAGTGTTACAACTAATTCGGTGGAAATAAAGAACATTTCGAGTTTGTGCAATTGGACTCTTAATTCTACCAACCCACAAAGTCACAGTATTAATATCACAAGAAGTATTTTACACAATGGTCTGAAAATTGGTGCGTGAACCATTGTTAGTACTACAACAATTGTGTTAAAGTTCCAAGTCAATCCATGCAAAACTATTGATTTATTTTTCACAGATGGATATGTGTATTTCACAAGTGCATTTCCAGTACATTAAATATAGTTACCTGTTTGCATTTAAACACATTTATGCCTATTTTAAAGCTAATTCTCTGTAAATCTGTTTCATTATGATATTTTTGTACTGTTAGTGATGTTCTATATTTTCACTTAGACGAGGCGATTCAAGGACATTCATTCCATACTCCGCACCGTTTGTTCTCCTTAAGCATAGTTCCATATATTGGAATGGAATTAAGGAGAGTTGAAGGACAATATATCAATGGTAGTTATAGGTTGTTTCAAATTTTGAAATACTGGCAAATAAATGTGTGCGAATGTTTTAACGATGTTTTCCAAAAAAATCAGAATTATTTGATGCGGTTAATTGCAAACATACAAATATATTCAATAACGCATATGTACGGAGGACCAGAAAAAATAATTTATACGATGGCTGTTCAATAAAGAATGATCACAATCTTTTTTCGACAACGTACCTTCACTCATCCTCAATATTTTGATGGTCCTTCTCAAAATAGTCTCCCCTGAATGCGATGCACTTGTCCCAGCGTTTCTGCCAGTCTTCAAAGTCATGATGGAAATCATTTTTGAGACATCCTTCAAATTCGCCAACGCAGCCTTCACCACTGCTTCCGATGATGGATAATGCCTCCCACGAAAGCGTTTCTTTAAGTTGGGGAATAGAAAAGAGCCACATGTGGATAAATCCGTACCATAGGGAGGTTGAGGGCTGCACTTCACGTTAATTTTTGCAAGACATGCAGCAACAACATTGGCATAATGCGGCCGCGTGTTATCGTGGTGCAGCATCCAGCTGCTTTATGGAAATGTGGTCTTTTGCACCTGATATGGACTTGTAATGTTTTCAGGACTTCCCTGTAGTATTGACCAGTTACTGATGTGTGTGCAGGTACAACATGCTGATAAACCATTCCATGAGTATCAAAGAATGGGATGACCATAACTTTCCCAGCAAAAGCAACCAATTTTGCTTTTTGGGGGGTTGGTGATGATGAGATTTCCACACTGAGCTCTGCTGTTTGCTCTCAGGATCAAAATGATGTAGCCAAGTTTCATCATCAGTGATTACGTTTGAAAGAAACTCCGGATCTTCCTCTGACATCAACTGTAACTGCATGTTACCTCCATTGCAGTGGCAGGCGATACTGAATATGTCTGAACTTGCCAGGCGGGAACCAAGAGTACCAACAATGAAAATACTACGGCGGGTTTTTTTTTCACATTAAGCCAACATAATATAATAAGATTGAATTTTAGTGCGAAAAATTATGACCGTAAAAAATTATGATCATTCTTTACTGTACAGCTCTCCTATGTTTGTTTCCTTACTTGTGGTGAAGTAACGAGGGTTATAACTTAATCGAAAATGTACAGGCACTAGAACCATAATGTTCCTCTGCAGACGAAAGGGTGTATGGCACTCAGAAATCTATCACAGAGATGAAAGGTGCCCATTATCCACCCCTCAGAACAGACGTTTTATAATCAATGCTTAAGAGTTATAATAATGTTACTTTATGGGTTCGAAGAATTAAAAGTCTAGTCTGCAGAAATTCAAACTGCTCTATATTTGAAATAAAAAGACGTTTTGTAGAACCCTTACAGTCTCTAAAAATGACGTGGCATACAAACTCGCAAACTCCAAGGTCTCTCCCTACAGCACCACAGGTAAAGAAACAAAAGAACTCACTTTCAAAGCAGTAAACAGCTGCACACACACGATTATCAGTTCTCCTCTCACTAGCCACTCCTCACTGCACAACTCAACTCCGTTCACCGATTAGCAACCCGACCGAGGCGCTGGCTGGCTGTTTCTGCTTCGTGCGCACCTGTTAAGGGTTTTACGGCATGTAAGGTTTTATGTTTCGGTTTTTGTAGGATTTTCTGTGGGTTTTGAGGTGGATGTTTGTTTTAGAGGTTGCAATTCTGTACCTCCAGATTGTGGGAATGGATGCATTACCATGCACCCCGGTGTTTTAATTTTAAAGTTTATTTATTTGGAGAATTTTGATGCCAAATAGCTTAGAAGATTATGTGGAGCTCAGCTGTAGCTGCTGTAAGGATTAGCTCCTGGGTTATCTCAGGTGCCCGCAAGCCATGCGGGGTAGAGTCTGTTTAGTAAACTCATGTGCACGTCGGCCGCTGCCTTTGATGAACCCTTATAACCGTTTTACAACACCCGCCCTCCCTTTCCCAGACCTTTCCGCAAGGTTGCCACCTTTCTCGATACGTCATGGGTATCGTAGAAGTCTTCGTCTAAATAAATTATCTTATGTCCATTACTGCGAAGCTTCCTTAGTTTGCACACACACGCACGCACACACATGATCTCCCCACAGAACCACGAGTCGTAGTGGCACAATACGTTGACGACGTGCTTCTGTTCTGCAAAGACAGACACATGCTCAGAGCCTTCAACCCCATACAGAGACACATCCGTCTCACACAGCAGTGGTGTCGTCGTTGGCGGATGTCCGTAAATCCGGACAAAAGCCACACCATACTTTTCACAAAGCGCGATCCCCCCCCGCAGACTGCCCCAACTTCAGCTTCCGATGTCGAAGGATAGAGTGGACTAACTCTGTCCGATACCTTGGAGTAACATTGGATAGAGACCTAACCTTTCGCCAACACACCAGAGACCTAGCGGCAAGGGTACAGGGAGCTATCGCTTCCCAGTATCCTATGCAAGGGTCGAGCTCGATGCCGTTGGCCTGAGGTTATACCTCATTCGAGCGCTGGTAATCTCCGTGATGCTATATGACAGCGAGATCGGGGGCATGGCCGCAGATAGCTGGTTGGCATGGCTTCAACGTGCACAGAATGGAGGGCTACGGTCTATCTATTCTGTGGGTCGCTATTTTCGTACCAGGTTGCTTCACGAAGCCTCGGGACTTCCATAAGTGGAGGACCAAGTTAGACGCCGGGCATCAAAATTCTACGCAACTTTACCAACTCATAGAAGCGCCCTTATATCACTGGGAGATTATGACCCCACTAGATGCCGTTCTAGACAACATCGGGTACCCTGCATGGCATGCCGGCACCCAAGATAACCCACGAGCTAATCCTAACAGCAGCTAAAGCTGAGCTCCACATAATCTCCTAAGTTGTTTGGCAACAATATTCTCCCCAACCCAAAACTAAGTTAAAAACAACAGGGTGCAGGGAATTGCATCCTGTCCTTCCATCCCGAAGGTACAATAATTGTAACCTCACAAAATTCTTCAATCTCATAACCTACACCATATCCATCCTACAAAATCCCGTTCGAATACCTTACCTTTGGCAAAACCCTTAACGGGTGGGCACGCAGCAAAAATCTTCTGGCTATGTACAGCCAGCACGTCATGGTCATGGTACTGGATTCCAAAATAACCCTTAACGATTTCAAAGTCCTAAACTGCTGTATTTCAAACCCAGCTCCTTAAGAGACAGCGCAAAGTTGGGTACCCATAAGGAAAATCACAAATTTCTTGCAAATGTGCAACCAATTCGTCTAAGGTGGGTGCTCTCCCTTTTTTTCATAGAATCTATAAATTTCTCGACGAATTAAAACGCATCTGAAATGATCTCCTTCAGAGAAACGTTTCCTTTTGTTTTCACACTTGATTGGCGTCTTTGGTATTCCTTTCGTCACAATCTTTCTTACTGTACTTCTGTGAATATCCAGAATTTATCATCAGCTTCATTGCATGACCCCTTACCAATATTATTGGTCAGAACATATTTATATGTGTTCAAAACAAACTCTTGAATTTGCTTAGAAACATTTCCCGTTATAACTTTTTTTTTGAGGCTTTTCCAGCAATAAAACTCGGCCCATTTATTCACACTGTTGTCACCACTTTGATTATTTTCACTTGAATGAAATTAATCTACTACTTCTACCACTGCATTTCCCTCCCACGGTCTCCACGTCGTGACACAAGGAATTTCTGCACGTCATGAAACAGATCAACTGGAAGTTGGAACTTTGTCAAGTGACACTCCACGTGGAGTAGACATGCGACTGTCAGTTCGACAATATCAGGTTTTCTATTGGTTCTCAACGACAGTGTTCCATTTCTGAAGTGTGTAGATAAATTTATTACGGTCATTAGTGGGCGGGAGGGTAGTTTCCTTTAAGGGGCAAACTGCACATGCGTTTACTAGGCAGACTCTACCCTGAACTGCCTGGAACGGGTCTAGTGGGGTCATAATCTCCCAATGATCTAACAAGGGTGCTTCTATCTCTGGGCAAAGTAATGTATAATCCTCCACGTATGAAAGACCCGAGGCTTCATGAAGCAACCTGGTAGGAAAATAACGACCCTCAGAGTATATAGACCGCAGTCCTCTATTCTGTGCACGTTGAAGTCATGCCAACCAGCTAATCGTCATTTATCCCTTCCGCATATAGGAACATTAGCAATGAGGTAATTTCTGTAAATACCTAATGTGTCTCGATTAACCTGAAATGCAACAGATACAGAAATAAGTGACTGTAAGAGTAGTTTGTTAAGAGTAGAGAATGTTATGCTATTTTTATTAATATATGTGTTCAATGTGCCCTTGGCATTACACTAAGCAACGAAAACTGCTAACTTTTATAAGTGTGAAGTATAGTTTTGTTTATATACTTTCTTCCTTATGAAGCATCCTGTATCCTACAGCCACGCATGAATACAACCCAAGCTTTCCTTCGAATTGGACATAAAATGTTTAGTTGCAAATGTGGAACTTCTTACCTCGTACGCTTGCATCTCCCAGGAAACGGAAGTAATAAACAGCTTGTTTGAATAGAAATTGTTTGCACTTGCTCGAAGTCTGGGAGAAGACAAAGTGATGTTTTGTTGTACAGTCTTCTATTTCTGAAGGCAAGAGTTAGTCTTCTGAGTACAAATAAGCACTACGAAGATATTTTTGTTTAAAAAAACACATCCCTAAGGTAGTGAAAGCCATCACAAATGTCACAGTAAACTTCAAATTCATTCTCTCGGTAGCATTAAAAAGGCACGGTGTGTAACAGTCACAAGAATCTGTAACCGCAGTATCAGGCAGCGATTAGGAGGCGGTAAATTAATCGAAATCAGATAGTTAAAAAAGAAGATAAATTAATAAAAATGCTTTGCTAAACTAATATAAAAAATCTTTTGACAGACAGTGAATATGAAAAATTCAACTCAATGGCCGGGATTTGAACCACGGAACTCCTGGTTTCCGTCCAGTCGCTCTTAACCATTGAGCTACCATGTCCAACGTGCTGTCCTGACATTAAATTCTTCATTTGACCCATATAATTCCCCCCTAGGCCACTAAGAGCTCTCGCATTCGAGATACACCGTTTGTGGCGACTTAATATCGTAAGTACTTAAGTCCCAGGCTTGATTATTTAACTCTTATTATTTTAGTTAATTGATGGAAATTAATCATTTCTCTACACTACCTGTATGTAGGCTAAGGTTTTTGACCGATAGAGTCAACATGAAAAATTCAATGCCATGGCCGGGATTTGAACCACGGATCTCCTGGTTTCCGTCCAGTCGCTACCATGGCCAACGTGCCGTCCTGACATTAAATTCTCCATTTGACCCATGTAATTCGCCGGTAGACCACTAAGGGCTCTTGCATCCGAGCCGGTCCCGAGTTCGAATCTCTGTCAGGGTGAGCTACCTGGGTAAGGTTCTTCCGGTGTTTTCCCTTATCCTGAAAGACAACTGTAGGGTAACTTTAAGCTCCATGGATCCCGGGCTCATTTGAGAATCATTTCACCTATTCCATTCATCGTCCGATATGACTTAACGTTGGAGGACCTAAATTACAAAAAAAAAAAAAAAAAAAAAAAAAAAAAAAAAAAAAAAAAAACCTATCCCAAGTGTACTGTATACGAAATGGGTTATTTTTGGAGGTCTAAGTTGATGTTGAAGAATACATAAAGACTGTTTAAGAAAAAATAGCAACTCTCGTTATTTATTTATGACACCTCGTGTGTATATTTTCCAAAATATTTCTCTATACTATTTGTGATTTGAAGCATGTCACCTTCAAAGCATAAAGGATTTTCTGAAAGGATTGATAGGATGCTTTAGGCTTTGTTGACGAGATGAATATCGACTATCGGTGTTCTAATCGAGGCAATTGAATTTTCGTTCGTTCCAATATCATGATACCTGAGCGGTTGATTGATTTATGCGCAAAGTAATAAACTGTTATCGTGTAAAACGCTTTTAATGAACTTCCAGCATCTGATAGAGTTGACTGCCAAATAAACTACTTCTCTGATACAGGAGTTTTTCATCTCAGCTATTTAGTAAATTAATTCCAAAAGTGATAAACATGTCCAATATACACAAACTAGATATATCGCAGTATTAGTGAAATTCAGGTGATAAATCAGAATGGTGTATTTAGTATTAGGCTCTAAAAATTTCATAAATTGTAATATAAGAGTACGAATGAGCCAGTAGACTTCAACAGCGTGACAAATTGGAAAGAAGGATGAGGTGAGAGATCATGAAGAAGACAGCGCAATCACCAATGGGGTACAGATGTATTTTTTTATCTTGAAAAGTACAGAGGGATGCGCAGTGGTATCTGGACGAGTCCACCTCAGAACGGTTGCAACTGAGGGGAGGGCAGGTCAGTTGAGTACCAGTTGCGAGCAACTTAACCCGTGCAGAGTTACTCGGTAACACTACAGCTTGTTTCAAAATGTGCTTGTCTCCTGGTTCCATGAGGGTATTTATAAATGACGCCTTCTAGCAGCACATTAGGAAATTAATTGCTACATTTAAAAACAGGACAAGTAATAGCCAATATCCATAGAATTATAAAAAAGGAACAATGGTCTGGGTCAGCTATAAAAATCTGGAGAAGGGTGTCTGAGGCAACAGTTGTGTCTGAAAGCAGTTTAGAAGAGTTATTAAGGAAAGAAAAGCCATTGGTGCTAGTGCAACAATGCCCTTCTCTATGCCCAATAAACAAAGATTAAGAAAATGCACAAAACCTAATTTGGATGTTTTTATTCAGAAGTAGTTAATAAATTTTAAAGCACAGAAAAACAAAGACCAACTTTGAAGAAAGTGCTTATGAACATGCTGGACCATATGCCTGGAGTGAAATACGTTACAGGGACTCTGCAGCGATATTGAAAGGCCGACAGTTGTTTATCATGCCTGCTGGAGGAGAACAGGGTTTTGTTCCAAATGCCTATGTACTATTTAGGATCCAACAAAAGCGTGGAGACTACTACCATAGTAAGAAGTACAACATAGCTTATAAGAGCTGCAAAACTGGCTTGGAGAATGAAATTTGTTTTTAGACACCTTATGCACCGCCGTCTCGTCTCGTAATCTTACGCGTGTGACGCATTGTGGCGATATGTGCACTATCCCACCACAGTTGCTACTCATCCCTACCGCGCAGGATTCCTGTCAAGATAAAATAATACATCTATAACTAACGTTGTTAGTCCAATAGCATCCACTCTCTTGAGATCGCTCCGTGTGGTTGGGGCCCACTGTGAGGTGGGTTCAAACGAGGCTACACCTCTGTGTAGGCAGCAAATCTCTAACCATCCAACTGAAAACTGTGTGGCAGGCTCGCGCGGCATACAACCCTTAAACTAATGGGAAATATGAAAGTTATATTTTTAACAATAACCAGGCGTTTTAGAAGATCTCATAGGTCAGAAATGATGATCAAATTACAGACTTAAACATAAATAAATATTAAAAGTACGGGATTGGTCCTAAAAGTTTCCGCCCTAATAAAGGTATAAGCCATTTTTGCAGATATCCTTTATGTATATACATTATGGGTAGAGCATTGAAATACTGGTTCGGAACAAAAGAATAGGAAACAAATAATATTTGAAGAAGTGTTTAGAAATGCAGCAAAAATGTATTAATGATGTTACAGGGTAAAAAAGTATACAAGATATTCTGAAGTAGGATATGGGGATATGTGGAGCAATAGTAATGGAGCAGATAAAGGTTTCCGGAAAAGAGTTAAAATGAGGATAGAAGACATAGAAAGACAAGATATATTTGTAGTTTACATTCCAAAACATCACTATGAAGTTATAGACCGATAAACATGAATTGGAGAAGAGAGAAATATGTTGATATTTGTGACAAAATGACAAGAAAATGCTTCGCATTGGCCAAAAGAGGAATATAAGGTAAAATGGCTTAGGGGAGAGAGATGAGCAAGAAAAGAGTATAATGTGTAATACAAAATCAATTATTGTTTGTCATTTATTAATAGAATGTGAGGAAACAATGAACTGGAGCGGAAAAGTACTCAAAAAGTAGTGGACTACGTTACCTAGTGAATTTTAATTAAAAGTTTACTGAGTGTTAAATAAAGAAACAATGTTTTGGAAATAGGAAAATGCCTTCTTAGGTTTAGTGTGAAGTAAATACTTAAGCATAATTAGAAATAAGGATAATCAGGATAACGTTGATTGAGGACCATAATGGTAAATAGGGCCCTGTAGCTCAAAAAGGATTGTCTTAGGTTCTATGGGCCGAAGAAATTCCAGCAACTCCATAAACAGTTGTAATTTGATTGGTAATTAGAGATATGCAGCGATGTCAATATATTACTATATTCTAAATTTATAAGAATTTGTATATATATTGAAGTTTAAGACATTTTTCATTCATATTATATTTTATTTTCACAACATAGTCCCCTAGTAACTCTACACACCTCTCCCAGCGATGCACCCATCTCTGTAACCCGTCCATGTAGTACTCTGCGTTTTCCAACATAGTCTCATTGTAACTACATACTTCCCGCAGGGATGCTCTCATCACTGTAACCCGTCTAAATAGTACTCGGCGTTTTTCAACATAGTCTCCTTGTAACTCTATACACTTCTCCTAGCGATGCTCTCATCTCTGTAACCCGTCCAAATATTACTCGGCGATTTTCAACATAGTCTCCTTGTAACTCTATATACTTCCCGCAGGGATGCTCTCATCTCTGTAACCCGTCCAAGTAGTACTCGGCGTTTTTCAACATAGTCCCCTTGTAATTCTACACACTTCTCCCAGCGATGCTCCCAACCCTGTAACCCGTCCAAATAATACTCGGCGTTCTTCAGCATAGTCTCCTTGTAATTCTACACACTTCTCCCAGCGATGCTCCCTTCTCTGTAACCCGTCCAAATAGTACTCGGCGTTTTTCAACATAGTCTACTTGCAACTTTACACACTTCTCCCAGCGATGCTCCCATCTCTGTAACCCGTCCATATAGTACTCGACGTTTTTCAACATAGTCTACTTGCAACTCTACACACTTCTCCCAGCGATGCTCCCATCTCTGTAACCCGTCCAAATAGTACTCGGCCTTTTTCAGCATAGTCTCCTTGTAATTCTACACACTTCTCCCAGCGATGCTCCCTTCTCTGTAACCCGTCCAAATAGTACTCGGCGTTTTTCAACATAGTCTCCTTGTAATTCTACACACTTCTCCCAGCGATGCTCCCTTCTCTGTAACCCGTCCAAATAGTACTCGGCCTTTTTCAACATAGTCTCCTTGTAATTCTACACACTTCTCCCAGCGATGCTCCCTTCTCTGTAACCCGTCCAAATAGTACTCGGCGTTTTTCAGCATAGTCTCCTTGTAATTCTACACACTTCTCCCAGCGATGCTCCCATCTCTGTAACCCGTCCATATAGTACTCGACGTTTTTCAACATAGTCTACTTGCAACTCTACACACTTCTCCCAGCGATGCTCCCATCTCTGTAACCCGTCCAAATAGTACTCGGCCTTTTTCAGCATAGTCTCCTTGTAATTCTACACACTTCTCCCAGCGATGCTCCCATCTCTGTAACCCGTCCAAATAGTACTCGACGTTTTTCAACATAGTCTACTTGTAACTCTACACACTTCTCCCAGCGATACTCCCATCTCTGTAACCCGTCCATATAGTACTCGACGTCTTTCAACATAGTCTCCTTGTAACTCTGCACACTTCTCCCAGCGATGCTCCCATCTCTGTAACCCGTCCAAATAGTACTCGGCGTTTTTCAGCATAGTCTCCTTGTAATTCTACACACTTCTCCCAGCGATGCTCCCATCTCTGTAACCCGTCCAAATAGTACTCGACGTTTCTACTTGTAACTCTACACACTTCTCCCAGCGATACTCCCATCTCTGTAACCCGTCCATATAGTACTCGACGTTTTCAGCATAGTCTCCTTGTAATTCTACACACTTCTCTCAGCGATGCTCCCATCTCTGTAACCCGTCCAAATAGTACTCGACGTTTTTCAACATAGTCTACTTGTAACTCTACACACTTCTCCCAGCGATACTCCCATCTCTGTAACCCGTCCATATAGTACTCGATGTTTTTCAACATAGTCTCCTTGTAACTCTACACGCTTCTCCCAGCGATGCTCCCATCTCTGTAACCCGTCCAAATAGTACTCGACGTTTTTCAACATAGTCTACTTGTAACTCTACACACTTCTCCCAGCGATACTCCCATCTCTGTAACCCGTCCATATAGTACTCGGCATTTTTCAACATAGTCTTCTTGTAACTCTACACACCTCTCCCAGGGATGCTCCCATCTCTGTAACCCGTCAATATAGTACTGGGAAATTTTTCTATGCAAAATAATTGCTCATGAAGGTGATTGCCTCTGAATTTGACGAAAATCTCTGTCCTCCCAGCTTATGTTTCAGATAAGGGAGCGAAAAGAATTCGCTTGGGGCAGATTTGGTGAGTGTAGATGGTTGGTCAAGCACTTTAAACTGTAATTCGTAGATTTTCGCCACTGCGACTGCGGAGGTGTGAGACGGAGCGTTGTCTTGGTGAAACAGCATTTTCGTTTTCTGCAAATTTCAGCCTTCAGCGTGTCAAGTAATGATGCGTAGTATGCTCCTGTAATGGTTTTTTACTTTTTCGAACATACTGATTAAAATAACTCCATGACTAACCAGAGAAAAGTCGCCTTCCCTTTTCCAGTCGAAAAAGTAACACATTTTGTTTCTTTTGCAGTTTGTTGTTTGGACTATATATTTATTTCGGGCGTATAATGATGTATCCAAATTTCATGTACTATTATTAATCTGTGTCAAAACTCGGACTTATTGCGCCTAAATTCCGCCAACAAAGCATTGAAAATATTCATTCGAACACGTTTTTGGTCTGACGTGAGCAAACACGGCATCCAACAGGAGGGCACTTTCTCAACCTAAAAGTTCATTTAATATGTGACAAATACGTTCTTTTGACATGTTCATATCCTCCGCTATCTCTCTCACTTTAGTTCAGTGGTCGTCTAGCACTATCTGGTGAACTTTGGTGATTTTTCCGTTGTTTGTTGCACTTTTTGGACGTCCCGAACGTGCATTGTATCACAAGCCATTACGGCCGAGTTTAAATTCAGCTGCCTAAAGTTTCACTGTGATAAATGATTTCGTAGAGTCCCCATACAAAGAATTCAACTCGTCTTTGATTTGCGTAGGCGTAATGCATTTCAAAACGACGTATTTAACGACAGCTCGATACTCGATTTTGTCCATTTTCATAAAGACACTCACATCAACTCACTCAAACGACTGTTATATAACAACTGAGCGTCCAATTGGGCTGACACTTTGGTGAGTAACTGTCAACAGATGAACAACGAAGTTCACTAGCTTTTATTTACGAGTGCTGCCATCTTCAGTTGTGGTCAGAAACTTTTCGGATCACCCTCGTACATTTCGAACATCGCTCTAGCTTATAAATAGAATTAAATTTATCAAACACTGCAAAATTACCTTGCACATAAAGCTACTTCAAGAAGGTGTGTAACAGGCCTGGGGAACAGTAATTCCACGGTGTCTACGTGCTAACTCTTCATGACTACCAAAGCAAAAAGTCACTTGGGGAAAACATTATACCTAAGGCATATGTATGTGTGATAGTAGCTGCAGGGCATTTTAAACTTAGACTGATATTACAACTACGAGTAATAGCGTAACCAATTCCCAGCAAGGCTCCACGTGGGTAAAGATATTCTAAAGCATTTTTATTGCTTGAAGTTGCATATGAATAGGATTTGCAAATATTAAGGGTATTAAATAAATAGCCATAACATCCAAATGTTTTAAGTTAGAGAAGTAAAACTTAGTATACTCTTTTAAAATAATACAGTTATAGGCACAATTTGTTTCATAATTTTCAATTGTATATAACTAATGCTACATATTTTTTCTATATGCAGAGATATTTACAAATTTAAGCCCATTTTTTTTTTCAAAATTCCCATATGCTACCGTTCTGAAATTTGGTATGTTATTTTAAAATACATTAACATGATTTTTTTTGTTTAGATTTCTTATTGAAGCTGTATAGAATTTTTTAAAAATATCTTAATCATATGCATCCTTTAAAAATTAAAATAATTTCATATATTTTGCATCATATTCCATCTGGAGCTTAATCTTAAATTCTAGAACCAACAAAATGTTCTTTGTGACATAAGAAAGCTGTGTGGTAAATTGCATCGCTGTAGATAAAGTAGCTTGAGAGAAAAATCGGTTGAACCAGTAGAAAATGCAAGTTACGGGGAAAGGCAATTAAAAATACAATAAGTATTATTCAGTTTGCCTTTTAATTTTAAGTCAGAACTTCCCATATCCATAGTCTGTATCCTCATTCTGGTCTTCTTCAGCCTTTCGTTTTAAATTCCTCTTCTGCCTTGCTTCTTTCTGCATTAATTTCATGGCTCTTTCTGCACCAGCGATGCGAATGTTGTCGATACTCTGTAAAATTGTTTACATAAACACACTAGGTTGATACCCTAACTGATGCACAACTTTCTTTCTGCCAACATTCCCATCATTAAACACTATTGCAGCATCAAATGTAGCAATTTTGACCACTATGGAATACAAAAATGATGTTTTGGGACACCTTTTCCATATCAAACTGTTGAGGCTTTTATTTGGGTTTTGTGTCCCTCCATAAAGACATTTTTTAGCAAGTCTGGGTGTGCTAAGAATTGGTAGGTGGGCTTTATAGATTCCAAGACAGCTGACGGAAGACCATGTGTTGCTACCATGCTACTATGCAATACTATGGCATTTAATTTTTAAAGGTACATACAGACCACGTACAGTCATAATATTTTGGTGTTTGATATAATACTATATACTATTTTACAAAACAATAAAAAAGTTAGATTTTTTGAACATTTTCTCGTACGTCCCCCCTTAAGCCTTAGACTTAGGATAAACAAAAGAAGGGAAAGTATTTGAATCCAGAAGAATGTGTTCTGAAGGAAAGAGGGACAGAAAACCTATCGATCAGGGAAAATTATAAGAATCCATAGGTCACCAAAGATCGAATTGGGAATCCTTAAATACGAGTCGTACCCTTTACCACGGGGCCTCCTAAGTTAAAGAACAGCTTTCGTTTCATCGAAAAGGCCCAATACAAAAACCTCTCCTTTCTGTCTTCTTAGAGCATTCGGATTTTGATTTCCAATTGACTGTGGAGCAAAGGACGTTAATATAAGCGTCAGGAAGAACAGATCAAAGGACAAGGACCCCCCCTGCCCTCTTTCACTATTCGTCTGTTCGATAGGCAATGCTTTGAGGTCTTCTGTGACCAAGATTGCTTCTCTTGATTCACTGTCGCATTAATAATTTGGCAATTGGTATAACTGCGTCACAGAAACAAAGGCGTGTGTTCTTTAAGTAAGATTCTAAAGTGTAAAGCAATATAAGACATTACTCAAATTTCTTGAATACATAAGGAAAGCAAAGTTTTGGTTCCATAAATATATATATATATATATATATATATATATATATATATATATATATATATATATATATATAATGTGTGTGAACCTCGCATTTTAATTTCTGTTCATCCTTGTGCAAATTGTTCTCAAAAAACCGCACGAGGGGGAGGTCATAAAGTTTTAATTATCACCCTGTATTTTTTATGCTGGACCGATGAAGCTTTTTCATGTCATCATTGATCCTTCGGGACATAATGTTGTCAGCTGAATCCTTTTGTTTTTTACAGTGAATTCCAGAAGTGACTGAGATGCAAAATGGGGAAAATTGAGGCTCGTAGTGTGATCATGCTATTGCATTTGAAGGGCAAAACTGCCCGGGACACCCATGATGAGATAACGTCTGTGTGTGGAAAGGATAAGCCATTGTATGACACTATTGCGAGGTGGAAAAGGAATTTTTAAACTGGTCACATGTCCCTGACAGATGCGCCAAGATCTGATAGACCGTCGGCTGTCACAGTGAAGAAAGTGGAGTGTTTAAAACTGGAAGACAGACGAGCGACTATCCCAATGATCATGAATGAGACATATCATAATTGTGGTAGTGTGTGGATAATTATTAATTATGAACTTCACATGTCTAAGGGGTCTGCACAGTGGTTTCTACGATTGCTAACCCCTTTCCAAAAGCAAACACGGCGTAACCTTTCAAGACAGATGTTGATGCTATTGGAACAGGATGAAGATGGCTTTTTGATCGTCTGGTAATCACGGATGAATGCTGGATCCAGAGATAAAAGCTATGAGCATGGAATGGAAACATGCCGAATCCCCTCCTCTCCGAAAGGCAAAACGTGCAAAAGTCAGCTGGGAGAGTCATGGTTTCAGTTTTCTGTCGTGGAGTCATCCTTACAGATTATCTTGCCAAGGGTCAAACCATCACTAGCTGATACTACTGCAATATTCTGGACAAGATAGAGCAACTGTGATTAAGAAACGACGCGTTATGCTCTCTAAAGTTGTTCGTCTTCTGTCTGACAATGCACCAGCTCATTCGACTCAAGTTGTAGTTGACAAAACAAGAGAATGTGGCTTTAAGACCTTACAGCATCCACCTTATTCGCCCGATCTCACACCAATTACTTTTTCTCGTTCTCGGAAATGAAGATTCCGTTACTTGTTCGCCGATTTGACAACACAATTGACGTTCTTAATGAATTGAACGAGTGGTTTAAAGCGAATTCTGCAGACTTCTACAATCAAGGTATTCGGAAGGTCAAGAAACGCTGGGAAAATGTGTAAATATATATGGTGACTCCGTAGGGAAAACCTAACAAGCACATATCAACGCAAACTCTCTATCATATATTAAAAAATGTGTTAATTAAAACTTTACGACACCTCGTCGTAAGCTTCTAATTTGTGTTAACTCAGTCAGATGTTTGCAAAAATTGTTTCACTATACATCTACTTTTAGATACAAGGGGAATAAAAGAATAAACTCGAAGACATGAGCAAATACTTCAAGAGCTTATCGCTGTAAGCTTCCGTTCTCTTTGGATGTACAAGAGAGCCCTACCAAAAGATATCGCATATTTAGACATTTATTCACATTGGAACATTCAAAACAATAGCAATAGATATCTCGGAAATGTTAAATGAGACAAAAATAATTTTACATAAAATACATAGGGCAACAATGAAAATGTTTCAGGCTTAAAAATAATGAATTTACATGTTTTTCCATCTCCTGATTGCAAAAATCGCCATAAAAATGATAGCTTAGCGCTTGTTATGAAGATAAAGTGACATTTCAGTTTTTACAGTGAAGATTTTAAATTTTGGGGTAAATTTTTTGGGGAGTTGGTACACCAGTCAAATAACAAAACACAAACAGAGCGAAATTTTGGAAATTAAATAATGCAAAAGTTAAGGAAGGTATTAGTGTCGGGCCATAAATAAGAGAACTTGAAAAATAATCTGCATTTGACCAAATTTTGGAGGGGAAAGAAAAGGAAGCTTGGGAAGCCTTCAAGGGAGTTTTAAGGAACAAAAGAGATGACAACTAGAAGCATTTGGTGATAGTGCTCCTGCAAAAATACCGTAACCTTGTATGCAACATGTCCCTTAAGATCCATTTTCTCCACTCCCACCTAGACTTTTTCCCTCCTAGTTGTGGAGCTGTTAGTGATGAACATGGGCAGAGATTCCATCAAGACATTTCTGTTATGGAACAAAGATATCAGGGTCGTTGGAATGAATTAATGCTTACGGATTACTGTTGGTCTTTGTATAGGGATTCTGCGGAACTCCATCACAAGGGGCAAGCTAAAAGACGACGAAGTCAACAGGCCACCACATGATTCTCTTCAGACACGACTAGCTGCGAAGTATTTTTCCAGCAATTTAGAACTCTTAGCATGTAATTACCAGTTAAAAAAATGAAATGCTCTTTATTGCTGTTAGCATGTATATAACTAACATTTATCCTTTTCTCTCAATCCGTTGATATGTAATACTTCCACCTTGTGTATATCATACAAACTAGAGCTAATAAAACAATTTAATTGTCATAATTGTTTTTCCCATCCCAAAATTAATAGCAGTTGATTCATGAAGTGCTCGAAACACTTAAAAATTATTTTTGTTGCCCAGTGTTATTTGCTTTAACAAGATACTATTTCTTTCATTTCAGATTTTTTCTACCACTTACGTTTTATCTGCCATTTAGTATTCTAAACAAAATGCTTAGAGCCCTTAATGGGCCTAACAAGCTGTAGACGAACTTTACATCTAAACCTAAGTTTCTGAAGTAAGTATTATTAATAACTAAACACTAGTAACACAACTTCACTATTTACTTATGTTATTCTAATCCTGGGACCGATTTCAAAGCAAAACGTCTCCTTCATCCTCATCCACTCAGCTTGAAACTCACCAACCAACCAACTAACTGACTGACTGACTGACCTTGACCACTACCGGAGTGTGAAGAATAGCTCCTTATCTAACTGCCATCTACCGGGGACAACACAAACTTATTGATGACATCTAGTGGAGGGATATCAAAATTCATTACGCGATCCTTATATTTCAAAATAAATATCTTCTCCCAAACCATTAAATCTATCGGTTCTTTCAATTGTTTCAATAATTTTACTTCTGGATTTACTTCATGATTATATGACCAAAAATGATCAGCCACTGCCGATTTCTCTGTCTGTCGATATTTAATATTTCTAAAATGTTCCTTCGCTCTGGTTTCAAAATTACGCTTGGTGCTACCAATGTAGATCTTATCGCATTCTAAACAGTTAACTTGATAAATACCAGATTTCCTGTTGTCTGAAATTTTGTCTTTTTTAGAAAACATTCCATGAAAATCAAAAAATGAGATGACGATACCTTTCCCAGCAGAAGCAACCACTTTTGCTTTTCTGGGGGTTGGTGATGAAGGAGATTGCCACACTGAGCTTTGCTGTTTGCTCTCAGGATCAAACTGATGTAGCCAATGTTCATCAGCAGTGATTACTTTTGAAAGAAACTCCGGATCTTCCTCTAACATCAGCTTTAACTGCATGTTACCTCCATTGCAGCGATAGACGATACTGAACATGTCTGAACTTGCCTGGTTCTCACAGGCAGGAACAAGGAGTACCAACAATGAAACTGCTACGTCGTGTTTGTTTCACATTAAGCTAATAAAATAGAATAAGATTGAATTTTGGTGCGAAAAATTATGACCGTAAAACAGTTATGATCATTCTTTATTAAACAGCTCTCGTATTTATCACCAAACTCTGAAAATGAAACAACTTCTATATTCATCCCAAGATTTCTGTTTTTTTTTTAAAGAAATAATTTTCCCCGAACCATTATACATCTATCGGGCTCGTAATTTAAATTTAAACCAGAACGAAAGAACTTTTTCGGAATGTTTAGTATTAACAGACTGATAAATCGGCAGTGGCGTATCATTTTTTGCCATTTAACCACGGAATAAATCCAGGAGTTCAATGATTAAAGCAATTATAAGGCCCGATAAATTTAATGGTTTGGGACAAGGATACTTATTTGTATGAGTAATTCACTTTTAAATTCTACCAATCGATTCTTTCTTTAAATTTATTTCATTTTAAGAGTTTGGCAATGCACAGAAAAATATTCCGACATCCAGTTGCGTGAAGTTTACGACATTCTTTTGTTTTGCTATTTAATTTGTACTCTACGGTAAGAAGTAAGAAAATAGACATGACTGCCTATTGCGTAGATTATGAAGCTAGTTACAGGGAAGCAATAAGTATACCTCAATCAAAAAAAAAAAATAAAAAAAAAAATAAAAGAACATTCGTCGTTAAAAAAGTTAATACGTTGTTATGCTTTTCCAGTTTTACCAAAATCTGAAAATGAAACAAACTTAGAAACAGAATCAGCTGCTGGTATTTCAAAATTCATTACGCGATGTTTATCTTTTAAAATAAATATATTTTCCCAAACCATTAAATGGATCAGACCATTTAAAAATAAGAACAAGACTGGCCACTCGATTAAGGGTTCCTGAAATCCATTTCAGCTTTAATAATTCAACTTATTAGAAAAAACAACATCATTTTTCTTAAGACGAGTTATGGTACAAATAGTTTTACATTTGTATAATCACTGCCTATGTTTAAAGAAGTGAATGATTGTAATATTAATTATTATAATAATAGATATCTGCACCTGAATTGAGATTTATTTCACTGTATTAGAAAATGTGGATCCTTGGGTAGCGTAAATAATAGGAATCAAATTTGTGAAACAATATTCATAGTTTTTTTCATTCAGAGTCACTAAGGTGGAGATCCTGTGGGAGTCGTCTCTTCAGGCGCGTGGGCTGGCGGGTTCGTACGCCGATGTCGTACATCACAGCTCCTGGAACATTTGGCAGGTTTGAGAAGAAGCGAGAGGCGATCCGACGTACGTACTGGTGAATAGGAAGGAGACCAAGTTCTTTATGCACTTGTTGATTTCTTACGTACCAAGGGACATCCGTGGCGATGCGCAGAAATCGATTTTGCAGGAACTGTGGCCTTTGGAATTGAGTGTTGCTAGCCGTACCCCATACCTGGGAAGCATATGTGATAAGTGGCTTGACAAGACATTTGTAGAGAAGCAGAGATTATTCAATCCCTAGAGGAGTGTGTCTGAAGTAGCGGGCCGAGTTTTGAAAGTCGTCCTGATGCCAACGAGATAAGTCGATCAATATGGGCTCGCCAAGTAAGTTTAGTGTCCAGCATTACTCCAAGGTATTTGACGGAGGCAGTAGGAGGTAGCCAGTGAATTCATTCATGTTTAATATGCAATTCGGGAGAGTTGGAGATGCGACGTAAGCTAAAAATCTTAGCTGAGGTCTTTTGAGTGTTAAGACGTATGCGCCAAGTATCGAACCATTCAACGAGGCAGTCGAGAGAGGTTTGTAGCGTGTGAATAGTTGTAGGGAGATCTGTGCCGGAATGATATAAAACAGTATCATCAAAGTTTAAGGTTATGGAAGTAGGGGCCAAGTCAGGAAGAACATAGGTATACATACTAAATAAGATTGGCGACAATATGGATCCCTGAGGAACTCCTGCTGTAATATAGCACTGAGAGTTCTCCTTGCCACCAATACGAACAGCAAATGTGCGATCTGATAGAAAACTACAAATGGTAGTGAGCAGATACTGTGGAAGTCCAATGCCATACAGTTTGAAGATTAACCCCTCATGCCAAACTTTATCGAAGGCCGGTGCTACGTCGAGGAACAGGGTGGTTGTGTGCTTTCGTTGCTCAAAACCATGAATTACTGTTTGTGTTAAACGTAGTATTTGGTGTGAAGTAGAACGTATAGAACGAAATACAAATTGGAAGGGTGGAATGATACGGTTGTCAGAGGTATATTTAAGGAGACGGCGAAGAAGAATCTTTTCAAAGAGTTTGGACAAGGTAGGCAGCAAACGTATCGGACTTTAGCTGTCGGTGAGATTTTTAGGTTTATTAGGTTTGTGAAACACAATGATTTGAGCCAATTTCCAGGTGTGTGGATAAAAGCCAAGTCGAAGACAAGCGTTCAGGATTGAAGACAAATGTGCTGGGGCCTTCAACAGTGGAAGTGACTGACGATGTAACCTGCCGTTTACGAAACCTGTTTGACCTCCATTCTGCATAATTTTCATTATTACCTTGAGATATAACTGAAGTTTGTTAGAAACAATTGAATTTTATGAGTTTATAGTAAACTTGATTTGTCAATATCAAATGGGCATAGGGGGGAGCAGTTGTATTGACTTTAATTTATAGGTAATTGATTCAGATATTCATTTGGTAAGTTTTTTAACTTTTTATATGACATAACATAAATGTCCAGGATTCTATAAGATATATTAAAATGCGAATTTTAATTTTTCAGGAGGTGGATTGTGTTGGCCCCTAGCTCTGTTCCAATGGCTCAATTTGGTGCTAGTTCTAGCTGGGGACCCCACATCACACGGTAAGTCTTAGACTGTGTTACTAATATGGTAGTATCGCCCTTAATTCAAATACGTGGGGTGGGAACTGGCACTCATTGATGATGATGATGATGATGATGATGATGATGATGATGATGATGATGATGATGATGATGATGATGATGATGATGATGATGATGATGATGATGATGGATATAGGTGCGCTCAACTACAGCGGTTATCAGCGCCCTTTTAAAAACTACTCATGGCAAAAGCCAGATATCAAAAGTTTCTAAACACTATACTAATATAAATAAACCTATTAAAACTACATGCACACAGAAAGCGGAAAAACCAAAACAAAGAAAATCAAAACCTACTAAAATATGTTCGCTATATCCTAAAGTCTAAACGAGAAAAGAATCTAAAAACCTTCTCCACTACTGCGTTATCGTCCACTAGCATTTCTGCAAAGCTGACCGGCAGCTGCAGAGACGTCCTAAGGTCTGCTAGGTGAAAACACTCTAGCAGCACGTGTCGTAAAGATAACGCTTCGTTGCAAAACGGATACAGTGGAGAAGGCCCCTTTTCAAATAGAAAACTATGAGTAAAAAGCAGTGCCCAATACGCAACCGAGCCAAATTCACCTCCTCACGACCAGACGACCGACAGGAGGTAACCCAGGGAATCGGAAGTTCCTTGACAGATCTAAGTTTATTATTGCGGTGAGCGGACCACTCTTCCTGCCAGCAGGTTTGCACAGCTCTCCGCAATACGTCCCTAAAAGCTTCTGATGTCACAGATGGTACTCGAACGCTGGGCTTCATGGTAGCCGTCTTGGCTGCCGAATCCGCCATTTCATTCCCCCGCAAGCCTACGTGACCAGGGATCCATGCGCACACCACTTTAACGCCAGAAGCGTGTAAAACGTGGAGGGCATCCTGTATACGCTGCAGAATAGGGTGGTAGTTGTACAGCTGCCGTAGACTTTGAAGTGCACTGAGGGAATCACTCAGGATTAAGCAGCCCCCCAACTTTCGTCGACGTACGTGTAAACTGGCTCGGTATATTGCATAAAGCTCTGCAGTAAAAAATGGAAGTGCTAGTGTGGAATCCGAATGTATACGGTTCAGTTCCACACACGTAAGTACAACCAACACCATTTGAGTTCTTGGAGCCATCAGTATAAGTTATAAAATGGTACACATATCGCGATAAAAATTCTAAAAAAACATGTGCGGATACTAGACATAGACATGGCAGATTTATCATATTTAGTCATGCCCAGATCTACGTGGGACGCTGTGCACAACCAAGGAGGGTATGTCCTCTCCCCCCTAGGATACATCTTGGGCATTTCAGTATCATTGAGTGCATTAAACACTTCCCCTCAATTAGTATGCCTTCTGTGGCTTACACAGCACGGTTTGCTCTCATGTTATGCAAAAAGGTTATGGAGTCATTTAGTGGTGTATTACTTTAGTGCTGGAATAAAAACAGACAGTCTGTTTGCCATTTGTATACCTATTATTTTGTAAAATTAGACGACACGAAAAAAGTAGTATGCACTACTGCGATATTTTCATTTATAATTGTAGTGCTCATTCTCTCCGGTCTAGGAGTGGGCCATATACTATCATTTGTTACTTTACTGTTTTGATGCTGTAAGGTGCCGCAAAAATATTTGACACTAGTAAAGATGGAACCTGTACAGTGAGGCAACCATACGTCAACTTGTCATGTGATAAGCTTCATAAATCAGCTAGTTTAGTTGTTTATTGCTTCTCTCCCGGTCTGAATAGTTCCTTGCTCCTTCATCATGCGATCGTCATATAGCCATAAACGATAAATCTAATTCACAGGTCACAAAATTATTCACAGTTAAAGCCAGAAATTTTACATGATAGACTTCCACACGAGTATTGTCATCTCAGCTTATATAGAGGGTGACTATCCTTTTTATTTATTATTCACTCTTTATTCCTTTTACTATGTTTCCTACAATTTAAAATACAAGGCATGTGGTTAAAGTATTGAGCCCAGGCTATTAAATTACCATATTTATTGTACAACCTCTACTAGCTATAAATTAATTTTCATTATAAGTTACACCTTACTTGTTTCTCTTTTCAAGGAACAGTTCCATTTATTTTTAATTTTAAGAACTCTCCAGCTTTCATATAGTCCTTAGTAAAAGTTTTAACTAATGCAAATTTTCTATCCATTTTGGACCATTTCACATGTATACATTCATTTCTCCATAATTCGGTCGCTTCATTCTCAAATATGATGTGCCCTATATCTTCTTTTCTCCAGCATATTGGCCACAAAACCTTCTCTCGTCCATCCTAGTCTACCTACATATGCTCTATACCCTCTCTGTTCCTTAATTAGTTCATATAATATAGATCTATTATATATTATATCTAAATGTATATGTTCTTTTCTAATTTTACGTCCTGCAACTTTAAAGTCATATCGAACGGTGAAATAAATGAGTGAAATGATGCTCAAATGTGCCCAGGGTCCATAGAGCTTAGACTACCCGACATTCGTCTTTAAGTATAAGGGAAACTCCGGAAAAACCTTATCTAGGTAACTCACCCTGACGGAGATTCGAACTCGGGACCTCTTGTATGTGAGGCTGACATACTGCCATCCACGCTACCGAGGCAGGCAATATATTGTCACCCAATTAGCGGAAAGCACAACCAACGACAGCTGAGTAAGGGGCCAGAGGCAGCTAAGCCACACCCACCCATTAGTCTCTGTCACTAAACTGAGAGGATGATTAGGCAAGTCTCACATGTCGCTGGCCGCCTGTTCCCCCCTTCCACTGCCATCTGGAAACTTCGCGGTGATTCACGGAAACTAGAGGCTTCGACAAAACGGCGATATTCCTATAAAAAGGGCTGCAGTGAGTGAATTGAGTCAGTCAGTGCTTGACGAGCTAGTGAACGGACGAGAAGACTGTGTACGTGCATCGGAACGGTAAAGGACGAACTGGTGAATTATAATTGTGTGCATTACGCAATTCTGTGTAATTGGCAAGTGTTCAACTGTAAGTCGGTGGAAATAAAGAACATTGTTGAGTTTGTCTAATTGGACTTTTCATTTCACGAACTCACAAAGTCACAATATGTATGTGTGTATGTACGCTTTGTACAGCCCTGCTATAAGGAGAATTACGTAACATACAAAAATACAAATTTCAATGTCATTTCCCACACGACCACAAACAAGAGTTCACTTTCAAATCACAGCTGTATGCACACGATTATAGAGTCTAATTGCGACTGTCCAATTAACAAACTAGCCGCGGCTTCTTTCGTACGTCCACTCATTGTTCTATAAATTAGTGGAACGTTATGCAACAAATAAGACGGCATCAGAAAAAAGGCAAACTTCCAGACATCTATCTGTCTCTTTCATTCTCTTTTTCGGCAAACTTTTATATCCGCGCTACAATGTTTGCCTTTTTCGCGTGCCGGTCGCGCTCGTGGTAACAATGCCTCGCCACAATACACACACACACACACACACACACACACACACACACACACACACACACACACACACACACACACACACACAGATATATATGTACTTTTAATGATCTTTTCCCAAATATATCAGCGAACAGTGTCAATATTTCCCTAGCTTCAAAACTGCTCCCAAATTCTTTCCGTAATCCCTTTTTCACTGTTTTCCCTGATTCTCCAAATTTCTCCCATATTTTCCTCCATGTTATATTGTTACTCTAGTACCAACGATTGCCTTTTAAACCCTTTTCTTGATATTGTAAGCATTGTCTTAGAAAATTTGTTCATATAAGTTTAAAATTCTAAATTAAAACTTAAGTTCCCTCTTCATAATCACACCTTTTCTTCCTACTCTATCCAAATTCCTTTACTGTGGCGCTTTTAATAACATCGGGAATAACTTGCATGATCTGCCATGTATATTCAAATATTTTTAAGCATCATAAGAAAAGTCTTTGTTGAACATGTCACATAAGGGCTTTAAAATTGAGCGTGGGCATTGAGAAACTTAGAAGAAATTTAAATAATTGGAATTTTATTTATGATTAGCGATATTTATTATAGAAACAGAGCTAACTTTATTTTCAAAACAGTTTATTTTACAATTGTTAAAACGAGCTTACAATACGGTGTCTACTGGAATATTGGAAGCTAGGTTCCAAGGTGAATCGACATTGTTGCGTATATATGCTGAGCAAGACTTAATAATTACTAAAATCATTGTTATTTAACATTCATTTTCTGTGCCTTGTGTTTGGCCAAAGTTGCTCAGGATTAAGCTTAAATTTTGCTAACAGGCCCCTGGACTGGTGAATCATGCTGATCAAGGGGAAACAATACACAGGTGGCCAGTGACAGATCTCAACACGTTCTCAATTACGTAAACAGTGATTGCACAAGATGCTTCTATATTTTGGAGGAAACTAATAATGTTTACCTGGCGGAGGAAATGCTGATTTGGCTGTTAGCTGCTATTTTGAGCAGGATCTCTATTTGAGTTAGTGCACGCGGGGACTTTGGGATGGGGCTTTATGCTGAGTGAACTTGACGCTGTGAGATTCCTCAGCGAACTTGCCTAAGAGTTTAAAGTGATTCTCAAAGTTAGATCGTCAGCAGGATGCGACCAGTCCAAATATCGCTTGCCAGTCGGAAAAAGCTCAGCTGTATAACATACACGTCACTCAAGGTATAGTTACACCATGCCAGCATGTATTTAATATTTCTAGAGCACCGTTGATCTCTTAAGATCCAGGGAAGGCCCTGTGCTGCTGCTACTCATCTCAGAATAAATGTACTAATTTGGGTTTGGCTTCATTTGTATCTTCAACCCTCCTTTCATGTAGCTTTATCATCCTATATTTCCTAGCTCCGTTGCTACGCTTCCAGTTTCTATATGGGGATGTAAGTAAACCCTTTCTTTTAGCCCCCTACAACCCTTTATGTAACAATATATTGCGGGTAACATTTTGAAGGAACGAATGGGACGCCGGAGGCAAAAACTTCTCTGGACGTCATTCGGGTTGTTTGATTCCGGTGACCCTTTTTTCCATAGTTTTGGCAGGGTTTCCCCTGATCGTTAGCAGACACTGGGAAGAGTAATATGTACTGTCCGCATATCCTTATCCTCCAAGTCAAGACATGTGTAAGCTGTTGAATGCATAGGATCCGGTTTTAGGAACCACCACCGGGAAGTTTTAATCTGAAGCTCTTACGAATCCTGCTTTCAGATGTCTACTTTCCGCTTATCCACCCTTAGTATCCCCTAGCTTCATTTCTCCCTCCAGAGAGACGCCACACAGAGGTACGAACATCGAAGCTTGTCGCAGGGTCATGGACATTTCGCCTCATATGAATTTGAGATCACCTTGTCAATGGAAGTCAACCAGAGAATTTAATGCAGTGCCGCGACGCGATGCTTCCGTTGGTTAGAGCAACCGGACGGAGACCGCAATATCCACGGTTCAGTTCCCGGTTATGGCAATGAATGTTTCAATCTGATTCTACCTTTCCTATCTTGTTGTGCACACGACTAATGTGAAGCATCAATAAATTTCCAGGTCATTGTAAAGGTTCCAATATTACATTGTTCTACATTTTGTGACTCACGAGTGTAAAATAATTACAGATTACTGATTCAGTTGCACTAGGGAACACGTTTTTTGTACCCGAAACAAAATAGGGTAATTCTGATGCAAAATGACTCGCTGATTCCAAAAATGCCTCTGAAAATGCTGTATCACGTAACATTTTTGAGATATTCTTATTCTTTTATATAAAATTACAGAAATGATGTATGATTCCAACTCATGTTGACTTAAATTAAAATAATAGCCATTGACTCTTCTAAATACAGCTTAAAGGCAGTGTTGCTTCATAATAGCAATTTACTACCTTCAATACCTTTATTTCATGTCATAGGAATGAAAGAGACATCGAATTCCATGTCCATAATTTTAGATGCTATTAGTTATCAAAACCATGGCCGGGAAATTTGTAGTGACCTCAAGGTAGTAGCATTGCTAACGGGACTGCAGGGAGGTTTCACAAAATATTGCTGTTTTTTGTGATTATGGGACAGTAGGGCAACTGACAATCATTTTTAATGAAAGAGTGGTGGAAACGGGAAGACCATACCCTTGGAGCAAGCAATGTTAAGTATGTGCCTCCAGTAGACCCAAACAAAGTTCTCCCCCCCCCCCTTTCACATAACGCTTGGGTTAATGAAGAATTTTGTTAAAGGTTTGGACAAAAGTGGAAGTGCATTTGAGCATTTAAGAAGTATCTTTACCAAAATAAGTGAATCTAAATTGAAGGAAGGTATATTTGTCGACCCTCAAATAAGACTACTTCTTAAACACAGTGTTTTTGAATCAAAGCTTAAACGTGTTGAACTGGCAGCATGGAAATCATTTAAATCAGTGGTGGAAGGCTTCCTGGGCAATAACAAAGAAGAAAATTATGAAACTTTAGTCTCAGAACTATTACGGAGCTACAAAGAAATGGGTTGCCGTATGTCACTTAAAATCCACTTTTTGCACTCTCACCTTGATAGTTTCCCTACAAACCTAGGAGCTGTAGTAAGTGATGAGCAAGGTGAGCGTTTTCAGCAGGACATTTCTGAGATGGATACACGTTATCAGGGTATCGCTGGGACTCAGCCATGTTTGGAGACTATTGTTGGTTCCTCAAACGGGAGAGTCAATAAAAAAAAAAAAAAAAAAAGGATCAACAGTGAAACACTTCTGAGATAATTCCGGTATTGGTTTGCATCATTATTTTGCGCTTATTTTAATAATAATTAATAATTATTATTTTCAATGTCATTTGGCAATAAAATACCTATTATTTTCAATTAATCAAATATGAGTTATCACAATTCTGTAAGTTTTCATAAAAAATTATGAATACCTGAAAAAAGTTACGTGATACAGCATTTTGAGGGGCAATTTTGGAATCAGCAGATCAGTTTACATAAGAATTTGCCTATTTTGCTTCGGGTATATAAAAATATTTTTTTTTGTTCCCCAGTGTTATTGACATTAGAGAAATCAGTCAGTGGAAAACTGAAATCAAAGAAAACAATGTTTACTTTTAATTTCACTTTTTTATTTTTCCTTAGCAACATTTTGATGTATTTATTTCTATTACTTTAAATAAAACTGATATTTTTGTTAGTTTTTATTTTACTAAATTTAAAAGCATTACACAAGTATATGTGGTTTTGTGAGATATTACTTCGTAATTGTGGAAACGTTCTGTTTTAGCAAGGGGTTCCAGTTTCGAATCTCGGTCAGGCTGATTTACCTGGAAAATGGTTTTTCGGAAGTTTTCTCTTATCCTGAAAGATGAATGCCAGGTAACCTTGACCGTATCTTGTTTGAACACAATTTCGTTCATTGGATGATTTTGTCCTTGGAAGCTACCAGACCAGCAACCAATCAAGGTTTTGCATTGTTATATTGTGCTTCCCTTATGTGGGGTGTGACACGCACTAAGTGAACCCATCTCTAATAAACACAATTAGCCTAAAAATTCAAACTTAGTTAAAAGTAATTCACAAGGAGGATAGGGAGTTGTATTTTTAACATTAGACTTGTTAACTCTTGGACAGTGT